>JASFXZ010000026.1:9814656-10189357 GCA_032209605.1 Mactromeris polynyma | reverse complement strand
ACATGGTATAACATACGTACATAGCATGGTATAACATACGTACATAGCATGGTATAGCATACGTACATAGCATGGTATAACATACGTACATGGCATGGTATAGCATACGTACATAGCATGGTATAACATACGTACATAGCATGGTATAGACATACGTACATAACATGGTATATCATACGTACATAGCATGGTATAACATACGTACATGCATGGTATAACATACGTACATAGCATGGTATAACATACGTACATAGCATGGTATAACATACGTACATAGCATGGTATAACATACGTACATAGCATGGTATAACATACGTACATAGCATGGTATAACATACGTACATAGCATGGTATAGCATACGTACATAGCATGGTATATCATACGTACATAGCATGGTATAACATACGTACATGGCATGGTATAACATACGTACATAGCATGGTATAACATACGTACATAGCATGGTATAACATACGTACATAGCATGGTATATCATACGTACATAGCATGGTATAACATACGTACATAGCATGGTATAACATACGTACATAGCATGGTATAACATACGTACATAGCATGGTATAACATACGTACATAGCATGGTATAACATACGTACATAGCATGGTATAACATACGTACATAGCATGGTATAACATACGTACATAGCATGGTATAACATACGTACATAGCATGGTATAACATACGTACATAGCATGGTATAAGCATACGTACATAGCATGGTATAACATACGTACATAGCATGGTATAACATACGTACATAGCATGGTATAACATACGTACATAGCATGGTATAACATACGTACATAGCATGGTATAACATACGTACATAGCATGGTATAACATACGTACATAGCATGGTATAACATACGTACATAGCATGGTATAACATACGTACATAGCATGGTATAACATACGTACATAGCATGGTATAACATACGTACATAGCATGGTATAACATACGTACATAGCATGGTATAACATACGTACATAGCATGGTATAACATACGTACATAGCATGGTATACATACGTACATAGCATGGTATAACATACGTACATAGCATGGTATAACATACGTACATAGCATGGTATAACATACGTACATAGCATGGTATAGCATACGTACATAGCATGGTATAGCATACGTACATAGCATGGTATAACATACGTACATAGCATGGTATAACATACGTACATAGCATGGTATAGCATACGTACATAGCATGGTATAACATACGTACATAGCATGGTATAGCATACGTACATAGCATGGTATAGCATACGTACATAGCATGGTATAACATACGTACATAGCATGGTATAACATACGTACATAGCATGGTATAGCATACGTACATAGCATGGTATAGCATACGTACATAGCATGGTATAACATACGTACATAGCATGGTATAACATACGTACATAGCATGGTATAGCATACGTACATAGCATGGTATAGCATACGTACATAGCATGGTATAACATACGTACATAGCATGGTATAACATACGTACATAGCATGGTATAACATACGTACATAGCATGGTATAGCATACGTACATAGCATGGTATAGCATACGTACATAGCAACGTACATAGCATGGTATATCATACGTACATAGCATGGTATATCATACGTACATAGCATGGTATATCATACGTACATAGCATGGTATAACATACGTACATAGCATGGTATAACATACGTACATAGCATGGTATAACATACGTACATAGCATGCGTACATAGCATGGTATATCATACGTACATAGAAGGTATAACATACGTACATAGCATGGTATAACATACGTACATAGCATGGTATATCATACGTACATAGCATACGTACATAGCATGGTATATCATACGTACATAGAAGGTATAACATACGTACATAGCATGGTATAACATACGTACATAGCATGGTATAACATACGTACATAGCATGGTATATCATACGTACATAGCATGGTATAACATACGTACATAGCATGGTATAACATACGTACATAGCATGGTATAGCATACGTACATAGCATGGTATAACATACGTACATAGCATGGTATAGCATACGTACATAGCATGGTATAGCATACGTACATAGCATACGTACATAGCATGGTATAACATACGTACATAGCATGGTATAACATACGTACATAGCATGGTATAGCATACGTACATAGCATGGTATAGCATACGTACATAGCATGGTATAGCATACGTACATAGCATGGTATAACATACGTACATAGCATGGTATAGCATACGTACATAGCATGGTACATCATACGTACATAGCATGGTATAACATACGTACATAGCATGGTATAACATACGTACATAGCATGGTATAACATACGTGCATAGCATGGTATATCATACGTACATAGCATGGTATAACATACGTACATAGCATGGTATAACATACGTACATGGCATGGTATAACATACGTACATAGCATGGTATATCATACGTACATAGCATGGTATAACATACGTACATAGCATGGTATAACATACGTACATAGCATGGTATAACATACGTACATAGCATGGTATAATATACGTACATAGCATGGTATAACATACGTACATAGCATGGTATAACATACGTACATAGCATGGTATAGCATACGTACATAGCATGGTATAGCATACGTACATAGCATGGTATAACATACGTACATAGCATGGTATAACATACGTACATAGCATGGTATAACATACGTACATAGCATGGTATAGCATACGTACATAGCATGGTATACGTCATGGTATAACATACGTACATAGCATGGTATAACATACGTACATAGCATGGTATAACATACGTACATAGCATGGTATAACATACGTACATAGCATGGTATAGCATACGTACATAGCATGGTATAACATACGTACATAGCATGGTATAACATACGTACATAGCATGGTATAACATACGTACATAGCATGGTATAGCATACGTACATAGCATGGTATAGCATACGTACATAGCATGGTATAACATACGTACATGCATGGTATAACATACGTACATAGCATGGTATAACATACGTACATAGCATGGTATAACATACGTACATAGCATGGTATAACATACGTACATAGCATGGTATAACATACGTACATAGCATGGTATATCATACGTACATAGCATGGTATAACATACGTACATAGCATGGTATAACATACGTACATAGCATGGTATATCATACGTACATAGCATGGTATATCATACGTACATAGCATGGTATAACATACGTACATAGCATGGTATAACATACGTACATAGCATGGTATAGCATACGTACATAGCATGGTATAGCATACGTACATATCATACGTACATAGCATGGTATAACATACGTACATAGCATGGTATAACATACGTACATAGCATGGTATATCATACGTACATAGCATGGTATAACATACGTACATAGCATGGTATAACATACGTACATAGCATGGTATATCATACGTACATAGCATGGTATATCATACGTACATAGCATGGTATAACATACGTACATAGCATGGTATAACATACGTACATAGCATGGTATAGCATACGTACATAGCATGGTATAGCATACGTACATATCATACGTACATAGCATGGTATATCATACGTACATAGCATGGTATAACATACGTACATAGCATGGTATAGCATACGTACATAGCATGGTATAACATAGGTACATGGCATGGTATAGCATACGTACATAGCATGGTATATCATACGTACATAGCATGGTATAGCATACGTACATAACATGGTATAACATACGTACATAGCATGGTATAACATACGTACATAGCATGGTATAACATACGTACATAACATGGTATAACATACGTACATAGCATGGTATAGCATACGTACATAACATGGTATAACATACGTACATAGCATGGTATAACATACGTACATAGCATGGTATAGCATACGTACATAGCATGGTATAACATACGTACATGGCATGGTATAGCATACGTACATAGCATGGTATAACATACGTACATAGCATGGTATAGCATACGTACATAACATGGTATATCATACGTACATAGCATGGTATAACATACGTACATGGCATGGTATAACATACGTACATCGCATGGTATAACATACGTACATAGCATGGTATAACATACGTACATAGCATGGTATAACATACGTACATAGCATGGTATAACATACGTACATAGCATGGTATAACATACGTACATAGCATGGTATAGCATACGTACATAGCATGGTATATCATACGTACATAGCATGGTATAACATACGTACATGGCATGGTATAACATACGTACATAGCATGGTATAACATACGTACATAGCATGGTATAACATACGTACATAACATGGTATATCATACGTACATAGCATGGTATAACATACGTACATGGCATGGTATAACATACGTACATAGCATGGTATAACATACGTACATAGCATGGTATAACATATGTACATAGCATGGTATAACATACGTACATAGCATGGTATAACATACGTACATAGCATGGTATAACATACGTACATAGCATGGTATAACATACGTACATAGCATGGTATAGCATACGTACATAGCATGGTATAGCATACGTACATAGCATGGTATAACATACGTACATAGCATGGTATAACATACGTACATAGCATGGTATAGCATACGTACATAGCATGGTATAACATACGTACATAGCATGGTATAACATACGTACATAGCATGGTATAGCATACGTACATAGCATGGTATAGCATACGTACATAGCATGGTATAACATACGTACATAGCATGGTATAACATACGTACATAGCATGGTATAGCATACGTACATAGCATGGTATAGCATACGTACATAGCATGGTATAACATACGTACATAGCATGGTATAACATACGTACATAGCATGGTATAGCATACGTACATAGCATGGTATAGCATACGTACATAGCATGGTATAACATACGTACATGGCATGGTATAACATACGTACATGGCATGGTATAACATACGTACATAGCATGGTATAACATACGTACATAGCATGGTATAACATACGTACATAGCATGGTATAACATACGTACATAGCATGGTATAGCATACGTACATAGCATGGTATAGCATACGTACATAGCATGGTATAACATACGTACATAGCATGGTATAGCATACGTACATAGCATGGTATAACATACGTACATAGCATGGTATAGCATACGTACATAGCATGGTATAGCATACGTACATAGCATGGTATAACATACGTACATAGCATGGTATAACATACGTACATAGCATGGTATAACATACGTACATAGCATGGTATAACATACGTACATAGCATGGTATAACATACGTACATAGCATGGTATAACATACGTACATAGCATGGTATAGCATACGTACATAGCATGGTATAGCATACGTACATAGCATGGTATAGCATACGTACATAGCATGGTATAGCATACGTACATAGCATGGTATAGCATAAGTACATAGCATGGTATAACATACGTACATAGCATGGTATAGCATACGTACATAGCATGGTATAGCATACGTACATAGCATGGTATAGCATACGTACATAGCATGGTATAGCATACGTACATAGCATGGTATAGCATACGTACATAGCATGGTATAGCATACGTACATAGCATGGTATAGCATACGTACATAGCATGGTATAACATAAGTACATAGCATGGTATAGCATACGTACATAGCATGGTATAACATACGTACATAGCATGGTATAGCATACGTACATAGCATGGTATAACATACGTACATAGCATGGTATAACATACGTACATAGCATGGTATATCATACGTACATAGAAGGTATAACATACGTACATAGCATGGTATAACATACGTACATAGCATGGTATAGCATACGTACATAGCATGGTATAGCAAACGTACATAGCATACGTACATAGCATGGTATATCATACGTACATAGCATGGTATATCATACGTACATAGCATGGTATATCATACGTACATAGCATGGTATAACATACGTACATAGCATGGTATAACATACGTACATAGCATGGTATAACATACGTACATAGCATGCGTACATAGCATGGTATATCATACGTACATAGAAGGTATAACATACGTACATAGCATGGTATAACATACGTACATAGCATGGTATATCATACGTACATAGCATACGTACATAGCATGGTATATCATACGTACATAGAAGGTATAACATACGTACATACCATGGTATAACATACGTACATAGCATGGTATAACATACGTACATAGCATGGTATATCATACGAACATAGCATGGTATAACATACGTACATAGCATGGTATTTCATACGTACATAGCATGGTATATCATACGTACATAACATGGTATAACATACGTACATAGCATGGTATAACATACGTACATAGCATGGTATAACATACGTACATGGCATGGTATAACATACGTACATAGCATGGTATAACATACGTACATGGCATGGTATAACATACGTACATAGCATGGTATAACATACGTACATAGCATGGTATAACATACGTACATAGCATGGTATAGCATACGTACATAGCATGGTATAACATACGTACATAGCATGGTATAGCATACGTACATAGCATGGTATAGCATACGTACATAGCATACGTACATAGCATGGTATAACATACGTACATAGCATGGTATAACATACGTACATAGCATGGTATAGCATACGTACATAGCATGGTATAGCATACGTACATAGCATGGTATAGCATACGTACATAGCATGGTATAACATACGTACATAGCATGGTATAGCATACATACATAGCATGGTACATCATACGTACATAGCATGGTATAACATACGTACATAGCATGGTATAACATGCGTACATAGCATGGTATAACATACGTACATAGCATGGTATATCATACGTACATAGCATGGTATAACATACGTACATAACATGGTATAGCATACGTACATAGCATGGTATAACATACGTACATGGCATGGTATAACATACGTATATAGCATGGTATATCATACGTACATAGCATGGTATAACATACGTACATAGCATGGTTTATCATACGTACATAGCATGGTATAACATACGTACATAGCATGGTATAACATACGTACATAGCATGGTATATCATACGTACATAGCATGGTATATCATACGTACATAGCATGGTATAACATACGTACATAGCATGGTATAACATACGTACATAGCATGGTATAGCATGCGTACATAGCATGGTATAGCATACGTACATATCATACGTACATAGCATGGTATATCATACGTACATAGCATGGTATAACATACGTACATAGCATGGTATAGCATACGTACATAGCATGGTATAGCATACGTACATAGCATGGTATAACATACGTACATGGCATGGTATAACATACGTACATGGCATGGTATAACATACGTACATAGCATGGTATAACATACGTACATAGCATGGTATAACATACGTACATGGCATGGTATATCATACGTACATAGCATGGTATAACATACGTACATAGCATGGTATAACATACGTACATAGCATGGTATATCATTCGTACATAGCATGGTATATCATACGTACATAGCATGGTATAACATACGTACATAGCATGGTATAACATACGTACATAGCATGGTATAGCATACGTACATAGCATGGTATAACATACGTACATGGCATGGTATAGCATACGTACATAGCATGGTATAACATACGTACATAGCATGGTATAGCATACGTACATAACATGGTATAACATACGTACATAGCATGGTATAACATACGTACATAGCATGGTATAACATACGTACATAACATGGTATAACATACGTACATAGCATGGTATAGCATACGTACATAACATGGTATAACATACGTACATAGCATGGTATAACATACGTACATAGCATGGTATAGCATACGTACATAGCATGGTATAACATACGTACATGGCATGGTATAGCATACGTACATAGCATGGTATAACATACGTACATAGCATGGTATAGCATACGTACATAACATGGTATATCATACGTACATAGCATGGTATAACATACGTACATGGCATGGTATAACATACGTACATAGCATAGCATATTTATGTTAGGGTTCTAATGTTAGATGAGATGCCTTACACAACCTATAAAGCGCAAACCGGAGGAAAAAACGCTCAATAAAAAGATTGTTAAGATGCACTTATTCATTTTTGGCTTCTAATTTTTTTAGATGTTAGTGGTAACACGAATCTTATCTAGTTGACCATTTATTATGTTACTTAATAACTCAAATTCGCGAATTTCACTTAAGATTCGTGTTACCACTTATTTATAAATGCAAGATAGGCTTCTAGATGTAAGTGGTAACACGAATCTTAAGTGAAATTCGCGAATTTGAGTTATTAAGTAACATAATAAGTGGTCAACTAGATAAGATTGTGTTACCACTTAAATCTAGTGTAATACATCATAAAAAGGTAAGAGGTGGCAGTTCTGGGCACTTTCATGCCTGTTTCTAGTTGTATGATATTTATCTTACCGAAAATTTATCACGAATATTAACTAGATAGCTAGATAATTATCGTAATAATAAAGTGGTTAACACGAAACAATTCGCGAACGCTATCATGCTAACTGGTGGCAGTAATATGCCACCATAGATACGGTCTTACGACGTGCAAAACTAAATGAATGATTTTGTATTTCCTTCTTCCGAAGTAATGGATTGGACGCGATTATTGTAATGATGTTGTATTTGCAAAGAAAACATTTTGATCACGTAAGAGGCGTTTACATGCCAAGGTCGCGTCTGAAAGTAGATATATACATGTACATGTAGTATATTTCTTGATTTATCTAACGGGTAGAATTGTCAGTCAACCCCACGGGAATTGGCCCGACGTCAGAATTAAGTAGACTTTCTTGGTTTATTCATAGTGTTGTAATAAAAAAAATCGATATGTAATTAGCTGGTTAATTTGTTAATGAGTTCTAGTGAACTACAGTCACAGTGTGTATTGATATAAAGTTTATGAAAGTTTAAACAACGGACTACTATTTATACGCTTAGCGAAAACCCAAATGTACCCAAATACACCAAATTTTGAATCTCCTTCAAATCAGTTAATAAATGTAAATGGTTATATGGCCAGAATTTACATCTTAATTTTTGAGTCGCTTGATATGTTTTGTGACAATCTCTGCGCATATCGTATAAAATCGCTATCCAAAATGTTGTTACACAACTCAAATACAAAACTTTGATCTCTATTAATGGTACTAAACTGTTCCCTCTCATTATAAAATCTGCCTCTCTCAATCGCCAATTTACGGCTGATCTCTATTATTAGATCCGTGATAATACCAAGTTATGTTGAAAATGATTGGACTTTCAACTGAGAATTGTGTTTTTCGTTCCACCCAATAATTACTGTTTTAAGTAGCTACTAATATTTAAACAAAAAATGACCTTGATATTGTTTTGTGATGGTTTGTTTTGTCTTCATTTATGTTGTACAACAAATTTTAGCCCTGCAACAAATTTACTTGATTAAGATTTTGCCGACCATCTGTTTAAAAGATTTTTGTTGTTTATTTCTTTACTGATTTTTATGAAATAAGGTGCATTCTATCCGGCTGTCATAGCTTTACCATAGGTCAGTCATCGTGCATTGCATAGTGCTTGAGTTGTTTCAAATACTTCGATGAGGCATTGGAAGCAAATGTTTCCTGAAGTGGTTGAAAAACTGATATCTAACAGAATATCAAGGGTAGGTTTTCTGTACACAAGCTATTCATTCGAGTATTCTTAGAAATATTGTAGCTATTCTAATTAATTATATTTATATAATAAAACATGCACTGATTGTTTTAATATTAGTAATGGATCTTGCATTCGCTGGAAAATAAATCAATCGACCAACTACCCATAGGTGATGAAGCATAGTCACACTAGGACCCCAGGCATATCCATGAAACATTGAAAATATGTATTAAACTAAGATAATAAGTGTTATCCTCAATCAGTAAGGAAGTTGACTAAACATACATTGAAAAAATGGTATAATTAAATGCAAATATAAATGGAAAATTAATTACTGTCAGACCTCGTTTATTCGACAACATTCAATTCGAATACTTGGTATCACCCGAAATAAATATCAGATCCCGATGTATCTTCTCGAATGAACGATGTCCGACTGTAGTGAGGTAAATGATTGTTTACTTGGCTACCTATCAATCAGAACGCATGTTTCAGATGGCATGATGTCAAAGGGAGGTAAATACGTTACGCAATATCACTGTCGTTTATCAGTTACCTCCCTTTAAACGTTCCATAAAAAATAATACCTGAATATAAAATGTACACGTTTTGTTGAAGTTAAATTGGAATGCCAACAACTATATATTTGTACAAGTTCATACGGTTAATTAAAAAATGTATGAAAATGAACTTATGCATTCCAGAAAGTGACATAATTCTGTTTGTAAATATGATAAAAACGACAGTTATTTCGTTTATTTTTCATTTCTGATCTTGTTCCACAAAATGATTCAAGGCAAGATTGTCTAAAATCTTTACTTTTAATTCAGGAGAAATTATCACTTAAGGCTGCAGAATGTTGTGTTAGAAGGGTCGAGAATTCCGGTACTTAATTATTATTGTCCAAGGTGATACATATTAGGGCGACATTTGATGAGTACGTGTAGTCTATACTTACCAGTCTGATATCAATAACATTAAAGTATTTTTTGTATTCGTAGAAAGCAGAAATTGTTATGCTTTTAGCTCACAATATCAAAGAAAAGGCTAGCTTGTAGGGTTTTAGGGAGCACGCCCGCATCTCCTCTTGTATCCGCCCCTGCTGACCTGCTCCTGTACCCGCCCTCACCTCCTCCTGTATCCGCCCCTGATCTGCTCCTGTACCCGCCCTCACCTCTTCCTGTAACCTTCCCTCACCTCCCCCTGTACCGCCCCTAACCTCCTCCTGTAACCGCCCCTGACCTGCTCCTGTACCCGCCTTCACCTCCTCCTGTATCCGCATCATCTCCTCTTGTATCCGCCCCTGACCTCCTCCTGTACCCGGCCTCACCTCCTCCTGTATCCGCCCCTGACCTGCTCCTGTACCCGCCCTCACCTCCTCCTGTATCCGCCCCTGACGTGCTCCTGTACCCGGCCTCACCTCCTCCTGTATCCGCCCCTGACGTGCTCCTGTACCCGGCCTCACCTCCTCCTGTACCCGCCCCTGACGTGCTCCTGTACCCGCCCTCACCTCCTCCTGTACCCGCCCCTGACGTGCTCCTGTACCCGGCCTCACCTCCTCCTGTATCCGCCCCTGACCTGCTCCTGTACCCGGCCTCACCTCCTCCTGTATCCGCCCCTGACCTGCTCCTGTACCCGCCCTCACCTCCTCCTGTAACCGTCCCTCACCTCCTCCTGTACCGCCCCTAATCTCCTCATGAGCCATGTCACACCACACATACCATGTCACACCTCGTATCCCATGTTTCACGACGTATACTATGTCATACATCGTATCCCATGTCACGCCACGTATATCATGTCACAACAAGTATAGCACGTCAGACCACGTATACCATGTCACACCACATATACCATGTCACACCACGTATCTCATGTCACCCCACATATACCATGTCACACCACATATACCATGTCACACCACGTATACCATGTCACACCACATATACCATGTCACACCACGTATACCATGTCACACGAAGGACAGCATGTCACACCACATATACCATGTCACACCACGTATCTCATGTCACACCATGGAGAGCATGTCACACCACATATACTATGTCACACCACGTATCTCATGTCACACCAAGAACAGCATGTCACACCACATATACCATGTCACACCACGTATACCATGTCACACCATGGAGAGCATGTCACACCACATATACCATGTCACACCACGTATCTCATGTCACACCATGGAGAGCATGTCACACCACGTATCTCATGTCACACCATGGAGAGCATGTCACACCAGCATATACCATGTCACACCACGTATCTCATGTCACACCAAGGACATCATGTCACACCACATATACCATGTCACACCACGTATACCATGTCACACCATGGAGAGCATGTCACACCATGGAGAGCATGTCACACCATGGAGAGCATGTCACATCACTATACTATGTCAAACCACGTATACCATGTCACACGAAGGAGAGCATGTCACACCATGGAGAGCATGTCACACCATGGAGAGCATGTTACACCATGGAGAGCATGTCACATCACTATACTATGTCAAACCACGTATACCATGTCACACGGAGAGCATGTCATACCAAGGAGAGCATGTCACACCAAGGAGAGCATGTCACACCACGTATATCATGTCACACCACGTATACCATGTCACACCAAGGAGATCATGTCAAACCAAGGAGAGCATGTCACACCATGGAGAGCATGTCACACCAAGGAGAGCATGTCACACCACGTATACCATGTCAAACCAAGGAGAGCATGTCAAACCAAGGAGAGCATGTCAAACCAAGGAGAGCATGACACACCAAGGAGAGCATGTCAAACCAAGGAGAGCATGACACACCAAGGAGAGCATGTCAAACCAAGGAGAGCATGTCACACCAAGGAGAGCATGTCACACCACGTATACCATGTCACACCAAGGAGAGCATGTCACACCACGTATACCATGTCAAACCAAGGAGAGCATGTCACACCAAGGAGAGCATGTCAAACCAAGGAGAGCATGACACACCATGGAGAGCATGTCAAACCAAGGAGAGCATGACACACCATGGAGAGCATGTCAAACCAAGGAGAGCATGACACACCATGGAGAGCATGTCAAACCAAGGAGAGCATGTCACACCGTGGAGAGCAAGTCAAACCAAGGAGAGCATGTCAAACCAAGGAGAGCATGTCAAACCAAGGAGAGCATGTCACACCGTGGAGAGCAAGTCAAACCAAGGAGAGCATGTCAAACCAAGGAGAGCATGTCAAACCAAGGAGAGCATGTCAAACCAAGGAGAGCATGACACACCATGGAGAGCATGTCAAACCAAGGAGAGCATGTCAAACCAAGGAGAGCATGTCAAACCAAGGAGAGCATGTCAAACCAAGGAGAGCATGTCACATACACAATGATTGTTTAAATTCCATCATATCGGCTATATATTGGTACTCACATATATTTTACTGTTATCATTGAAGGTTCCCTGTCGTATCTGATATAATGCATCAAGAAACGTCATCAAAGGTTAAATTGATGTCTCATTTGGTATATGTACTCGGTGATTAAGAGCGCTTCAATGTTACATGATGCAATCGTGTTAACCGCGTGATGATTCATAGACAAATTTATTTAAGCTAGGTTATGATGAAAGTATTACACTTTGATATTCGAATAGCTCTAGAATTCATTACTTGAAAAAAGAACTGTACTGCTATGATGTCTTGTTTAAGATATGTAGAAAATGGCACGTTATTGCCTTCATACAGACATGCTCCAAAACATTGAATCGTAATTTGTTCTTTAAAGTTTTCGGGAATTGCAAAACACGAGTCCGATAAAGGTATTTCCTATGCTAGCACTAAATAAGCGCGTGAGTCAGGCTAGAAAATAGCGGCATCAGACGCTTGTATTTGTGGTTTTGGGAAACATGTAAGTACAGTGACAATGCAATGTTGTAGAGTACGGGAAACATGTAAGTACAGTGACAATGCAGTGTTGTAGAGTACGGGAAACATGTAAGTACAGTGACAATGCAGTGTTGTAGAGTACGGGAAACATGTAAGTACAGTGACAATGCAATGTTGTAGAGTACGGGAAACATGTAAGTACAGTGACAATGCAGTGTTGTAGAGTACGGGAAACATGTAAGTACAGTGACAATGCAGTGTTGTAGAGTACGGGAAACATGTAAGTACAGTGACAATGTTGTAGAGTACGGGAAACATGTAAGTACAGTGACAATGCAGTGTTGTAGAGTACGGGAAACATGTAAGTACAGTGACAATGCAGTGTTGTAGAGTCATGAAACATGTAAGTACAGTGACAATGCAGTGTTGTAGAGTACGGGAAACATGTAAGTACAGTGACAATGCAGTGTTGTAGAGTACGGGAAACATGTAAGCACAGTGACAATGTTGTAGAGTGCGGGAAACATGTAAGTACAGTGACAATGTTGTAGAGTACGGGAAACATGTAAGTACAGTGACAATGTTGTAGAGTACGGGAAACATGTAAGTACAGTGACAATGTTGTAGAGTACGGGAAACATGTAAGTACAGTGACAATGCAATGTTGTAGAGTACGGGAAACATGTAAATACAGTGACAATGTTGTAGAGTACGGGAAACATGTAAGTACAGTGACAATGCAGTGTTGTAGAGTACGGGAAACATGTAAGTACAGTGACAATGCAGTGTTGTAGAGTACGGGAAACATGTAAATACAGTGACAATGTTGTAGAGTACGGGAAACATGTAAGTACAGTGACAATGTTGTAGAGTACGGGAAACATGTAAGTACAGTGACAATGTTGTAGAGTACGGGAAACATGTAAATACAGTGACAATGCAGTGTTGTAGAGTACGGGAAACATGTAAGTACAGTGACAATGTTGTAGAGTACGGGAAACATGTAAATACAGTGACAGTGTTGTAGAGTACGGGAAACATGTAAGTACAGTGACAATGTTGTAGAGTACGGGAAACATGTAAGTACAGTGACAATGTTGTAGAGTACGGGAAACATGTAAGTACAGTGACAATGTTGTAGAGTACGGGAAACATGTAAATACAGTGACAATGTTGTAGAGTACGGGAAACATGTAAATACAGTGACAATGTTGTAGAGTACGGGAAACATGTAAGTACAGTGACAATGCAGTGTTGTAAAGTACGGGAAACATGTAAGTACAGTGACAATGTTGTAGAGTACGGGAAACATGTAAGTACAGTGACAATGTTGTAGAGTACGGGAAACACGTAAGTACAGTGCCAATGCAGTGTTGTAGAGTACGGGAAACATGTAAATACAGTGACAATGTTGTAGAGTACGGGAAACATGTAAGTACAGTGACAATGTTGTAGAGTACGGGAAACATGTAAATACAGTGACAATGTTGTAGAGTACGGGAAACATGTAAGTACAGTGACAATGTTGTAGAGTACGGGAAACATGTAAGTACAGTGACAATGTTGTAGAGTACGGGAAACATGTAAGTACAGTGACAATGTTGTAGAGTACGGGAAACATGTAAGTACAGTGACAATGCAGTGTTGTAGAGTACGGGAAACATGTAAGTACAGTGACAATGTTGTAGAGTAAGGGAAACATGTAAGTACAGTGACAATGTTGTAGAGTATGGGAAACATGTAAGTACAGTGACAATGTTGTAGAGTACGGGAAACATGTAAGTACAGTGACAATGTTGTAGAGTACGGGAAACATGTAAGTACAGTGACAATGTTGTAGAGTACGGGAAACATGTAAGTACAGTGACAATGCAGTGTTGTAGAGTACGGGAAACATGTAAGTACAGTGACAATGCAGTGTTGTAAAGTACGGGAAACATGTAAGTACAGTGACAGTGTTGTAGAGTACGGGAAACATGTAAGTACAGTGACAATGTTTTAGAGTACGGGAAACATGTAAGTACAGTGACAGTGTTGTAGAGTACGGGAAACATGTAAGTACAGTGACAATGCAGTGTTGTAGAGTACGGGAAACATGTAAGTACAGTGACAATGTTGTAGAGTACGGGAAACATGTAAGTACAGTGACAGTGTTGTAGAGTACGGGAAACATGTAAGTACAGTGACAATGTTGTAGAGTACGGGAAACATGTAAGTACAGTGACAATGCAGTGTTGTAGAGTACGGGAAACATGTAAATACAGTGACAATGTTGTAGAGTACGGGAAACATGTAAGTACAGTGACAGTGTTGTAGAGTACGGGAAACATGTAAGTACAGTGACAATGCAGAGTTGTAGAGTACGGGAAACATGTAAATACAGTGACAATGTTGTAGAGTACGGGAAACATGTAAATACAGTGACAATGTTGTAGAGTACGGGAAACATGTAAGTACAGT
Organism: Mactromeris polynyma; assembly: GCA_032209605.1. Lineage (NCBI taxonomy): Eukaryota > Metazoa > Mollusca > Bivalvia > Venerida > Mactridae > Mactromeris > Mactromeris polynyma. Next base: position 10,173,124 of record JASFXZ010000026.1, on the reverse strand, counting down.
GACAATGTTGTAGAGTACGGGAAACATGTAAGTACAGTGACAATGTTGTAGAGTACGGGAAACATGTAAGTACAGTGACAATGTTGTAGAGTACGCGAAACATGTAAGTACAGTGACAATGTTGTAGAGTACGGGAAACATGTGAGTACAGTGACAATGTTGTAGAGTACGGGAAACATGTAAGTACAGTGACAATGCAGTGTTGTAGAGTACGGGAAACATGTAAATACAGTGACAATGTTGTAGAGTACGGGAAACATGTAAGTACAGTGACAATGTTGTAGAGTACGGGAAACATGTAAGTACAGTGACAATGCAGTGTTGTAGAGTACGGGAAACATGTAAGTACAGTGACAATGTTGTAGAGTACGGGAAACATGTAAGTACAGTGACAATGCAGTGTTGTAGAGTACGGGAAACATGTAAGTACAGTGACAATGTTGTAGAGTACGGGAAACATGTAAGTACAGTGACAATGTTGTAGAGTACGGGAAACATGTAAGTACAGTGACAATGTTGTAGAGTACGGGAAACATGTAAGTACAGTGACAATGTTTTAGAGTACGGGAAACATGTAAGTACAGTGACAATGTTGTAGAGTACGGGAAACATGTAAGTACAGTGACAATGTAGTAGAGTACGGGAAACATGTAAGTACAGTGACAATGTTGTAGAGTACGGGAAACATGTAAAGTACAGTGACAATGTTGTAGAGTACGGGAAACATGTAAGTACAGTGACAATGCAGTGTTGTAGAGTACGGGAAACATGTAAATACAGTGACAATGTTGTAGAGTACGGGAAACATGTAAGTACAGTGACAATGCAGTGTTGTAGAGTACGGGAAACATGTAAGTACAGTGACAATGTTGTAGAGTACGGGAAACATGTAAGTACAGTGACAATGTTGTTGAGTACGGGAAACATGTAAGCACAGTGACAATGTTGTAGAGTACGGGAAACATGTAAGTACAGTGACAATGTTGTAGAGTACGGGAAACATATGTCTATGTACCTTGTTAATTGTTAAAATGTTCAATGTTCATACCAATATACACTGTAACCCGTCCAGAGTAGCGCTCTTTGGGTGACGCATATTTTTGGCTTTTGTTGAGAAGTCGCTGTTCTATAGAGGTTAAGTTAATTCCATATGTTACTGCAGAAAAAACATTATAATGTGGAGAGAGTGTTACTCGAGAGAAGGTCGCTCTATATAGGTTGTAACGTGCACACGTTACCGTCGTTTATATTCGACACCATGGTTAGAATATGAATAATAGTAAACAAGAATATGGTTCATATTAAATTTATTATGACACATAAAAATATCAACTTCCGTCGTCCGACATATTATAAGTATGGATGATACATTCAGTCGAGTGTTAAATTACTGTATGTTAAAGTACAGGTTAATGAGAGAATTCAACACATTTTATATAAAGGCACGTCTTAATGCAAGCTGTCTCAACAAGTGAAAGTATAAAAAGTGAAATCATGCAGACGAAAATCAAATTCGCATAATATAATAACAGTACAAAAATAGAAAAGTCTTAAATAGTAGTACACATTCAGTTCAGATCAGCATGAATAGGAAGATAAGCAAATATTGTCCATTTTAATGAAGTACCTTGGAATCATTGCAACCCAGAGACATTTAAAAATCCATCTTTTGCATTACCAAGACCGGTTTAAAAACGAGCGCCAAATCTCAGTCGGACATTCAGACGCTTGACAACAGCAAGCGTCTCTTAGTCTTCTATTTGACTAGATTTATCATTCGCTCTCGGACTTCGAAGCGCTTGGTGATTTTACCGCTCTCTTGTACTTGTATGGCACATCCGGGTGTTTGCGCATGTGCCAATTCATAGCGCTTCTCTGTCTACATCTGTACTCACAATGATCGCATTTCATCGGCTTCTCATCACGGTGAATCAAAAGATGGATTTTTAAATGTCTCTGGGCTGCAAACTCCTTCAAACATCCAGGCCAAGGACACTGGAAAGCTTTAATATTGTAATGTTTAACCCTAATATGTTCTTGTAGATGAAAGTTTTTCAGGAACTTTTTAGTACAACCCTCATAAACACAATGGAAGTATTCCTTCTTTTCAGGATGTTTTGAATCGAAGTGTACCTCCATTTCTTTTCGGCTGCGGAACTTACTGTCACATGCTTTGTCTAAACAGGGCACTTTGCGCTCCCTGTGTGTCCTGCGGTGAAATTGCAGAGCATGATAATACTGATAAATTTTACCACAAAAATCACACTCGAACCCGCCTTGTGATGTCTGATCGTTTTTATGTCCGGTTTTATGTTCGTAGAACTCCGGAAGAGATTTGAAAGTTTCAGGGCATTCGTCACATTCTATATTACCGTCATTATAATCTCTCTCGTCAATTCTAATCAAACTTTCACCACAGTTTAAACATTTCGGTGGTTCTTCTGCTCCAACTTGACCTTCATTGTATGCGCTGTCGCATTTCGGACATTGATAATTTTTACAAGAATGTTCCAGACTGTGAGCCTCCATGTCGTCCACAGAGATAATCTTATTACAAACTTTGCAATTGAACAATTCTTGAAACAAGTCACTTGAATCATCTTTACCTTCCAACTGTTTCGCGCACGATCCCCGGTCACTTCCGGCCACCATATCAGCATTATCATTAACAATCCGACTACCATAAAACTTAGCTTTTCGTTTCTGCGAACCTTTCAACATATAACGCTTCAATGGTTTTACAGTCCTTTTCCTTCGGTCATTCTTTTCAACAATACCTCGTTTAGCTTCGTATGCGTTCATATTATGATACAGTTCATCGTCTGCATCAACTTCCTGTTTAATCTGGATGCTGGCAAAGTCCACTTCACATTCACTTTTGTTTTCCCCAAAACGATCTGTGTCATTTTGGGGACTAATCAAGTTTTTTGAATCAGTATATTCGCCTTCTTCGTCATTAATTTCTTCTTTCACACCTTTGGCAGCCATTCTTTCTCTCTGTGCTTGTGCCTGAGCGACAAGGCGAGGCCGAATTCTAAACGAGGTGCACAGGAAATTTTGGTCTCCCGACTTGGACTTGAGCATTTGTATAGCTGTCTGTCTTCGTCGTTTCTTCACATCAACCAATGATTTGGAAGACAAAATCATCTCCTGGTAAATGGCGCCTGAACCTGTGTTAGAAATACTGGTAGTACTCATTGTACTTACTGTGTTCGTTTCATCACATTTCATCACGTGTGTTGGAGACGTATTGATTGAAACAGGAAGGCTAGACGCTTGTGTAGCACAAGGAGTATTCGACGTCGTAACTGTCACAGATACATCTTTCATATCACCTTCGCTTTCGCTAGTCGCCGGAATGGGAGCATTTGGAAACATTGGAAATGGCATAGCACCAGCTGGAATAAACATCGGTTGAAAAGCGTACTGGTAATTTATCGATGGCGGTATGTCTGCTTTCGATGGCGTAGAGGATTCGACACCTTTATCACCATTCTGGTCCTGCTTCTCATTCAAACTTGGCTGCAACTGACTTGGATCTGAGGTAGATGTAGGTATAGTTTGCAACATATGGCCGGGAAATGGCAGAGCTTGAGCGGGAAACTGTCCAAGAAATTGAATCGGACCGCCAGTAAGTTGTGACAGAGGAATTTGACCAATTAGTTGAGCTTGAGCCATATTTGGAATAGTGGTTGAAGGTTGCACATTTTGTAGTTCACCGGATGTAGAGGTGGTCGGCTGCGATGGCATTCCGCCGTACGCCGTCATGATCTGGCCACCAGAGTTGTATACAACCATTCCACCGTTAGCTTGAACTTGTTGGGTAATTTGAGCTTGCATCTCCTCCTCGTGCTTTTCTTGCTTAACTTTCTTCCCAGCTTGTTGATGCTGAAGAAGTTTTGCTAACATTGGAAGTTTCGGTGGACGTCCTCTCTTCCGAACAGGCTTTCCATACGCTGAGGTACCACCGCTAGGATACACCATCATGACTGATTCAGAACATTCTGGACGTTTTGAGATGGAGTTGTTTAGATCGCTTGTTTCGCCATTGGGTGATGGGTGTGATGCGTTCCAGTTCCGAAATTCGTTGCCTTCGTTGCCCTGTTCAAGCATAAATTGTGGAATCAAAGTATCTTCCAGCTTTACTTTATGTTTTGGCTTCTTTGTTCTAGTTCTTCGACTCCACGGAAGTTTCATAACACTAGTATACACTCCTGCGGTGGTATTTTCTGATATCACTTTCATTTCGGTCGATCGTTTGTTTTCTTTTTTACCGCTTTTATTAGGAGATCCCCCATGTCCGCTCTTTTGGCCAGAACGAGGCTGCTTACCGGAAGTACCGAACTGCATTTCACTGAACTCTTGTTTGATACTCTGTGGTGAAACTTTAGCGAGGTGAGGGATATCAGTTGACTGTTGGTATTGGCGTGTTTCATGTGTTGAGTCATTGAATCTGCTCGGGGTCGCTGCAAAATTGCTCTCACAAACTTCGTTTGGAATCACATAAGCTGTACGTTCCAAAGTGTCTGGGGATGGAAGTTTTCCCGGTGAAAGTAGTTCCGGTACAGGTGAGCTGGTTTCTGGTTGAATATCAGCCTCCATGTCGTCTGTAGTCATGCCACCGGTACCAGGAGGATAAAGACCCGGATATACGTAAACATAATTGAATTCATTATGTACACCAGACATATCCAATTGCTGAACAGACGAGCTTTCAATATTCAATGAGTCTTTGATTGTTGGCGGTTTGGAGCATGTAAGGTCTAAAGGCTGTTCCAGGGATTCACAATTCAAAGATTTAGTGTCAAACAACTGAGAATTAATCCGCCTGGGACCAACGGAGAGATCCAATCCCTGATACTGGTCATCTTCTGTATCGACTCGAGCGGTTGCCAAGGAAACATCATTAGCGATAGACGTTTTGGTTGTCAAAGAATCTGTGACGTCATTTTCTACGTGCTCTTCATTAGGACTCACTTGCATTGTCTTATCGTTTCCACCAGCTATACTGAAATGCATAAAACATGGCGTGTCAATTGTTAAGTCATCAATCACAAACCTCTAATATCAATTTATATATTTAGATATGGTTCGTTGTTTTGTCGTTGAAATCAAATGCTCACAATGATATATGAGCATGTTAATAAGAAATGTTTTTTTTTCTGCAAGTCGCGTTGACTTTCTATCATATGATGAGATCTGCATCTGTCATTAATATGATTAATACTTAAAATGCAGGCCCGGATCCAGTAATTCCAGACTGGGGGTCCGGGATCTCCCCCGGAAAATTTGAACAATAAAGGTATGAAATGGTGGCTTCTGGTGCATTTCGGGTCTAAAAGTTGAGGACTCATTCCTGAGAAATGACTAGTATTACATGCGTCTTGTTAAAAATACAGAACGACCAATTCATACAAGTACCAACATTTTACAAAATGTCCAGGGGACACCACTTCCTGTACCAACCCCAGTCAGATCTCCCCCGGATTTTGTTTACAATAAAGCTATAAATGGATGGCTTCTGGTGCATTTCGGGATCTAAAATTTGAGGACTCAATTCATGAAAATTCCACTAGTATTATCATGTTAAAAATGCAAAACGACCAATTTTTACAAGTACTAATATTTTTTACCAATGTCATCTTGTTGACGATTCATCGTTAACAAAATTTAAAGACGACATAAAATGCCACCATAAGGCAAAGTTTTAGAAAACAAAAGAACGGTACACTAGTGATGAACAGTTAGTGTGACTGGTTGAAACATTTAAACAACATTAATTTTGATGACAGCGGCGCGGCTGCGGAAAATTAAAGTTGAAAAAAAGAAATTTGTTCTGATGTCAAATTATCATTATTGTACCTTTACATGATAGTTCTTTTAAAATAAATTTTAAAGAAAATGTGAAAATTGATATGAAAAGAGGCTTATTCGAGAAAAAAATAAATTCTTTTATTTTGCAAAACTTTAGGCCCAAGTATTACATTCCCTTTCATAATTTATTGAATTTATTAAAATTATTTTAAGAAAATTTAAATGAATTCAGTAATATCAGATGTCAAATTTTCACTAATCCCCTTCAATTGACCCTTCCTCATTCGCACTGTAGCCACGCCCACCTTAGCAACAGGTGCTCGTTGTAACTACGTTAGACAAGCGCTTTACAAAATGGCGACCGACAATGATAAACGTAATGTCATTTTGGAGTGTCTTCCAAGCGAATGTGCGTTGAATTATCTTTGTGATCAAACTTTGACGTTGCATTTTACTCCTGTCTGGTTTCCTGATAAGAAAATAGTACTCAAAACCGTCCGTGACAGACCAAAAATGATCAAAGAAAAATCAACATCATAGCTAAGCGTCGGACATATTTTATACTACAGCGACAAAAAATGCACAAAATTGACATCTTTTGGATAATATAAGGATATTTTGTAATGTCTATTATAATCTGACATCAAAAATATTTGTTAAAAGTCCATGCGGTAAATATTTTGTTTTGATATTGGCTAAAAAGTATGTTTAATAAAAGATTTAGAGTGTAGACAGACATTACAATATTAGGATTTTTCTCAAATCATCAATAAACCATTCAACACATATTTCTAAAAATCCAGAAATTATGTCTCAAAGAAACAATGCCAGTTTTGGCTGGGACAAATTATATAATATTACGCAATAAACAATATTGTCCCCTTTGTGCACTATCTAGATATCAATCTTGTCCAGACCCCTAATCAGCATTTCTCTTTGTCTGCCCCAGTTGGAATCCAATATACAACCAATCAGTGTTTCCTGTCATCATCTGACACATTATATACAGTATAGTTGAGAAGTGTTAAATATTTTTATAGACTTTAAGTAAAAGACTTCTGATCAGGTCTGTGTTGAATGTTATAAACTAATTATTTTTTAAGAACTTAATTCAATATTGGTGTGATTTTAAGGGTTTAAACATGATATATTACTAATTTCTGTCCTATCATAAACTGTAAACACCAGTGAAAATGAAATCATGAAGAAATCAGAACTTTTCTAACTCTTATAAATTACGTTTAAAAGAAATACTCAACAATGAGTAACCAATACCAGTAAATCACCGGTATTTTAATTTTTTCACTAGTATTAACATAAGTAAAAGTATTTTTTCTGCATACATGTTTATGGTTATACAATTTTTTATCTCAATAATTATTGATGTTATAATTGATTATGTGCATTTTCAGTTTTGCAAACTAGGCCATTATAACTAATTTAACCACCCTAAACAAATGAAATATCAAAATATTGTAGTTTATCAAAACAATATAATGTTCATTCAACACGCAGATGTATTGATCATATCAGACATTTATATAAATTCCAACTTATTAAAACCAGAAAATGAGAAGGATAGTTTGGCGAAATATACCTTCACTGCTTTCTTATTATTGATACGAATAACATAGTTAAGCAAGAATTTAGCAAATCAGTTTAAAATTGTTTAACAGTATGTTGTTGCTTGCAAATGTATGTAAAACAAACATATTTTAAGTTGTTACATTGTGTTTATTCATATTTTAGGGCTATACTTTTCATTAACGTCTAATGTCTGCCCCCTCGAAGTAAAGACGATATAAATAAATATTTCATTTTTTCTAGTCTCTCCGGATTTCTGCTGTCCGAGTTACACAATCCGTAGCTGCATCTTTTCACCATTGTCACGTATTAACATAATATAATATAATCAAAATGCTATCAGGAATCTACTAAACCTTATTTTTTATCGCGCAGTAATCTCTTCCTGTTTGTCTAAGGTTTGTCTAAGGTAAGCGAGCTGCTGGGGGTGTGTCGAAATCCTGTTATCTGATTGGCCAATCGGACTGTCAATCAAATATCTGAGGAAGGGTCAATTGTCTATCACTAAAACACCACCACGACAGATCTCGGTTACGTATGTTCAATAATCTGTGTTTTACAGACGCTTTCAACTTATGTATATATATGCATGATAAGGAAATTGAAAGCGCCTGGCTCATGTAGAGTAAACATACGATTCTTCTAGGCGGTATCAAGGCCAATGAGCACAACAGGGGGCCAAATGTTATGGCATTTGCGTGGGCTATACTGGTAGTATACAGAGGAAATCGACCATAAATCAATGTATTGCATTTAAAGTGCTAAAAGAGTAGTAGCCTAAACACCCAATCAGTGGATATAATTTTGTATTAGGAATAGAAAAAGGTCATTCCACTCCCGGTGGATCCGGGCCTGAAATGTGTAGACTCTCTAAAGTGTAATCATTCTTCATAACAACATTAGCAAGTGGTTCTCTAGTAATACCCTACAATCAATTTAACCTCACAAGAGTGACAACGTCTCCACAACAGTCACACTTGGTGTTTCCTACAGGGTGTTAATCTGGAGAGGTCCACGGTATATGTGCACAATCAAATGCTGATGGATTATCGTCGAAGTGGGTTTTTTTCAAGAAAGTATTCTACATTATTTTCATCCTATCCTTTGCAGTGTATTAATACCAGTCAATATTTCATTGTCATGGAAACGATTTTTCTAATGAAAACTCTTCAAATTGGATAGTTCTACACAAAATATTATTTTAATAGATTGTTATCACTACCATAATCTTTTCTGAAATAAAACAACAACATACATTGTTGTTTGAATAATGTTCTGCACGTTCTCTGGGTGACAAGAAGTATAAACACTGGTGTGTCATTGTCAATTAGAGTCATACAGAAGGTATGGAAATAAGCCCTTAGTTTGAGAATACGTTATATTCAAACTGTTTTTAACATACTGAATGTCATGTGTGATAGAGTAAATTCATAGGTACGTACCTTTGATAATCCTTTAGTAGACGTCTCATTAAGTTGGTGGTGTCCAGTTTGGTCTGAAAAAAACATAAGTACAAATCATAAGTACGGAAGTATTTCATGAATGTTGGTAATTTACGAGTGACCCCTAATGTTTATTAAATGGTAACAGTAGAGATCGCTTTGCAATTTTAAAATGTTCACAATTGTATGTTGTTTGAAAAGTAGAAATGTGTTACTATTTCTTCATTGTTTTCTTCGACATTAAGTTGTGAAAAATTGTTGAGTCTAATAATCATCGCGTTCATGGAGACATTACTAGATAGAATACACGATTATGAAATAGGAGAAAACATCACAGACCAGTAGCAGCAATGTGTGTATCTAGAGGGGAAATAATCAAAATGAGCGTTGAGATCCAGTCCCTAGTGAAACCCCTGCCAGTGTTTCTGAAGCTCGTTTCCCGCTTACAGTTTCTGACAACTTCCACGGTTAAGGCATGGAAAATGGGTGACGTAAACACAATCCATAATCGGATTTTGGTTATACCTGAGTTCTTACTGCCTCAAAATCTTTATACAAATCAGAAGGTAGGACAATTTGTTGAGGGTCTTCTTCGTCTGTATCCAAAGCTTCCCGTGCGTTGCCATGGCTACGAGTAAGTCCTTGGTCGATGATGTCGCAGTCCTGAAATGATGCATATTGACTTTAGTATTTTAGACATCCGGCAATATTTTTATCTTAAAATACGAAAAGATCTTGGATGTACTTAGTTGCTTGAAATGAGGGGAAATTTCTACTAATGCTGATTACTAATGTTGTTTACTAATGCTGTTTACTAATGTTGTTTACTAATGCTGTTTACTAATGCTGATTACTAATGCTGATTACTAATGCTGTTTACTAATGCTGTTTACTAATGCAATGCACTCCTAATGTCAGTAATCATGAACGATTATGTAGTAAGGGAGGTAACAAAATAAACATAAACAAAGGTTTACCTCCCTTAGTACTATAGTAATGTTTTCATTGCGTTGATAGACAGCTGCGAATTAACTGCGATAACAAACGATGAAAATAAATGGACAACAGCTGCAGGATGTTAGTGAGCGAATAGCAGGCCATGGCATCTGCTCATGGCATGTGTACACATGATTATTTCAAGACATTTACGGCATTTATAGATACACATTCATTCAAGCAAGACAGCGTGTGCTGTTCACTAGAAATATGACAAAAACTACGGCCACCTATACATGAGAATGTGCAACAATTATCCGCTCCATTGTTTTGAGTAACCATTAGTTACCATAAAGTCGCAAAATAAATTAATATGAACCAGGTGCATGTAATTGGCAATTTGTTACCAAAGGTATTGATAATCATAAATGACACAAGCAAAGAATTTGTTACTAACACACTCACCCGTGCTTGAGTGGATATAGAGGGTCTTAATATGATTTACGAATGAATAACATAATTTATTTAAGTATTCAATGTATTACTGACATTTTTTGGTAAAACATAATTAAATGATTATAAACGAATTTCAGTGGACAGCAAAGAGGAGACCACACGTCCTATATAAGTAAACGATATCACTAACTTATGTATATTCAGAAAGTTGACACATTTGGCAAAGTGATGGTAGGACATATGTGGGGGTGGGGAGCACCCTTAAACCAGGGTTACAATCACGAGTGCCAATTAGCTCCACTCCTCATTTATGTTTGCTTTGTGCTCATTTTGCTTCAATATATTTTAATGTATCCTTACGCTTTTGCTGAGACTATGCCCTTTAAGAAAAAACTAGTTCGGCCGATAGCATTGCCATTGGCCAACTATAAAAATAAAAACGCCTTCAAATTTACTTGGCAAAATATATCTACTTCACTATGTGGAAAAGAAACTCCACAAATCTGTGAAAACTACACAGTACTTGTATTACTATTTGTGTTAACTATTTGTCTGACTTTTTGTAACTGTACCATCATAATATTTCAGTTTTAAATTTTCACTTTGCCTCTGATGACTATTTTTCTCTCACCGAATATATATGTGGCAAAAAACCTTGTAAAAATGTTTAATGTCTAAATAAACGTATTGTATGTGACATTTCCTGCTTGTAACATGTTTAATGTCTAAATGAACTATTGTATGTGACATTTCCTGCTTGTAACATGTTTAATGTCTAAATAAACGTATTGTATGTGACATTTCCTGCTTGTAAAATGTTTAATGTCTAAATAAACGTATTGTATGTGACATTTCCTGCTTGTAACATGTTTAATGTCTAAATAAACGTATTGTATGTGACATTTCCTGCTTGTAACATGTTTAATGTCTAAATAAACGTATTGTATGTGACATTTCCTGCTTGTAACATGTTTAATGTCTAAATAAACGTATTGTATGTGACATTTCCTGCTTGTAACATGTTTAATGTCTAAATAAACGTATTGTATGTGACATTTCCTGCTTGTAACATGTTTAATGTCTAAATAAACGTATTGTATGTGACATTTCCTGCTTGTAAAATGTTTAATGTCTAAATAAACGTATTGTATGTGACATTTCCTGCTTGTAACATGTTTAATGTCTAAATAAACGCATTGTATGTGACATTTCCTGCTTGTAACATGTTTAATGTCTAAATAAACGCATTGTATGTGACATTTCCTGCTTGTAACATGTTTAATGTCTAAATAAACGTATTGTATGTGACATTTCCTGCTTGTAACATGTTTAATGTCTAAATAAACGTATTGTATGTGACATTTCCTGCTTGTAACATGTTTAATGTCTAAATAAACGTATTGTATGTGACATTTCCTGCTTGTAACATGTTTAATGTCTAAATAAACGTATTGTATGTGACATTTCCTGCTTGTAACATGTTTAATGTCTAAATAAACGTATTGTATGTGACATTTCCTGCTTGTAACATGTTTAATGTCTAAATAAACGTATTGTATGTGACATTTCCTGCTTGTAACATGTTTAATGTCTAAATAAACGTATTGTATGTGACATTTCCTGCTTGTAAAATGTTTAATGTCTAAATAAACGTATTGTATGTGACATTTCCTGCTTGTAACATGTTTAATGTCTAAATAAACGCATTGTATGTGACATTTCCTGCTTGTAACATGTTTAATGTCTAAATAAACGTATTGTATGTGACATTCCCTGCTTGTAAAATGTTTAATGTCTAAATAAACGTATTGTATGTGACATTTCCTGCTTGTAACATGTTTAATGTCTAAATAAACGTATTGTATGTGACATTTCCTGCTTGTAACATGTTTAATGTCTAAATAAACGTATTGTATGTGACATTCCCTGCTTGTAAAATGTTTAATGTCTAAATAAACGTATTGTATGTGACATTTCCTGCTTGTAACATGTTTAATGTCTAAATAAACGTATTGTATGTGACATTTCCTGCTTGTAAAATGTTTAATGTCTAAATAAACGTATTGTATGTGACATTTCCTGCTTGTAAAATGTTTAATGTCTAAATAAACGTATTGTATGTGACATTTCCTGCTTCACTTCATCATCAATTCTTGTAAGCATATTTTCGTTTACTGTTTAGAAGTAAGTGACTAACTGTTTGCATTTCCTTTAAAAAATGTCTCAGTTTACGAAGCTGAAGCAAGTCTACATGTCAGAACAATTATACACATAGTATTCCATCCTTGTTGCTGAAAGAATCGCTATCTGGATTCAGTAGACTATTTATTTATGGAAACTTTCTCGTCTTACAGTTATCTAATGATCACGAGATCAGCGAATAGGCTGATAAGATGTGTGTCCTAACTGATGTGGTGTGTGTCCTAACTGATGTGGTGTGTGTCCTAACTGATGTGATGTGTGTCCTAACTGATGTGATGTGTGTCCTAACTGATGTGATGTGTGTACTAACTGATGTGTTGTGTGTCCTAACTGATGTGGTGTGTGTCCTAACTGATGTGATGTGTGTCCTAACTGATAAGATGTGTGTCCTAACTGATGTGATAATTGACACGCGGGATACAGTCAACATAACTTCTAGCTATATGTCTCCGATTTGCAAGTCACACATACAATAAGCAACAAAGAGTCTAAGAGGCAATCATAGAGAACCATCACATGCTGATAAATGTGTTGTTTCGGGCGATTGCTCAGTGAAACGATTACGGCTAAATAAATCTGTCACAATATTTTGAAGAACTAGTTTACTAGGTTCGCCATGCGATAGTCGGTCGGAGTACTAAGTTCGAGTATTCGTTGAACGTGTGTCATCGCTAACGGGTGTGAGTATAATATTTCTATGAACAGTGTGATGAAATAAACTGAATTGAATTAAATCCCCCTCCCCTGTTTACTTTCATTAATTCTCATCGGTTGTCCTTTATGGCCTGCTAGGCCATTCCTTGCGCCCCTGTTCCCTTGCGTATTAACCCTTGCACCACATCAAATGCCTGATGTTTTGTGGATTGTTGTTTTCTCGGAGGTCTGTGTGGGGAGGCATTGTCTTATGTATGTGGCGTACACAGTAGCAACTTATTCTCTCTTTTCTCGAGTTAGCGGCAAATATTACGCTACATAGCTACGATCGGTACAAACCCTGCAAATATTACGCTACATAGCTACGATCAGTACAAACCATGCATATATCGGTTATATTGATATCTTTAAACAAAACATTATACAGTATTTATCAATGTTTCAGGGTAATGCCACAATGTTTAAATAACTACGCATTGAAAAGAAAACTGTTCCGTTCTGCAGTCAGACATCACTGTCCTATATAAACTTATCTCCATACCGTAATACAAAATCTGCAAACTGTATTCCATACACCTGAAGACAGAGTGTGGATACCTCTTGTTACTGTCTATAACTCAATACATTGTTGTCGTTTATTCTAAAATGTATGTCTTATTAAAAACTAACACTAGTGTTGACTATCTCTATATTCACAATATTGTGTGATCACCATAATATAGGCATAGTTATCGTTAATGAGGTCATTGCCTATCTGACAGCTAAAATATCGTGTCTTGTTTTGTTTAATTCAGTAACGCAATCGAATTGGTTGTTTCTGAGTCCAGTGTAAAACTTGAGCCACGGTTAGGCTAAGTGATGAGACCCCAACTCGGTATTACACGTTCCGGCGCAGTCAGATACAAATTATGTGCTCCCAATTCTTAGACATACGCGCAGTTATAGTTGCATTTTGACGCTCATTTGATGTTAGTTTCTTACTTTTATGTTGCGTAAACATAAATATTACCGTAAAAAGATTCTTCTATCCTCAAGTCCTTGAAATTTAAAACAGCTGCATTTTGCTTTTTTTATTGAACGGAGTATAAAGAAAAAGTGTTTATTTATTATAGTGTCAGCCCTATTTAAAGGGCCAGCCAGTTTTGACTGATGAGAGAAACCTACATACTGAGCACGTTTACTTCCCGATTCCTATATGTTAATGCCAGACACCAGGCAATTAGGCAGGCGCACAGTAACCAGTATTTAACAAGATGTCGGTTCAATAACCGGCCATCCCAGGACAGACCCTCACCGGGATTCGAACTTTCGACCTCCTGCTCCCAAGGCGGATCCCTTAACCACTCCTTGGCAGGAGACGGTGTATATGCTCTGAGTATATAACTAATGTACACACAATACCTATAACACCACTGGACTATTTGAGAATACACATTTACTAAAATATCTCCAGTTTACTAATTCTATGTATTGGAAATCTGTGTCTGTATACCTCAGTATAGCAACAACAACGTCACGGCGATGAATTGCATCACATAATTTATTAAGAGAAGATCGTTCAGTCACGTTTCCACCACAAGCTCGTATATAAAGCTTCCATACTCTATTTTAACCTGAAATTAAGATAAAGTTTACGCTACCGGATTCCTATTCGTAAACCATTTACGTCTTAGAATATTGAAAAGGTATATGCACTTTACTTAAACCGCGTTGCTAAGCAACAGAAATAATTCCCAGATGGTATGCTTGTTAAGGTAGCTACACACGCGTTTATCGCGTCGTTTTATCAAGAATATGCTGGGTCATATGCGGGGCAAATTAAGACTTTATAGACACAAACTCTAGAGAGTTAAAGGTTTTCCAGGAACAATATATACTTGTAGCATAAAATCCGTAAAATTTAACGGAAACTGATCAGTTAAAAAATAAAGTATTTGATTTCTTAATGTTGTGGCAATGTTCACAGTTAAAAGTGCACACACATTTGAAGTAAGTAATTCCTGAAGTTTAAAAATTATCAATCGCTTCGAATCATGTAATCAACGTGAAAGTGACACTGCAGCTCGCGCCAGACCGGTCCATAACTCGCTCTTTTATCATCATTCAGAGAATAATTATTCAGGCATTCACAGAACTTTCGAAACCACTCGCGGAAAATATTCTAGAAATGATAAATTTTCCGGTACGAGACAAATTGTCTTGCATTTCTTACAGTCCCATAAAGCCAGGTTGACACCCCGAATCCCTATACGACGCACCCCAAAGCCATGCATCCTCTACCCGCACCCCTTACACCACACCCTATACCCGCACCTAATAGCCAAGCATACTAAACCCACCACACCCAATACCTGAACCCCAATAACCCACAGCCCAAAATCTCAAACCCCATACCACCACATCCCATAGCTCAGCACTCCAGAAGTGATAATGTACAGTTATACAATATTAAAAAGATAAATAGCAATGTTTCCAAAAATCATTGCCTGAAATTCAAAGCATTTTCAAAATAAATAAAATGGGTTTATGGTACACACGACCTACATAATGATAACGGAGTAAGACGAAGCATCTCCCAAACCCAAGTATTACCTTCTTTGTTCTTGATAATGAAAAGTGTTATCGCCATGACCGATATTGCTTTACCAGACACGCCAGGTCATCGGACACTCTGCTTTGGTAATCTGATGCAATTTGGAATATGCTTAATATGAACAAATGTCCCTGTGTCTATATAACGATTTGTTTTATCTTTCGTTTTCTAGTCTTCTCGTTATAGTTATAGAATGTTTTCTTGTGAATAAATACCGTTATGTAATATGAGCGCTGCATATTTGTACACGATTACGGTTAAAGTATTTAAACAATGACTTAGAACTGCATTGAATGAATGATATTATAGTAAGCCACAATTCAATTCAGTTTATTTCACTCATTTCATGTAATACATGACATAATAAGGTATAATTAATTACATTAAAAATAAAGATACTGTTTAAAGGGGTGATCTTAATGACATAATAATAGTGAAATAAATGACTATAAGATTTCTAATACAAAATGTTTCAATTGTATATAACAGAGAGTTGAATGTAAAGAATAAAGATGTAAGCTGGAGAGGTACAACTATGATGTCATATAACATGTACTACAAGTTGTTCTCACAACTATACCGATATATATCAGCCAAATACCAATAGTATCAACGACATCTATGCAAATCAAATGATTATAGATTTAACAAAGGTACACATCTTCTTAAACTAATATTCAATACAGAATTAAAATATTTGGAAACCTATAATATATTGATCCAATACTCTTCTTTTTCTCTCATTTGCAATCATTGCTGGACATTCTAGCAAGTAATGGTATTCATCGCCTATACTTTAGTCATATAGTGTACACATTGCTGGACATTGTAGCAAGCAATGGTATTCATCGCCTATACTTTAGTCATATAGTGTACACATTGCTGGACATTCTAGCAAGTAATGGTATTCATCGCCTATACTTTAGTCATATAGTGTACACATTGCTGGACATTGTAGCAAGTAATGGTATTCATCGCCTATACTTTAGTCACATAGTGTACAAATTCTGGACATAAGTTATACATCAGCGGTGTCTTGTTCCAATGAACAGTTAATTATTTCTGGTTCTAAATTTAATCCTATATTTTAATAATGCAGGTTGGGTGTTCTGAATATTGTTCAAAGCCAAAAGTGTGTTTTAAAGATTTATAATTGTTACAATTGCTAGAGCTCTCTGGGGATGAATACCATATAAAGTATATATATAAACTTTTATAATGAATCTTTGCCATCATACAACAATTTCTGCGACCCATCAAAGCTTTTCCATAATTCATAAATTTTACTCGCAAAGTTGATGATATATTCTAAATGGAACATATCATACATTACATAAACTACCTTACTAAACAAAACAAACATTATTGACCCCGGATTAGGAATGATTCACGATTCTAATTATTTACCAATCAAATAAATAAATTTCACCTCGAAAATGCCACAACGCGAAGTTAGAACAAAGGCGAGCCTGAGAGATCAGTATCGACAAACCTCAACCCGCATGTGCCTATTCTAATTAGCACCACATGTGTTAAACACGTGTTTCTATCACGTGGTATCAACGGGTCAGTGAAGAGCTTTGTACCGTGTTAGATTATGCAATATAAATCATGAATTTACCACTGATATGATAAGCAAAACTGTGCGTGTTAACAAATACAATGTCACACCCTGGTGTGGGGTTAATTATCAACATACTTTTAGGATTATAGCAAATTCACGTGTTATGCATGCATGTTTTATTTACGATTTACGTGTAGGTCATTGATCATAGAAGAAAGTTATATTAACGTAATAAAATTATAACGAAATAATTAATGTCAAACTTATGTGAGCGCCTTATAGGATAGATACACTGGTACACAATTAGAATGAACATCATGCATGGATAGGTGGAACACAGATTATTTCAACGTAAATAACTTAAGGAACAGTTTAACCTTTTTAAAGGAAAGATATGTCGAGTTCATATATGTACATGGGACTAACATATAGTGTATGCATATATTAGTCCCAGTATATACATATTTGTTGTCATAACCAAAGGTAATGCAACCCCCCCCCCCCGACAATTCCCTTCCGCTCAATTTTGCATAGACGGACAAAATACCGTATTTTACAATCCGAACGAAATCTCATAATACTTTGTATATGCGGACAAATCGCATACACGTTGCTACAGATTATACCAGGCACCCGCCATGACAACATAAAAACAGGCAAATGATGTTTAAGTTTGAAAAGGAATCACGGTTGTATTTGTAAGTAGTGCTTAGCCTGACCCGACTACATAACCTGGATGTTTAGTCGCGTTGTGAACCATAAAATATGCCAGAATCCGATGTATTTCACGCAACTTAGTGACGGACTGGGTGTATGTGACGGACCGGGTGTATGTGACCGACCGGGTGTATGTGACCGACCGGGTGTATGTGACCGACCGGGTGTATGTGACCGACCGGGTGTATGTAACCGACCGGGTGTATGTGACCGACCGGGTGTATGTGACCGACCGGGTGTATGTGACCGACCGGGTGTATAGTCAACGAGAGGTTCTAATATTAGGTAAACGACACTGCTGATAAACAGACCATAGTTATGAACTTACACCAGACATTATGTGATGCAGAAAGTTATATAAGTAAATAATATGTAACTGACCATTGCTTTCACTTTGGACACTACAAGACGATTACCACAACAATAACATTCAAAGATTCCACTGGAAAGTCACACAGGGATAAAAGGGAGACTTGAGAACTATATATATTATATGTTGATAAGTTCAAGCATTTATCAGCTTGGCATATATCCAGCTGATGTTATTTTATCAACGAGAGTACCTGTATATAACGAGATTTTCTGTTCACCAACACATGCCACGATAGATCGGAGAACACAAATACTCATGGATTAAATTATATTAAACAAATACTTACTTCGTCGGCAGCATTCACGTCGGCGACGGTCATTTCAAGATTCCGACGAGTTTTGCAGACGGGATGTGAACTTTTTCTTCGATGCGCCATTTTGTACTGTTTCCTCGTATCAACAATCACGTTAAGTAACTTTTCAACGTTTCATAATACATTAGAAGTTAACTAACGAACAACAGCTACCTATTCCAGAAACACTTCATTTGAATTCAGTCAAATTCCTTAAAGTTGAATTACATTCCTTTTCTAAAATAATCTTTTTAATAGGGACCCAAAATGGGCCTATTTCTGTAGATAAAATTTTAGCGGAATCCTTTGTTTAACCAATGTTTCAATATAAACTTTCTTACAGTCCCATAACCAGATATACTGTACGATCACACAGAACGCTTAATTTTATCTGAATATTAAAGACACAAAAGACGCATGATAACTCTTTTCATTTTGGTGTGTGAACCCCGCATCTGTTGATTTTTGCCAAAAAGCAGCCTCTCAGTGGCTTATTACACGCTCATGCCTTATACGGAGAGCTTAATTTACATCGTATCAACTTACGCACAGCAGGCGAGATAGCTACTTGATTTTACCTCGCTGTAGAGAAGACGTAGAAGATTTAATGCAGCAAACTGTATGCTGATAAGCCCACAGGCTTTCAGTAGCACTTTCGTTGGTAAGAAATGATTTAAAAACAGTTCAAGTCTATACATACAAAGATGGTTGTTCAGACTAGATGTACATTTTGTGTTTTTTTATTTAAGTTACGCCGGTACATATATGTGATATGTATACATGTACACACATATATCAACAATTTTTTGGGAAAATCCATACTATATACACTATCAATAATTAATTAAATCAGAAATCAATGATGATGAAAATGTGAACGACCTACCTTAATTTCCCCATGTTTTAAAAATTAAATTGTTGACCGACAGACGGATGCGCAAAATGAACAAACGGAATTTATTTATTTCAATTTATTAGTGTACAAACAAGTTCGTTTATTATAAACTCACCTAAACTTATCTATTTATTCATTTAATCATTTACTACATTATTTACGAACGGACTGGTGATGAATATTTACTGAAATATATTACGCATATACGAAGCAGGTCTATTTAAACCGCCAACACTTAATAACAGCCAAACAGGCTTATGAGTCACTATGACCGAGTGCGTCGATTTTTGGCACAATAAAGCTATGTATTCTATCGCTACACTTAACTTAAGCACATTAAAGCACTGTAAGAAGGCCTACGATTGCTTATGATAGAAAAGATAAATAATATTCCCCGGCATTTCCATGGTATCACCCGTGTGTAAACAGTAAAATTACTGCTCGCGTAAGGATTGGTTGAGACGGTGCCGCATATTATGTTATGTATCCGCCATATAAGGCAGTGCCTTTGGCAGTAAGCCGAAAACGCGTCGTTTACCCGCGATTTCGCTCGTACAGTAAGCGATCTCTAGAAAAAAAGCTTTAATGCCAAAAACAATTTGTTTACCTGGAGACTATTGCAAAACACGGAGTGTAACCGGAATATTGTATTAATGCTTTAAACTTTCTTAGCAGAATGATTAAAACCACATATTACTGCGAATGAGAGAGACATTTTATTATTCGGCTGCCTGGTGCGGATTTGATGGGGTGTTTTCGTAGGAATAGTTTGTGGTAAAAGAACGTCATTCGAAAAATACTGACCCCCATGATTTTGAAAATCAATTTAAATACCTACAATGATGTAATCGTTATATTTACATAATCGTTGCAAAGTGTTTTTCTTGCTTTCAGTTACGCCCTCAACTCTGCACTTTTTAGGGGCCTGCAAGTTTGCAATTTGACTTGAAATGCACCTTGACCTGGTGTCATAAACATGACTTTATATTGATATTAAGACATGAAACCTAAAGAATATTATAATTTACTGGAGGGTTTTACACATTTTTATCAATGATTGGAACTATGGCTGTAAATGTACGTAGATCTAGGTGAAAGTTGCCAACTACTTATAGTTAATGCCTACCAAGACCCGAACGTAATCATAAAAGACAATATCATCTGTCATATCCTGCCATATCAAGTATGGTTTACAGATATATAACTTCATTTAGTCTTGAATCGAAACTGCTAAGTGTAGTGTGTTTTTAATGGACATGAAGACCTATAATTACTCGCGGACAATAGTATCAGGGAAATGAATTGGTCAAAAGATATACATGTACACACATATTAGCAGGCATAAATATTATATGATAAGCGAAAGTTACCTAAGGTAACATTAAAATGGGTACAACTCATGCTTCCATTGATGTCAAGGCCAGGTAACTCATGCTTCCATTGATGTCAAGGCCAGGTAACTCATGCTTCCATTGATGTCAAGGCCAGGTAACTCACTACCTACGTGCTTTTCTTTTGAATCAATATCCGTGTATTTATACGCCTAATTGCATTCACTTTTAAATGCTATAGTTTATATGTTCCCTCGTAGACTGATAGATAGGACAAGATATCGTGATAAGCGTAATCCCCTCAAAACTCACACGGTAGACTGTCCGCTGTGAGTGTGCGAGGTCGTGGCTTCGATCCCTAGCTGCGTCCTACCAACAACACGACATTTGGTACTGGTCATTCCTTTAATGGCACTCAGTATACTAGTGTTAAGGATAGTACCAGGAGATAAATAAGACAGCATCGGATCCGTGGTCCAGTGGTAACGCGCTGGACTAGTAATCCAGGAATCGCAGGTTCGATCCCCGCTCCACCACTGACAGTTCTAACAGTCTTTCGGACGAAACTTTGAAAAATCGAAATCCCGTGTACGATGCTTTACATCGGGCACGTAAAAGAAGCAGGTTTGCGTCTGGATCTGGGGCATCTTCTGTATCATGCATCTAACATTCTTTCTGAGGCGTCTATCATATGAGAAACCGGTGGCGACGATAAATAAACGCAAATACAACAAAAATAAATATGACAAGGTAAGCATCTCTGAATACCTTGTTGGTCGCACAATCGCCGTGTAACTCATGTTATTTGTTGATCATACGTGACGTTTCATCTTTATCCAAGCTGTTTACGACTTTTTCGGCGCAGCCGTACTAACATGGTTTTGCTAGGCAATTTCTCTTCAACCGAACAACGTTTGTAACCTTAACGCGGATTGGTTAACATTCTCGATAAAGGGTTAGATTAATTACCGAAATCCACTCCATTTCTGTGAATTTACCGAAATCCACTGAATTTCGGTGAATTTATCGAAATCCACTGAATTTTGGTGAATTTACCGAAATCCATTTTCGGCGCAGCCGTACTAACATGGTTTTGCTATTTGCATATCAGTGTTTTGTAAACCAATAAAATCTTACGTTAACCACCAAGGCAATTTCTCTTCAACTGAAAAATATTTGTAACATTGACGCAGATTGGTTGACAATGTGTATAGTGTATTTCATGATTTATCCAGTAAGTAGTGTTGTTAGTCATTAGTCTGGATTACCTGCCCTTACCATTACATTATCGCTGTGCAGAGTACGCTGAGTACCAGAATAATTAGTCATCACCACGGGGAATTGTCTGGTGTTGGAATTAA
The DNA here is from genome assembly GCA_032209605.1 of Mactromeris polynyma. NCBI lineage: Eukaryota > Metazoa > Mollusca > Bivalvia > Venerida > Mactridae > Mactromeris > Mactromeris polynyma. The sequence continues at coordinate 10,150,910 of JASFXZ010000026.1, read as the reverse complement.
GAAGACTTTCTTGGTGTAATGTACCAGTCGCGATCATTTATATCGTTTTAATCAGATACATTGCTATATAACATAAGTGTGCGAGTTCACGACTTATGCATTAAGTAATATTGATGAACTATATTGAAACAAACTACATGTATACTGTGTCTATGACTAATCACACTACGCAGTGATCTCCCCTTACGTGTCTCGGAGTTTCTGTAGTATAGCGTTATTGAATGACCGGCAGTCGTAACATTTAAGCATTTTTATGTTGTACAACCAATTTTAACTTTCAGATTGCAACAAATTTGCATACTTCAAGTTGCGCCGACCATCTTTTTTAAAGATATTTCTTGTTAAACATTTTGATTTAGCTGGTTGAGCTGTAGGGGATATTGCATATCTGTCGGCAATGTCATGGGTACGCCTAGAATTTACTTGCAGAGAATGAGAAAACCTCAAGCATTGCATATTTTTAAACTGATCCCTTTGATTCCCTTGCTACGCACCTTGCATAAGGGATAGGGTTCTTTTTATGATTATATCTTACAAGGTGATCTCCCTTTATGTGACACTTATTCACCACCAGGGGAGAGGATCACTGCAAATATAGAAACCAGTTCATCTTCAAGCATATACTGGTTGTCTCCCTTAAAGCCCACTGTCTCTTTGGTCACGATTATATTCCGTCAGCCATTAGTAACACAGAACCAATGTTTAGGTGAACTGTACGTCATAACTTACTGAAATACTGCTCGCAATCAGCGTAAATGTTGACGTTATGTCGTTACATGCATGTAAATACTTGAGTAAGTGATGTCTTACACGATCTGTTGTATTTGCTGTTGTTATATACATGTAGCAATGTTCTGTTGTTTACCGGTTACCAAAACATACCTTCAAAATATTTCGATTTTCGGCGCATGATTCTGCTATTAAATTTGTAATTTCCCTCAGAGTACATGACGATGAAGTTTCATTGTGTAACATACCGTAAAGAATGCGTTTATAGATGAATCTTCCCCATCTGAACGTAAAATGTTTTAATAAGCTCCGTGCAGTGTTGTTGCTACATTGGCTAAGACATTTTAATACTGCATATAATATATGTAAGCAATTCAATAAATCGTGTTACAAGTATTTTAGATGAATGTTATCTTCCCCTTTCCACGTGTGCATTTTCTCGACATAATATTCAAGTTCTGTTCTTCCCTACTTTCGGCCTATTATTACTCACCTTCTTGACTTGTTCCGTGATGTATTCCATCCGTTGAACTCCCCATTGCTGTAACCTTAAGTCTCCATAGTTGTTTTGATTATTTTTTTGTTATAAAAGTAGCTTTAAAATATATAGTGAATCTAGACACCGGTGAGAAGTTAGCAGTAATAGCAGTAATAGCAGTAATAGCAGAAATAGCAGTAGTAGCAGTAGTAGCAGTAGTAGCAGTAATAGCAGTAGTAACAGTAGTAGCAGTAGTAGCAGTAGTAGCAGTAACAGCAGTAGTAACAGTAGTAGCAGTAGTAGCAGTAGTAGCAGTAATAGCAGTAGTAGCAGTAGTAGCAGTAATAGCAGTAGTAACAGTAGTAGCAGTAATAGCAGAAATAGCAGTAGTAGCAGTAGTAGCAGTAATAGCAGTAGTAACAGTAGTAGCAGTAGTAGCAGTAGTAGCAGTAGTAGCAGTAGAAGCAGTAGTAGCAGTAGTAGCAGTAGTAACAGTAACAGCAGTAGTAACAGTAGTAGCAGTAGTAGCAGTGATAGCAGTAATAACACTAACAGCAGTAATAGCAGTGATAGCAGTAATAACAGTAACAGCAGTAATAGCAGTAATGGCAGTAATAGCAGTTATAACAGTAACAGCAGTAATAGCAGTGATAGCAGTAATAACAGTAACAGCAGTAATAGCAGTGATAGCAGTAATAACAGTAACAGCAGTAATAGCAGTGATAGCAATAATAGCAGTTATAACAGTAACAGCAGTAATAACAGTGATAGCAGTAATAGCAGTGATAGCAGTAATAACAGTAACAGCAGTAATAGCAGTAATAGCAGTAATAGCAGTTATAACAGTAACAGCAGTAAAAGCAGTGATAGCAGTAATAACAGTAACAGCAGTAATAGCAGTGATAGCAGTAATAACAGTAACAGCAGTAATAGCAGTAATAACAGTAACAGCAGTAATAGCAGTAACAGCAGTTACATCAGTAATAGCAGTAATAGCAGTAACAGCAGTAATAGCAGTAATAGCAGTAATAGCATTAATAGCAGTAATAGTAGAGCTAGCAGTATTACTGCTGTTAATCAGTGATTATAGCATTAATAAGCATCAATGCAGATATATTGCTGGCAGCAAAAAAATAGTCGGATTGAGTTTCATTGTCGATACTGCAAACAATAAGAGGGATATGATAGAGAGGGTTTACTGCTGCTAACAATAACATTGGAGGGAAATAACATTATAGAATAGGCCTATTATCGCTTATTAGCAAACACCTAACAGTGTATTACAGCAACAAGTTAAAGAGAGTTCAAGGTCCGGAAACTTTAATATTACTGCCACAACTTAAGCAGTAACAGCAGATATACTGCTACCTCCAACAGCAGTATTACTGCTGTTACTACTGTTACTGATGTTACTGCTAACTTCACACTGGTGTCGAGAACATTAAATAACTTGCAACTGCTGTGAAATTAAATTCAACATATATACAATTTAGAATGTGTTTCTTTACCATATATATTGAACGGAAATTACCCGTTACAGTGTCTGTTATGGATGGAATACCTTAAGTATAAACTGTGACACAAGGAGTAATGTTTGGTGTCATGTAGGTGACACAATGCCTGATGTATGGTGTCATGTAGGTGATACAATGAGTAATGAATGGTGTTATGTAGGTGATACAATGCCTGATGTATGGTGTCATGTAGAGACACAATGTGTATTGTATGGTGTCATGTAGAGACACAATGTGTATTGTATGGTGTCATGTAGGTGACATGATGAGTAATGTATGGTGTTATGTAGGTGACACAATGCCTGATGTATGATGTCACGTAGAGACACAATGCCTGATGTATGGTGTCATGTAGGTGACACAATGACTGATGTATGGTGACATGTAAGCGACACAATGCCTGATGTATGATGTCATGTAGAGACACAATGCCTGATGTATGATGTCATGTAGGTGACACAATGCCTGATGTATGATGTCATCATGTAGGTGACACAATGCCTGATGTATGATGTCATGTAGGTGACACAATGCCTGATGTATGATGTCATGTAGGTGACACAATGCCTGATGTATGATGTCATGTAAGCGACACAATGCCTGATGTATGATGTCATGTAGGTGACACAATGCCTGATGTATGATGTCATGTAGAGACACAATGCCTGATGTATGATGTCATGTAGGCGACACAATGCCTGATGTATGATGTCATGTAGGTGACACAATGCCTGATGTATGGTGTCATGTAGGCGACACAATGCCTGATGTATGGTGTTATGTAGGCGACACAATGCCTGATGTATGATGTCATGTAAGCGACACAATGCCTGATGTATGATGTCATGTAGGTGACACAATGCCTGATGTATGGTGTTATATAGGCGACACAATGCCTGATGTATGATGTTATGTAGGTGACACAATGCCTGATGTATGATGTCATGTAGGTGACACAATGCCTGATGTATGATGTCATGTAGAGACACAATGCCTGATGTATGATGTCATGTAGGCGACACAATGCCTGATGTATGATGTCATGTAGGCGACACAATGCCTGATGTATGGTGTTATGTAGGCGACACAATGATTGATGTATGGTGTCATGTAGGCGACACAATGCCTGATGTATGGTGTCATGTAGGCGACACAATGATTGATGTATGGTGTCATGTAGGCTACACAATGCCTGATGTATGGTGTCATGTAGGCGACACAATGATTGATGTATGATGTCATGTAGGCGACACAATGATTGATGTATGGTGTCATGTAGAGACACAATGAGTATTGTATGGTGTCATGTAGGTAACATGATTAGTATTGTATTGTGTCATGTAAGTGACACAATGAGTTATGTATGATGTTATGTAGGTGACACAATGCCTGATGTATGATGTCATGTAGGTGACACAATGCCTGATGTATGATGTCATGTAGGTGACACAATGACTGATGTATGGTGACATGTAGGTGACACAATGCCTGATGTATGATGTCATGTAGGTGACACAATGCCTGATGTATGATGTCATGTAGGTGACACAATGCCTGATGTATGATGTCATGTGACACAATGAGTAATGTATGGTGTCATGTTGGTGACACAATGTGTTATGTATGGTGTCATGTATGTGGCACAATGAGTTATGTATGGTGTCATGTAGGTGACACAATGAGTTATGTATGGTGTCATGTATGTGACATATGAGGAAGAAAAGGAAAACCCTCGCACATATTCCCCACGTGTCACATCTACGCTTCCGTAGTCATGGAGTAGTAATAAGCATTGTGTATGGTCAGTTTACTTCGCTAAAATACCACGTCTTCAATTTTGATGAAGTTGGAAGCATACGCATCGATTATACCGTTTGTACATTGTACATGAAGTAGATGTCAATTTCCTTTAATGCACCATTTTGTTGAATGATTGTTGGCATGTGTTTACTTAGCTGATTAGATTATATTGGAGATAGGGTTATAAAACTATGTTTTGAGACCAGTATCAAGTCCCAGGAATCTGATTGGTTGTTTCTGACCTCGGTAATAAAATTAACCAATTGAAAGGTAACATTCTAAGACCGCTCTCCAATATCGTTTTTACAACCACAGGCCCCAGACTATTATTCACTACTCAAAGCAATACTAGTACAGAGGTGCGTTTTTGAGGCGCTTTAGCGTCTCTTTGCTATCATCGTATCAACCGGAAGTTGATTCAAAGTACCGCCAATCATATTCATTCGTCTCAAGAAAATAGAACATGTACATTCCTCTGATTTATTATAGATTCAATGAGCATAGTGACTGATTTGTCAGAGATATATCAATTGTAGAAGGGGAATCTTGATATAAACGGGTTATCTGGATTATTTGAGTCAGTTTTGGTTTACCCGAATAATCGCGTATTAATTTCTAATATGATCAATTAAAGTACTAAAAGTACTTTTGGTGTTTGGTGATTTTTGACAAATTTCAACCTCAACTCAAAGTAACCGTAATTGAAACAAATTAATTCAACATACAGTGATGCATTAATGATGAAACAATCAGTAATAACCACAACATGTAGAACCTGCTATAAAACATATGAATAAAAAGTCATTTTTCTCTTTTGCGAAAATCCTATTTGTCCGTTTCTGAGCCGTATCCCTGTGGTTTTCTGCATGCGTTAATATTGCGGAATCGTCAGATTCACTTTTGGCCAGATGACCATTTTATGTGTACACTAGATAATTATGGTACGTGTTTTTCTATATTCAAACATTCATTAATCATTTGTAAGAAGTATCTTACTGTAACAATGTGGTCAAGATGCAGCGAAAATGTGTCAAATTTCTATGTTATTTTACTGAATCTCGCATCACCAATTTTGTTTGCAAATTTCTTTATCCGTCCATCGAGCGACGCTCAGTATTCTCATATCGAAGTTCTCGAATATTACTTCAGCAACTTTACTTTGATCATTTAAGTGAATGTTATTATTAATCATTATTATCAAAGTGCCATTTTAAACGAGTAACACTGATTGATCATGACCCAGATTTGTTCGATTGTACCAACTTCGGATAGTCACAATTTTTGGATATTTTTATGACAATGTTTCAAATTTGTCTATTTTAGATGACAGCGGTTTAAATCCAGTGAAGAAGATAAAGGGATAATTGATGAATTTCATCCACAATCAAGTCAACCACTTACTGCCCCAAATTGAATTATACTAGACTCCTATGATTTTTGGACTCATATTTCTTCCCAGGGACGCAAATCCAAATCCAAATGAGAACCCTGACTCCTATGTTGATGTCGCATACCAAGATGACTGGTATACCCTGTCCACTATTTTTGCCTCAGATATTTATGACAGTTGTAAAAGTCGCCTTTTCGAGAGACTAGAACATACAATATGTGACCATGCGGAAAAGACATCAAATGAATACAGAAAGCATAGATCTGTGATAAAATGTGACTTGATTCGAGATGTTGTATACATTCAGAGAGACAATGGTTATACTGGATTGTCTGAAGATAAAAAACTTTTTCAATTTGTAGATGAGTATTTTTGAGAAGAAATATTACTGTATTTGTACTTGTTATTCATTGCTTTTCTATAAATGTGTACCAAAATAACTACAATGGAATGAAGGAAATAAAATTACAATATTAGATCTTTATAATTGGTTTTTGATATCAAGAAAGTTGGAAGTAAAATGTTATGTCAGTCTGAGTTAATGAGGGAAAGTATTAATTAATATTTTACTACCTGTGTTGCTAGACACTCATTGAAAACAAAAAGTATGCAAGACACTGTACGTCAATTAAACATAGTATTATATACTGTATATACGGCTTGAACAAGTTTATACACTGCATGAATGGGAGTCTTGATGCTGAAACAATGAACAGCGTAAACTTTGCGTTGTATACATAAAATTGTCATTCTTGGTATTATTTGTTTATCCCATTAATAGCCCTCACAAAAACAAGTTGATGGTTATGTATGCATAATTACAAATGTATTTCAATATGAAAGTCCAGACTCCTATATTGCAAGTCTTATATTGATATACTACAGCTATATACAAACGTATTGTTATTTTACAATTGTAAAGTAACAATATGTTTTTAAAGTTGAAGACTGAATCATTTCATTGAGATTTATTACTGCACTATATTCCATCTGGAATGGGTCAGGTTACTTGAGTTCATCATGTTAATACCTATGGAGTTACATAACAACCAGACTGTTACACTACTTTGTTTCACTCCATACCCTTTATAATATCGACAGTGTACATTGTCAAAACTTTTAAAGGTGTCATTATGGACAACTGTTTGGTCTATGAATTTCCTAGCGCATTAATATCTCTTATTTTTTTCTTGAAAGTACAGAATATTTCTCAATTATATACCAAAAACCCAGATGTCCATATTAAACTGATTATCGAAAACATTTTAGAAGGTTTTCGAGTCTAATTCCTTAATATAATTTTCTGGATATATATATCGACCAAGCATGAGTGTGTGATGGGGTTAATTCCAAGAAGAGAGCGGATGAATGGCATAGTAAGATGATTATTGAAAATAATCACCTTCAAATATTATAGAAAACGTGCCCTGGAAGCGCCTCTCAGAACCTTCAGTCCTTTGATTTAGAGGTAGGAACGATATAATTCTACCTAGCGCTACGTAGGGAAAGTAGCGCTGCCGTTTCTTAGACGTAGTAAAAGTAGCCCCTATCTTTCGATAGGTAGCGTGATTTGACAGTGCTAGCTTTGCTAAACAAAATGGCGTCCATGCGGAACAGTGTCGTCTGGTCTGGCGGGCGCCATTTTATAGCTAGCGAAGCGTTCAAGCGTTTGTTAGACACCTTTTCTACATTGGCTAACTTTCTCGCTTACTTCCCCTAACTCTAACAAACGCACCTCTGATAGAGCGGTTTGATTTGAATAAGACTGTATTGGATACAGATTTGTGTTTATATAAATTTACTCTCATGACAAACGATGATTGTATTAAAATCGTGACTAGTAGCAAGTCTATAGCTCATGTATATAGTATGTGACATTTTCCATGACTCGTAGTGACTAGATTCCATTCCAAACACATAATTACCGTATCCTAATTATAACCCGGATATCGTCACATCAGGTCTATAACAGTCACCTCAACAGAAGTTGGTCGCACCACAGTGTCACGAATGTTGGGTATGAACCACTAACCCTGTCAAAATTTACTCTGAGTTTGGAATATGGTTAGACAGAGTGGTGAGTATTGATTATTATAGTAATAAGATAAAGCGTTAAAATTGAGTTTAAAAATAGTTTCACTACATAATATATTGATAACAAGAAATATTTTGAAAAAAGATGGTCGGCGCAATTTGAAGGTTAAGATTTGTTGTGCAACATAATAAATTGCACAGATGTTACGATTGCAGGTCACTCCAGATCTAAAATGGATTTCGGTAAATTCGCCGAAAATCAGTGGATTTCGGTAAGGTAAAGTACCCCTTATCGAAAGGTAAACCAATCTGCGTCAAGGTTACAAACGTTGTTTGGTTGAAGAGAAGTTGGTTTAGTGGTTAACGTAAGACTTGATTGGTTTACGCAACACCGATATGCAAATAGCAAAACCATGTTAGTACGATGGTGCCGAAATACTGGTAGAGAATAGTCGCGTTTTTAGAGGTAGGAAAAATAGAATTCTACCTCGCGCTACGTAGGAAAAGTAGCAATGTCGTTTTTAAACGTAGGAAAAGTAGTCCCAATCTTAAGTTAGGTAGCGTGATCTTTGCTAAACAAAACGGTGTCCATGCGGAACAATGTTGTCTGGTCTGGTCTGGTGAACGCAGTTTTGTTAATTGCAAAGCGTTCAAACGGTTTTTAGAAACTTAAATTGTCTACTAGTATCTGTAATCTGTGAACAAGTCTAATAAAGTTTTGTTCAGGTGTGTTCTGTTCAGTACGCGTCATGGAATTTGGTTATTTAAAGCATGGAAATCATATACCTCGTATAAACAGTAAAAAAACGAAATACATTGTGGGGTAAAAGCGTTTTAATAGTCTACTGGTAGTACACCGTATATATATACTCGACGTCGGCTGAGTGTATCAGCACTGGAATACTGGTAGTACACAACCATACATTCAATCATTGTGTCAATGAATTAGTAAAGTCGGATCAATGCGAAGTTCAGATATTGAATTCATTAGAGAAAGGTATCGTTAATCGAGTGCCTATAGTATAGATAACCACACATTTAAGAAAGGTATCGTTAACCGAGTGCCTATAGTATAGATAACCACACATTTAAGAAAGGTATCGTTAACCGAGTGCCTATAGTATAGATAACCACACATTAGAGAAAGGTATCGTTAACCTAGTGTCTATAGTATAGATAACCACACATTAGAGAAAGGTATCGTTAACCGAGTGCCTATAGTATAGATAACCACACATTAGAGAAAGGTATCGTTAACCGAGTGCCTATAGTATAGATAACCACACATTAGAGAAGGGTATCGTTAACCGAGTGCCTATAGTATAGATAACCACACATTAGAGAAGGGTATCGTTAACCGAGTGCCTATAGTATAGATAACCACACATTAGAGAAGGGTATCGTTAATCGAGTGCCTATAGTATAGATAACCACACATTAGAGAAAGGTATCGTTAATCGAGTGCCTATAGTATAGATAACCACACATTAGAGAAGGGTATCGTTAACCGAGTGCCTATAGTATAGATAACCACACATTAGAGAAAGTTATCGTTAACCGAGTGCCTATAGTATAGATAACCACACATTAGAGAAGGGTATCGTTAACCGAGTGCCTATAGTATAGATAACCACACATTAGAGAAAGGTATCGTTAACCGAGTGCCTATAGTATAGATAACCACACATTAGAGAAGGGTATCGTTAACCGAGTGCCTATAGTATAGATAACCACACATTAGAGAAGGGTATCGTTAACCGAGTGCCTATAGTATAGATAACCACACATTAGAGAAGGGTATCGTTAATCGAGTGCCTATAGTATAGATAACCACACATTAGAGAAGGGTATCGTTAACCGAGTGCCTATAGTATAGATAACCACACATTAGAGAAAGGTATCGTTAATCGAGTGCCTATAGTATAGATAACCACACATTAGAGAAAGTTATCGTTAACCGAGTGCCTATAGTATAGATAACTACACATTAGAGAAGGGTATCGTTAACCGATTGCCTATAGTAAAGATAACCACACATTAGAATGTTACATTTCAAAACAGCAGCAATGCGAAGCAGGACAAAACCCCGCGGGGCAAACATTACAGCACCACTGTACTAACCCAAGAGTGGTTTGATAAGGACCTTCAGACACATAGCAATACGCGGAACGACCACATGCTCCCCCTTCCGAACTACGCTTGCAATTTCCATTCCCGTACTTTGGTCGTTCTGTATGTTTGGATCCTTTCCTATTTTTTTTCGGCTTTTTTTTCTTGTTTTTTCCACGGTTCTTCTTCGGTTTCTTCTTCGGTTTCTTCTTCGGTTTAGTTTTGTTCTTCGGATTTCCTGGAGGACGTGCAGGCCTGGGTGTTTGAGGTGTTGGGGCTGGTGTTTGTTGGGGATACTCCAAACCCCAATCTTTGTCTCCATTGTAACCAGAGCTTCCGGATTTTTTTCCGCCAGGATTGTTCGCTGATGTTCCGCCATTAGTTCCTGATGTTCCGCCATTAGTTCCTGATGTTCCGCCATTAGTTCCTGATGTTCCGCCATTGTTTCCTGACGTTTCGCCACTGTTTCCTGACGTTACCTGGAGACAAGAAACAAAGAATAAATGGATGGATGGATGGATGGATGGATGGATGGATGGATGGATGGATGGATGGATGGATGGATGGATGGATGGATGGATGGATGGATGGATGGATGGATGGATGGATGGATGGATGGATGGATGGATGGATGGATGGATGGATGGATGGATGGATGGATGGATGGATGGATGGATGGATGGATGGATGGATGGATGGATGGATGGATGGATGGATGGATGGATGGATGGATGGATGGATGGATGGATGGATGGATGGATGGATGGATGGATGGATGGATGGATGGATGGATGGATGGATGGATGGATGGATGGATGGATGGATGGATGGATGGATGGATGGATGGATGGATGGATGGATGGATGGATGGATGGATGGATGGATGGATGGATGGATGGATGGATGGATGGATGGATGGATGGATGGATGGATGGATGGATGGATGGATGGATGGATGGATGGATGGATGGATGGATGGATGGATGGATGGATGGATGGATGGATGGATGGATGGATGGATGGATGGATGGATGGATGGATGGATGGATGGATGGATGGATGGATGGATGGATGGATGGATGGATGGATGGATGGATGGATGGATGGATGGATGGATGGATGGATGGATGGATGGATGGATGGATGGATGGATGGATGGATGGATGGATGGATGGATGGATGGATGGATGGATGGATGGATGGATGGATGGATGGATGGATGGATGGATGGATGGATGGATGGATGGATGGATGGATGGATGGATGGATGGATGGATGGATGGATGGATGGATGGATGGATGGATGGATGGATGGATGGATGGATGGATGGATGGATGGATGGATGGATGGATGGATGGATGGATGGATGGATGGATGGATGGATGGATGGATGGATGGATGGATGGATGGATGGATGGATGGATGGATGGATGGATGGATGGATGGATGGATGGATGGATGGATGGATGGATGGATGGATGGATGGATGGATGGATGGATGGATGGATGGATGGATGGATGGATGGATGGATGGATGGATGGATGGATGGATGGATGGATGGATGGATGGATGGATGGATGGATGGATGGATGGATGGATGGATGGATGGATACCCGTCTTGTACCACCATTGTAAAACACAATAATCACAGACGAGGTTATCCGGTAACTTCAAATTGGTCACAAGCATTTCTCTTCCAGAGCCCTTTTTCACTATTTCTAAGTCAATCCGTGTCATATCTGTGCCAGACACCGGTAGGAGATTTTTATCAAGACATTCCTGCGTGACTTTTGTATCGAGATTAGTCCCTTCTAACTTGCACAGCCTAGAATAACAGGCACAATACAGTGCTACATCTCAAAACCAACTTTCTCCGAGACTCAAGTTTTCTATTGTTGCTTTGGAAAGCTTGTTAAAATTCCGGTCAACCGTTATGGCAGTCATTTTTGGATCGTAATATCTTAGCCATACCTTTAATATACTCTTATATCATCTTTTTTTTTTAAATAAATCTAACTTTGAAAGCGTTATCTTACAAGATTTCTGAAGTCATGTTAACAAATAGATATTTACTGAATGGTCAAGATGACGACGAGGGGACGACCTTGTGTTTAACGAAAGTAAATTGAATGGCGATTACTGATCAAAAGTTGGGAATATAATAATCCAAAGAGAAAAGGTACATTGGAGACAAGGGGATGTGGAACAGATACTGATGATTTCAACCAGATATATTTTTATCTTAATGATAAAAGATCGAGTCTCTCTAATTTTCGGATAGTATAAAAGTGCCGAAATTAAGTTTAAACTTGACAAGTTTTACTATACAAAAACATGAAGTAAAGCTTCAAAAATCTATGATAAAAGAGATGATTTTGATTTTAATGCAGTGAATTATCCTCATTTAGATGGAGATGTGCCCCGTGCTACATCTTACAGGGTTTACATTTCATAACTTATTTGTTTGTCACGAGTTTGTACATCTGTGCATGACTTGAATGATCGAAATGGTTGTATAACTAAACTGCTCCTCTAACAAGGCTACAGACATTATAAACTTCGTGAGACATTTTCCAAATTATATTACCGAAATCTGTCTCTTATCGATATACTCACATAAAGCATAATTCAATTAAAGTACAATTATGCGACAATGTATTAACCATCTATTTTTTACAGTGTTTTGTTTGTACAAACTCTGTAAGATCCTTAGATGTACGTATTTCCATTCTTTGTTGATTAAATGTATAAATAAGGTTATTAAGAGAGATCTTATCTGCTACACACTTCATGCTTGCTGGTCAACCCCCATACAATTGGTCATCACACTTTCCCTCGTCGCGTATCTACTAAATCATAACATACGCTTGTTTACAGAACAGAACAGAACATGTCTTTTATTTTTCAAACACAGATTGCAAAACAGTATATTTTGCAATAACATGTGAACAAATGATATTTATAAATGTATGTGCAATGACGGACATTTGTTACACAAGGATTTGGATGTGGGGATGGGATCACACTTTATTAAAGTCAGTCGAACAAATTACATTGTTTGTAACCTGATCTTTACTATATGATTTAAATATTTCGCCAAATATTTCAGTTTCTGTTACATTATCAACCCCCTTTCATCTTTTGACCCGTCAAATCCGAAACTATATTCATGTAGTCAAACATGTACAATGATAGCGGTCACCATGATCAGATTAATTAGTCTGACGAATATTATCCATGTAAAATTAGTGAATAATTAGATATGACATCATAGCAAAACACCAGTATGCCATGGAACATGATACACTAATACATTACTCTAATGTACAAACGGTCTTGAGATGGGTTCAGATGAGCAGATCAACCTTTACTAAATAATCTACATATAGATATGTTGTTCCTACCTAAATTCGAACCATCCCTTATGATAAGCCGTTATCTCTACTTCAGTAGTCAAAGTTTGTCCTGCGGTGTATGTTCCGACGATTATGCTTTTCACCACGAACGTTCCATCCAAATCTTCATGTTCTTTCCTGGAAGCGCCATAGTCATCACCGCAAGCTCCACACTTTCCACCATGTTTGTTCCATTGCACCTGAAATAATTGGATATCCAAACTAAACTTTAAGTGTCCACTTCAAAATCATTAAATAGCGCCGATGGAGATATAATAGAAAATGAAAATAATGTTCACATTGCGCCGATAGAGATACAATAAAAAATGAAAATAATGTTCACATTGCGCCGATAGAGATATAATAGAAAATGAAAATAATGTTCACATTGCGCCGATAGAGATATAATAGAAAATGAAAATAATGCTCACATTGCGCCGATAGAGATACAATAGAAAATGAAAATAATGTTCAAATTGCGCCGATAGAGATATAATAGAAAATGAAAATAATGTTCACATTGCGCCGATAGAGATATAATAGAAAATGAAAATAATCTTCACAATAGAAAATAAAAAATAATGTTCACATTGCGCCGTTAGAGATATAATAGAAAATGAAAATAATGTTCACATTGCGCCGATAGAGATATAATAGAAAATGAAAATAATGTTCACATTGCGCCGATAGAGATATAATAGAAAATGAAAATAATCTTCACAATAGAAAATAAAAAATAATGTTCACATTGCGCCGATAGAGATATAATAGAAAATGAAAATAATGTTCACATTGCGCCGATATAGATACAATAGAAAATGAAAATAATGTTCACATTGCGCCGATAGAGATATAATAGAAAATGAAAATAATGTTCACATTGCGCCGATGGAGATATAATAGAAAATGAAAATAATGTTCACATTGCGCCGATAGAGATATAATAGAAAATGAAAATAATGTTCACATTGCGCCGATAGAGATACAATAGAAAATGAAAATAATGTTCACATTGCGCCGATAGAGATATAATAGAAAATGAAAATAATGTTCACATTGCGCCGATAGAGATATAATAGAAAATGAAAATAATCTTCACAATAGAAAATAAAAAATAATGTTCACATTGCGCCGATAGAGATATAATAGAAAATGAAAATAATGTTCACATTGAGCCGATATAGATACAATAGAAAATGAAAATAATGTTCACATTGCGCCGATAGAGATATAATAGAAAATGAAAATAATGTTCACATTGCGCCGATGGAGATATAATAGAAAATGAAAATAATGTTCACATTGCGCCGATAGAGATATAATAGAAAATGAAAATAATGTTCACATTGCGCCGATAGAGATACAATAGAAAATGAAAATAATGTTCACATTGCGCCGATAGAGATATAATAGAAAATGAAAATAATGTTCACATTGCGCCGATAGAGATATAATAGAAAATGAAAAGCATGTTCACATTGCACCGATAGAGATATAATAGAAAATGAAAATAATGTTCACATAGCGCCGATAGAGATATAATAGAAAATGAAAATAATGTTCACATTGCGCCGATAGAGATATAATAGAAAATGAAAATCATGTTCACAATAGAAAATAAAAAATAATGTTCACATTGCGCCGATAGAGATATAATAGAAAATGAAAATCATGTTCACATTGCGCCGATGGTGATACATGTAAATAGGAGTGTAAAAATGCGAAGCCACATTCTGAAGGTCCATAGACAGATCCAGACAAAAGAAAAAGGGAGGATTTATACGCAGGATCAGAGGTCCACACAGATGGGTACATAAAACAAGATCGAAAGGATAAAGACAATAAACCAAGATACGTCCACATCTTCAGCGAACTGACGAAAACACAGCGCTGATGTAGAAGATGTACAAAGTGGAACATTATGCCGATGAAGGATTCCACATTGCGTTATGAAAAAATATGGAAGCTTGAAAGTAATGTCCACATTGCGTTATGAAGAAAATGCGCAAGATTGAAAGTAATGTCCACATTGCGTTATGAAGAAAATATGCAAGATTGAAAATAGTTTCTACATTGTGTTATGAAGAAAATATGCAAGATTGAAAATAATGTCTACATTGCGTTATGAAGAAAATATGGAAGCTTGAAAGTAATGTCCACATTGCGTTATGAAGAAAATATGCAAGATTGAAAGTAATGTCCACATTGCGTTATGAAGAAAATATGCAAGACTGAAAATAGTTTCTACATTGTGTTATGAAGAAAATATGCAAGATTGAAAATAGTTTCTATATTGTGTTATGAAGAAAATATGCAAGATTGAAAATAGTTTCTACATTGCGTTATGAAGAAAATATGCAAGATTGAAAATAATGTCTACATTGCGTTATGAAGAAAATATGCAAGATTGAAAATTATGTCCACATTGCGTTATGAAGAAAATATGCAATATTGAAAATAATGTCTACATTGCGCTATGAAGAAAATATGCAAGATTGAAAATAATATCAAAATTGCGTTATGAAGGAAATATGCAAGATTGAAAATAATATCAACATTGCGTTATGAAGAAAATATGCAAGATTGAAAATAATGTCTACATTGCGTTATGAAGAAAATATGCAAGATTGAAAATAATATCAACATTGCGTTATGAAGAAAGTATGCAAGACTGAAAATAATGTCTAAATTGCGTTATGAAGAAAATAAGCAAGATTGAAAATAATGTCAACATTGCGTTATGAAGAAAATAAGCAAGATTGAAAATAATATCAACATTGCGTTATGAAGAAAATATGCAAGATTGAAAATAATGTCTATATTGCGTTATGGAGAAAATATGCAAGACTGAAAGTAATGTCCACATTGCGTTATGAAGAAAATAAGAAGATAGAAAATAATGTCTATATTGCGTTATGAAGAAAATATGCAAGACTGAAAATAATGTCTACATTGCGTTATGGAGAAAATATGCAAGATTGAAAATGTCTACATTGCGTTATGGAGAAACTATGCAAGATTGAAAATGTCTACATTGCGTTATGGAGAAAATATGCAAGATTGAAAATGTCTACATTGCGTTATGGAGAAACTATGCAAGATTGAAAATGTCTACATTGCGTTATGGAGAAAATATGCAAGATTGAAAATGTCTACATTGCGTTATGGAGAAACTATGCAAGATTGAAAATAATGTCTACATTGCGTTATGGAGAAAATATGCAAGATTGAAAATGTCTACATTGCGTTATGGAGAAACTATGCAAGATTGAAAATAGTTTCTACATTGCGTTATGGAGAAACTATGCAAGATTGAAAATGTCTACATTGAGACGATACTGAAAATGAACACGTCGTTTCAGTGAAATACTTGATTATGAATAAACCGTTATCACGAAATTATAATACTTACTTGTGTTCCACCACAAAACTGAGCCATGTCATTATAATTCTCCACAAGCGAAAGGTCTTTGAATACTCTAAACGCCGATCCTCGTCCTGGTGGATTCATCAGTCGCCCATGAGATTCTACATGATAAACATACAACTGTGTAAAAATTATTCCAGTGAGGAAACGCCGGTACAACCCCATCACTGCCTTACAACAGTAACTTACTGAATGATTCTAGCGTTGTCTTATCAAATATATAACGTGATCTCGATGCCATGTGATAGTTTGGTAAATTTTGACCGACAACGAAAATAGAAACGATTAAAGTTTTATTATATTTCCTCTCACTTTCCTGTTTGCGTGACTACCCACATTTTATGGTGTAATGTTTCTGTTTTGTTAACCTTTGTAATTTTATATATCATAATGATACTTTAAAATTAAGCAAATTAAGCAAAAACAATAATTCTTCCAAAATAACAACGCCCCCACGACTCTGAACACATGCTGGTGGGGTTATATTAACACTGGAACACATTTCTTACAGGTAAACCAATTTAGTGTTTGTGTCTTGTGTCCATTTTATCATTTTACAAGCAGCATGTACGAGTATGTACAGCGTTCATGTCTTAACTTTGCTATTGATGAGGGTGTGCACTTTGTATATAACATTGCCTGCTCGACGTCTATAACATTGCCTCCTCGACCTCTATAACATTGCCTGCTCGATGTCTATAACATTGCCTGCTCGACCTCTATAGCATTGCCTGCTCGACATCTATAACATTGTCTGCTCGACCTCTATAACATTGCCTCCTCGACCTCTATAACATTGCCTGCTCGACCTCTATAACATTGCCTGCTCGACCTCTATAACATTGCCTGCTCGACCTCTATTACATTGCCTGCTCGACCTCTATAACGTTGCCTGCTCGACCTCTATAACATTGCCTACTCGACCTCTATAACATTGCCTGCTCGACCTCTATAACATTGCCTGCTCGACCTCTATAACATTGCCTGCTCGACATCTATAACATTGCCTGCTCGACCTCTATAACATTGCCTGCTCGACCTCTATAACATTGCCTGCTCGACGTCTATAACATTGCCTGCTCGACCTCTATAACATTGCCTGCTCGACCTCTATAACATTGCCTGCTCGACCTCTATAACATTGCCTCCTCGACCTCTATAACTTTGCCTGCTCGACCTCTTCCTTCTTTTTTATGAATTGTCTTACCGTGAACCAATTGGCTTCCTCCTCGAGCTTGGTATAGAGACATATACACTTGGTATAGAGACATATACACTTGGTGTAGAGACATATACACTTGGTATAGAGACATATACACTTGGTATAGAGACATATATACTTGGTATAGAGACATATACACTTGGTATAGATATATATACACTGGGTATAGAGACATATACACTTGGTATAGAGACATATACACTTGGTATAGAGACATATACACTTGGTATAGAGACATATACACTTGGTATAGAGACATATACACTTGGTATAGAGACATATACATTTGGTATAGAGACATATACACTTGGTATAGAGACATATACACTTGGTATAGAGACATTAACACTTGGTATAGAGACATATACACTTGGTATAGAGACATATACACTTGGTATAGAGACATATACACTTGGTATAGAGACATATACACTTGGTATAGAGACATATACACTTGGTATAGAGACATATACACTTACTTTTGACAAGCTACACGTGGATATGAACTTTGTCGACAATGCCAAAATGCGATATAATATCGAGCATAAATTATTGATTGATAGATTATTGTTGCAATATTGTAAAGCGGAAATACGTACAGATGAAAATGGCAATCATCGTGTTTTCTTAAAAAATACTAACTCTTATGTTGAACATGTAGTGTTACATTGTTTATAACGACCCAACAACAGCCCAGTTCAGGAGACTGAGCAACAAAGGAAGTAGTTTTTGGAAGCGTCATGGTCAAGCGACTAACTCCTGATTTGAAGGACACGGGTTCGAATACCACATTGGACGAGGTTGTACCGCAAGCTTATCACACAGAACCATCCCTGCACTAGGCACAGGTAGTACTGTGGTTAGTAACCCAGGCATGATTCATCGATAGCGATGAATATTCACCGATGTAACTTTTTTTTACCATAGATGAAGTAAACAAATGTTCAACTAAACGAAATGCTTTGACGACTTTTGCAAAAATGTCACATCATCATAGCAACATGAAGATATTAACTGTAATCAATCTGTTTTGTGCGGGGGTCGTTGATTCTTGTCGTCTTACAATCAACGTATTTTCCTCCTACGCTCAATAAACTTCACTATCGTATCTTTATTCATTAACTAGCACAATGGATGGTGGGTTCAGGATAGAATTACTCAAGATAAGGTCCGATTTTCTTTTGTAGCTAAAAATTAGAAATACGATTCATTTTAGTTGGCACAGTTTCGTGATGTTGCGACTGAAACAGGTTAAATTTCATGTTTTTATCGACTGAATACAGCCCAGTGGGGCTTAAATGAATTGACAAAAAACTGCCAAACAAATCAGGACATGGTTAACGCTAAAAAGTACAAAACTTCTGCGCTGTTAATAGGTACCATATAACTTTAGTTTAAACTTATTTCTTTTACTTCGATTGTTAAACAATTTCTTACAAGTTTTGCTGGTCACTCTCGATGACTGCTTCCTTGGCTATCAACCAAAACTCGAGCCAAATTCAAGGATTGTGAAATTCGTGATAAAAAACTACATCTTACTACAGTAGTATTTCTGCATGTTTACATAGCATAGATTGTTCTACAATATACTCACGTCTTACTACAGTAGTATTTCAGCATGTTTACATAGCATAGATTGTTCTACAGTATACTCACGTCTTACTACAGTAGTATTTCTGCATGTTGACATAGCATAGATTGTTCTACAGTATACTCACGTCTTACTACAGTAGTATTTCTGCATGTTTACATAGCGTAGATTGTTCTACAGTATACTCACGTCTTACTACAGTAGTATTTCTGCATGTTTACATAGCATAGATTGTTCTACAATATACTCACGTCTTACTACAGTAGTATTTCTGCATGTTTACATAGCATAGATTGTTCTACAGTATACTCACGTCTTACTACAGTAGTATTTCTGCATGTTTACATAGCATAGATTGTTCTACAATATACTCACGTCTTACTACAGTAGTATTTCAGCATGTTTACATAGCATAGATTGTTCTACAATATACTCACGTCTTACTACAGTAGTATTTCTGCATGTTTACATAGCATAGATTGTTCTACAATATACTCACGTCTTACTACAGTAGTATTTCTGCATGTTTACATAGCATAGATTGTTCTACAATATACTCACGTCTTACTACAGTAGTATTTCTGCATGTTTACATAGCATAGATTGTTCTACAATATACTCACGTCTTACTACAGTAGTATTTCTGCATGTTGACATAGCATAGATTGTTCTACAGTATACTCACGTCTTACTACAGTAGTATTTCTGCATGTTTACATAGCATAGATTGTTCTACAATATACTCACGTCTTACTACAGTAGTATTTCTGCATGTTGACATAGCATAGATTGTTCTACAGTATACCCATGTCTTACTACAGTAGTATTTCTGCATGTTTACATAGCATAGATTGTTCTACAGTATACTCACGTCTTACTACAGTAGTATTTCTGCATGTTTACATAGCATAGATAGTTCTACAGTATACTCACGTCTTACTACAGTAGTATTTCTGCATGTTTACATAGCATAGATTGTTCTACTCACATTTTTTCGCGTGTTAACTATTTGTTTGGGCATGAAACCTGAAACAAACAGTTTAGGCCTAAATAGTTTAAGATGTCCGACTCTTACACAACGTCACGACGGCGCTTATCAAACAATGTAAACATTTGCCTAGACGATACTTATCAGTTCTATGTAATGTTCGACTCTAGAATGTATGCAAATGTTCTACTCTAGAATGTATGCAAATGTTCTACTCTAGAATGTATGCAAAAGTTCTACTCTAGAATGTATGTAATGTTCTACTCTAGAATGTATGTAATGTTCTACTCTAGAATGTATGTAATGTTCTACTCTAGAATGTATGTAATGTTCTACTCTAGAATGTATGTAATGTTCTACTCTAGAATGTATGTAATGTTCTACTCTAGAATGTATGTAATGTTCTACTCTAGAATGTATGCAAAAGTTCTACTCTAGAATGTATGTAATGTTCTACTCTAGAATGTATGTAATGTTCTACTCTAGAATGTATGTAATGTTCTACTCTAGAATGTATGCAAATGTTCTACTCTAGAATGTATGCAAATGTTCTACTCTAGAATGTATGTAATGTTCTACTCTAGAATGTATGTAATGTTCTACTCTAGAATGTATGTAATGTTCTACTCTAGAATGTATGTAATGTTCTACTCTAGAATGTATGTAATGTTCTACTCTAGAATGTATGTTCTACTCTAGAATGTATGTAATGTTCTACTCTAGAATGTATGTAATGTTCTACTCTAGAATGTATGTAATGTTCTACTCTAGAATGTATGTAATGTTCTACTCTAGAATGTATGCTAATGTTTTTTACTATAACGATGTTCTACAATTTGTGTCCGTAGCAACTTTATATGTTAAATTTGTTAAATTTGTACAATCACTTTCCTTGATTGTTTACTATGTTAACATACCTTTGACTTTATATGACTTTATACGAGTATGTATTTGTATGTATTTATTTATCTAATGGATGACAAACACGCTGTTTAATTCTAAATCAATTTGTGTTCTGTTCTATTCTGTTCTATAATAGTGTATTACAATATACCAATAATTATAATAGAGGAATTTTCATAACTTAGTCCGTCGTTTTATGGTTTATGTCCGTGTTAAAACCAATCAACACCAATTGACATCCAAATTAACACCTTGACAGTTACAACAACAGCAACACCCAACACCGCCACCCCCCAAAACACCAACACCGCCATCGCCACCACCACCACCTCCAACACCACCACCACCAACAACAACACCACCACCAACACCAACACCAGCACAACCATCAACAACAACAACACCACCACCACCACTACCAACACCACCACCAACACCAACATCACCACCAACACCAACACCAGCACAACCATCAACAACACCACCACCAACACCAACACCACCACCACCACCAACACCACCACCACCACCTCCAACACCAATACCACCACCAACAACACCAACACCACCACCACCAACACCAACACCACCACCACCAACACCAACACCACCACCAACACCAACACCAACACCACCACCTCCAACACCAACACCACCACCACCAACACCAACACCACCACCAACACCAACACCACCACCAACACCAACACTACCACCACCTCCAACACCACCACCACCAACAACAACACCACCACCAACACCAACACCAGCACAACCATCAACAACAACAACACCACCACCACCACTACCAACACCACCACCAACACCAACATCACCACCAACACCAACAATAACACCACCAACACCGCCACCGCCACCACCATCACCAAAAACAACAACACCCATCACCGCCACCACCAACACCAACACCATCACCATCACCATCACCATCACCATCACCATCACCACCACCACCACCAACAACAACATTACCAACAACACCCAACACCAACACCAACACAACCAAAACCATCACCACCACCACAAACAACAACATCAACACCCTACACCCATCACCATCATCACCACCAAAACAACAACACCGCCTCCGCCACCACCACCACCATCATCGCCACCAACAACAACAACAACACCCAACACCGCCTCCTCCACCACCGACACCGCCACCACCAACAACAACAACACCCAACACCGCCTCCTCCACCACCAACACCGCCACCACCAACACCATCACCGCCACCAACATCAACACCGCCACCACCAACACCATCACCACCAACACCATCACCACCACCAACAACAACAACAACAACACCCAACAGCGTCACCGCCACCACCGACACCATCACCACCAACACCATCACCACCAACAACAACAACAACACCACCACCACTACCAACACCACCACCAACACCAACATCACCACCAACACCAACAATAACAACACCAACACCGCCACTGCAATCACCAATAACAACAACACCCATCACCGCCACCACCAACACCAACACCATCACCACCACCAACAACAACAACAACATTACCAACAACAGCAACAACACCCAACACCAACATCCAACACCAACACCAACACCGCCACAACCAGAACCATCACCACCACTACCACCAACAACAACATCAAAACCCTACACCCATCACCACCATCACCACCAAAACAACAACACCGCCTCCGCCACCACCACCACCAGCATCGCCACCACCAACAACAACAACACCCAACACCGCCTCCTCCACCACCAACACCGCCACCACCATCACCGCCACCAACATCAACAACAACACCCAACACCGCCTCCTCCACCACCAACACCGCCACCACCAACACCATCACTGCCACCAACAACAACACCAAACACCGCCTCCGCCACCACCAACACCATCACCACCAACACCAAAAACAACAACTTCCTTGAATTTCTTGTAACTGTATCTTACATTACTTTATTCAACAAGAAATATTACAAAATGAGAAGTGAAATGTTTGTTTTCCATTTACGGGTCATTTTGTACGACTAACGTTTTTCAGGAAGGAAGTTTACATAGAAAAAAGGTCATTACTTTTTTAGAACGGTAAACATTTATGAAATTTTCATTTTTATCCGCATTATAGTACAAATTGAATCAATACAAATTTCATTTGCCTTTGGAGAAATATCCATTATGGGTGGAATACCTTTATAAAATTTTAAATACTTTTATTTATTTGCATGGACTGACGCGCAACCTAATAATAATTTCGGAAAGGGGAGTCAATCAGTCCATAAAGACAGACAACCTCCGCGTAGAAATTTGACTGGATTCGAGCACAGGCCCTAATCAAATCCCTACCACCACCAAGAACTTCGTCACATGACAGGTACAGTAACAGGTGACGGAATAAGAAATGTTCTTACAAATTATTTTATTGAAGATGCGCACTTGAAATCATGTCATGACAGGACATACCAAGTATACAGCATGGGAGTGACTTTTTAGACTGGGGCTTTAGCCCCTTGTCTTTAGTAACCGTAATTTTGGAAACAGTCATTTCAGAGTTCGTCACTTTTGATACCACCCTATGTATCACTGCGCATGATTTGCATACGACCAATACGACCAATCGACATGTCGAATTGATCGTGACATCACTAACCGCCGTACTACTTTCCTTTGTCTTTGATAAATTTGCAAATTGTTCGGAAGGTTAAATAGATCTTCGTTTCTGAATCCATCGTGAGAATTTTATTTTAAAGTGAAATATCTGGTTCAAGTGTAGCAGCTTTTGTGTACGTAAAAAGAGAAATTGATGAATTGAGGGAGGACTATTTTTTATCGGAAACAAGTGCTCCATTCGGATACATTTCTTGTTGTTGTTGACTCCATGTTTGACTCCAGCCTAGGTTATTATATATACCGTCGATACGATTTATTCACAAACAATTCATCAATGAAATTGCCTGCTCGCAGAAGTAACGAATTCGCTATTTATAGACAACGAAGGAAATATCTTGTACTTGGACGCGCTCGGCAGACGAGTTGGATCAATATTCTGGAATCGGATTCTGACCATTATTTTACTATCAAAAGTAGGAAGGAAATAGTCGCGATGTCTATGACTATGAGCCGAGTCTTTAAACTAAGATTAGATTAAATGCTAGTTTAATTACGTATTTTTTCGGCGCAGCCGTACTAACATGGTTTTGCTATTTGCATATTCAGTGTTATGTAAACCAATCAAATCTTACGTTAACCACTAAGGCAATTTCGCGCAATTTCTCTACAATTTAAAAATACATGTATGTGTAACCTTGAAGCAGATTGGTTAACATTGTTTATAGTGTATTTCAAGATTTATTCAGTAAGTAGTGTTGTTATTCATCACCACGGGGAATTGTCCGGTGTTGTAATTAAGAAGACTTTCTTGGTTTTATGTACCATTCGCGAACATTTATATTGTTTTAATCAGATTAATCGCTATGTAACAAGTTTATTAACATGGACAGGCGCGTAGCGTCCTGTACGCAGAGTACGCAGCTGCGTACACATTGTCTCGAAAAATCGAAAAAATAAAAAGTTCAAATCTGCATTAAAAAAATGACCTCTCAATTCAGGGATAGGAATGCGCCCAGAAGTCACTACAGACAATTTATAATTATTTTTATTTCAGGGGGAGTACCCCCGGACCCCCCGCAAAAAGGATCTTGCGTACACATCACAAACCTCCTAGCTACGCCCCTGATGGATGTGTGAGTTCACGACTTATGCAATAAGTACTGATGAACTATATTGAAACAGACTGTACTATATCTATGACTAACCACACTACGGAGTTATTTGTATCCAGTCTCCTCTGCTCTATAACTCCCGAAAGACTTATATTGTCTTTTTTAGACAGTCGATTCATCATGCGTCCGCAGACATTCAGCGAGCCGCTTGCAACGACTCGCTAATGTCTCTAAAGTTGGACAGTCAACATGTGTGAATATAGCTTATGTCAGTGTGGATTGAATAGACAGCTTTCATCGTCATAGAAATGGCGCTGTGACAATGAAAATTGCTAGAAAAACTAAATAAACCTAACGTAAGTGACTATCGTTTTGTTGGAATGCCAAAATTATACCGATGCCTGTATATGTGTAGAGATTAATGTACTGTTTCGTGTTGACCTGTGGTATAAGTCAGACAATCAACAAAGTTAATGTACTGACGCTTCGATATCTGAGGGACAAATTAAGATCGTCTGTCATGTGAGTCTGTTAGTTTTTCCCACCAACTTATGACATTATTATAATTTGCGTTTTACAAAAATAGGAGACCAGCCAAGCTAGCTCAGTTGATATAGCGATAGACTATCACCCAGCAGATCATGGGTTCGATTCCCAGTTTGGAAAATCTGCCTTATCAATGGTCCAGTTTAAACTGGGTCGGTCTAAACACCACCAGGACACCCCAAGACACCACAGGACACCATAGGATACACCAGGACTACCCAGTACTCTTAAAATTGGACTAGAATGTGATTTTAAAATATTTTATACAGTTATTTAGACATAAGGGAGTAATAATGGATATAACGTGCATAAGGGAAGTAACTCTGAGCATGACACACCAGGACACCCCAGGACTGCCACAGGATACCACAGGACTACACAGGAATTTTTTAATTGGACTGAAATGTGATTTTAAAACTTTTCATACAGTTAAGAATATTATTTAGATATAATGGAGTAATAATGGATAATATGCAATGAATATTGTAACGTTCACAAGGGAAGTAACTCAGAGCGCGACACATCAGGACACACCAGGACTCTTTTAATTGAACTGAAATGTGTAAAACAATTGAATTATTTAAGAATATTATTTAGATAATGGTTTAATAATGGGAAATATGTCATATAAGAACAGTATTTCGACAAAAAAGAGATATAATATAACAAATCATGAGTATGATTAATGCAGGCCTACACTAAGCACATTTCATTATTAATATATATATATATATTTATGCATTAAAGCAACAAACTGCTTAAGTTTTAGAAAACTACATGTCTCAAAGCATGATTTCCATATCCAATGCGTATCGTAGACTAGTCATACCGTAAAAATAGTGAACTTCCCTTGTATAATGTGAAATATCAGACACAACAAAGACCTAAATACCTGGTATTTAGGTCTTTGGACACAACAAATTTCACTTTATTACATTGAAATATTAATAGCGAAATGTCCTACATTGCTTATAAAGATACATTCAAGTGCAAATATAGGAGTCCTGGGGTGTCCTGGGGCAATCATGGCGTGTCCTGGGGTGTCTTGGGGTGTCCTGGGGAGTCCTGTGGTGTTTTGACTGACCGGTTTAAACTAGTCATACATGCACGCTTTGAAGTTAACATTGCTTGTAAGTGAACCAGTCCCTATTTCCATATTCGAATGAGACTGTGCAATGCTTCTACAATCTCTGGTTGAGAAGTCTTTACAGAACGCAAGAAACTTCGTCTGTCCCAGTCTTTCTGTGCTTTCAGTGCTTTGATTATAGATGTAAGTACCGACATTTTCGTTCACTGTGTTTTAGACATACCCTTTTACTTGGAAGTCCTCCCGCTTTACCGTACTTTTGTAAATGTTCCGAATGTAAGAGACACACAAATTGGTTACGTTTCACGCATGTTTACAATTGCGCAATCTGGAAAACACAGACTTGTGACAGTTTTGTACGGAGATAAACAAAACAGTTCAAATTGTTTACTGGACGTTTTATAGCGGCAAGAGAGCCATTCTGGGCTCGAGCCGCTGGTAATAAAGTGGAGATGTCGTCAAAAATGTTCCTGTCAAACTTGGTAAGGAGAACGAAGCAGATTTTCCAAGGTGCCCTGAAAATTAAAAATGTCGGGGTCAATGTTGGCAAGACATCAAAAGCGTTTGAGTTGGCGCAGCCTGTGGTTCGCTGCCAATCATTGTTGCCACCAAGTAAACTGAACAACATCTGGGAGAAAATTTTGCCGAATATTTTTTTCAGGGGCTTTGCAAGAGATCTTGGGCATCGAGCAGCTTGGCGAAGAGCCAGAAATCTCCCTTTGCTGTCATTTGTTGGTCTCATTGTTGCTCAACATGCCGAGGAGAAAGACGACGAAATTGCTGGCAGAATTTTGGTAAATTATAATTCTCATTATCATGTAGTTATACTTCTATCTATACTGGTTGTCCTGATGGGAGCGGGTCAATTCGTCCTAAAAACCATGTTCGTCCCGGGTCAATTCGGCCCGGGTCAATTAGGCACGATTTTAAAACATGGTCAATT
Source organism: Mactromeris polynyma (assembly GCA_032209605.1). Classification (NCBI taxonomy): domain Eukaryota; kingdom Metazoa; phylum Mollusca; class Bivalvia; order Venerida; family Mactridae; genus Mactromeris; species Mactromeris polynyma. Next base: position 10,123,005 of record JASFXZ010000026.1, on the reverse strand, counting down.
GGGCCCACGTTTAAATGGGAGAAGTTGTGATGTTTATAAGTATTAATTTATAAGGCTTTTTTTATGAAAATTGTACGCTTTCAAATAAATAAAAATATTTATATATATGCTTAGTTGTTTCGTGTTTGTTCATTGTTATAAATAATTAAGTTTGTTGCATTGCTTTTCATGTACCTATATGTGTGAGTTAAACGGCATTCTTTTCAAGTAGAATCTTCAAAGATGCAGGTGGTGTGGACACGTGCACCACCACCTAAACTGTGAAATTGTTGGCAATTATATATAAAGAAGCGGATGTTTGTTAGCTGCATTTAATAAATTAAATAATAACTTTTTTCGTTAATCGGCGCAAATTAAAATGTTATACGCGAATATTATGTTTATATGTGTTATGTATAAAGTATGTATGTGTATGTGTGTATTTAGTTATAAATGAGTTAACAGGTACTGTAAACATCAGACAGAAGATCGTCACAAAATGTTTATATAAATAGCAATAAAATTCATATCACTTGGTATGCATAATTCCGATAAAAATGTCGATTTTAAGCCGAAAAATCACTGAAGAGTGGTAAAAAACATAAATGAATCTTGATTCAACAATTTATCACAAACAATAATACTTAACAATCGCGATAAAACATGTTCCCAATATTTTTAAAAAGTGTTCCGAATTGACCCATGACAAACATAAAATCCCCCCCCCGCAACCTGGCATTTTAGTGAATCGCACAGTTTGAACAATCTTGGTAGAGGGTTATCAACTTATAATAATAATAATAATTTCAAAATTGGGCCTGTGGTTTTTGACAAGAAGATTTTTGTAGTTTCCAATAAACATGTATATATATAGGAAAAGTGACTCTGCCACCTGGCGGCCATGTTTTTTACAAAACGTAAATATTGAAGAATCTTGTAGCGGTTCACCTTTAGGAGGAACATTAGTGTGAAGTTATATCAAAATTGGATTGGCAGTTTTTCACAATAAGATTGTTATGTTTCCACTTTTTACATACAGGAAAAGGGGCACCCTGGCAGCCATGTTTTTTATGCATAAGCGATTGTTGGATTGACGGACTTGATTTCGTGCTCAGGTGAGCTAAAATTAGTCCTCCTAAAATATATCACTTGTTTTACTGTGGTAAAATTATACTGGCATATAACATTTCAGGATCTTGTGAAAAAGGTTGACAGCAGTTCTTCAACATTGCTTCAGAGAGTTCAAGAGCTTTCACTTGACAAATTTGAATTTGGACAGCTGATTGGTCAGGGCTGCAATGCTGCTGTGTATGAAGCCTGTTTGAAACCAGAAGAATGTAGAGGTAAGTGTACTGACAGTGATCCTCTGTCTCTTCTTCCATTTTAATTTGTAACTAACTCAGTATCTCTCAAGTGAGTTTGAAATGTAGTTGAAGGCCATGGAAAAAATAAATGAATTATTGGAGACATAAGACTTGGATTTTTATGCCCCCACTCTGAAAAGGAGGGGCATAATTATAGATTTGCCCTTGTCCATCTGTCCTTCCGTCCGTCACCAAATCTTGTGTCACTTGTATCTCTAAAACAATATGAGCCAGAGTCATTAATCTTTACAGGAATGTTCACCAGCATGTGAAGTTGTGCACCTGGGGTTTCATGTTTGGCTGTGCCCAGTAATTGCAAAGTTATGGCCCTTGACTTAGTTAAAATATAGCCTACAGGTTATGCAATCTTGTGTCACTCATATCTCCAAAAGTATATGAGCCAGAGTTATAAGACTACAGAAATGTTCACATGCATGTGTTATATTGCACCTGGGGATTCATAATTCAGTGAGCCCAGTAAATACAAAGTTATGACCCTTGATTTATTGAAAATATAGCATACAGAGCGTGCACTTTTGTGTCGCGTATATCTCCAACAGTTAATCAGCTACACTCACCAAACTGTACAGGAATGTTCACCAACCTGTATAGTTGTGCACCTTGGGTTTCGTGTTTGCCTGTGTCCAGTAAGTGCAAAGTTATGGCCCTTGACTTATCAACATAATCAGTACAGTTGTTCACTTGGTAATTTTGATATCCATTCACAAACTATGAGTAGAATAATAGCATTTGCTTTTGTGACAAAGGCTGCAAGTGGGGGCATCTGTGTCCTATGGACACATTCTAGTTGTACAACAGTTTTATTTTTAGATGACATTAGTAATTCTTATGAGATGAATTTGAGTAATATGCTGTTTATTTTTGCAGTTGTGTATCAATCTGTGACTAAAAGAGATTCTGAAGATCACACTGACGCTGATATTGTTGGTATTGACGATTCAGACAGTGCACCGACATCAGTCATACAAGACAATGACCACAGTGATACTGGCAGTGATATTACAGTACTTGACCATTCAAACAAAGAAGCAAGAAGAGTACTTGAATTCCATGCTGATGATGACACTGACAGTGAAATTGTAGTTCTCAATCTGTCTGATGATGAGGTTGATGATTCTGAGAGAGCACAGCTCAATTTTTATGATGATGGTGACAGAATACATGCTTTTGATGATGAATCAGAAACAGACAGCGAAATTTCCCTTATAAGTTGGTCTGATATGGAAGATGAATTTGATGAGTTAGTGCAGCGAAACTATGTTGATTTCAACCAAAGTGAAGTAGAAGTTAAAGAAGGTGTTGCTGAAGATATTAATTTGGTTCCATCTGATCATACTCATAGTACTGCTCTCGATGCAGATGCCAATACAGATGTTGTAGATTCTGTTGAGAATGGGCAGATGTACAATTCATTAAACAGCAATTATACAGGTAGTTTTTATCTCAATGTTTGATTTTGGATTGCATGTTTTCATGCAACTATTGATGACTTAATTATACTGTAACTGTTTATTTAAAGTCTGGTAATCCTGGCCATAAGGCAATGCTGGAATTATAACTTATATGCTGTTTTTCAACAATATTTCCGTTATTGACAGCAATTTGTTGACTTAAAGGTACATTGTCTTATTTTTTTGGGACAAAATATCCTTTGTCATAAATATGAGAGAATCGGTAGCCTTCACCCAGATCTGTACTCTACAACACTATATTGTCACATTTCTTGCATGTTTCCTAAATCTGCAAATACATGAGTCTGATACCAGCATTTTCTATCCTGACCTAGCGCCGAGTTAGCGCTAGCATAGGAAATACCTGTATCTGGCTCGTGTTTTGGAAATCCAGGAAATCTACCTTTAACAGTCTTCCTTTGTGATATCAACCAGTACTCAACTGTTCTTCTGCAAGCAACTAACAACTTCCCCACAAGAATTTGTTAGGTGGAGGACAAATGACTTGAATATTTTATTGTCAGTCAAATTGTCTCAGAATACTTGCATACTCCTCGTCAATTCTTACCTGACTGTACATACATGTAGTGTTATTCTATCTTGTTCACAAACCTGACTGTACATACATGTAGTGTTATTCTGTCTTGTTCACAGAAGTTTGGGACAAGTACAATCTAGCTGTGAAAATGATGTTTAACTATGGAGTGGAATCTAATGCTGAAGCTATTCTACGTGAAATGGATAATGAGACAGTTCCTGCAAGACTTGCTCAGTCACAGGGACAAATGCTGGTCTGGCAGAATGGGTAAATACTAAATACAGCGTAGCAGATATAGTGCTAGTTTTCAATAGTTGGTAGCCACATTTGATAACTAGACACATTTCCATTCGTCCGGGACAAGTGTCTTTGAAAATAAAATCTAGAGCCCTGAATTGAGTTCAACTGTTGCTATTTTAAGACAGTGTTGGGAGATTTCAGTAACCAGCTTTTGAGTTCCAATAGCTGATATCTGTGTGGCTACCTACTAGTGCTAGTCAGCTATCTGTGTGGCTACCTACTAGTGCTAGTCAGCTATCTGTGTGGCTACCTACTAGTGCTAGTCAGCTATATGTGTGGTTACCTACTAGTGCTAGTCAGCTATCTGTGTGGCTACCTACTAGTGCTAGTCAGCTATCTGTGTGGCTACCTACTAGTGCTAGTCTGCTATCTGTGTGGCTACCTACTAGTGCTAGTCAGCTATCTGTGTGGCTACCTACTAGTGCTAGTCAACTATCTGTGTGGCTACCTACTAGTGCTAGTCAGCTATCTGTGTGGCTACCTACTAGAGCTAGTCAGCTATATGTGTGGCTACCTACTAGTGCTAGTCAGCTATCTGTGTGGCTACCTACTAGTGCTAGTCAACTATCTGTGTGGCTACCTACTAGTGCTAGTCAGCTATCTGTGTGGCTACCTACTAGTGCTAGTCAGCTATCTGTGTGGCTACCTACTAGTGCTAGTCAGCTATCTGTGTGGCTACCTACTAGTGCTAGTCAGCTATCTGTGTGGCTACCTACTAGTGCTAGTCAGCTATCTGTGTGGCTACCTACTAGTGCTAGTCAGCTATCTGTGTGGCTACCTACTAGTGCTAGTCAGCTATCTGTGTGGCTACCTACTAGTGCTAGTCAGCTATATGTGTGGCTACCTACTAGTGCTAGTCAGCTATCTGTGTGGCTACCTACTAGTGCTAGTCAGCTATCTGTGTGGCTACCTACTAGTGCTAGTCAGCTATCTGTGTGGCTACCTACTAGTGCTAGTCAGCTATCTGTGTGGCTACCTACTACATGTAGTCTAGAGTAGATATACAGTCGGATCTCATTTATTTGAAAATCTTCTTTCCACAAACTTGGTGTCATCCGAAATAAATATCACGTCCTGATGTATCTCGAGTCTTCTAAGGCACCTCAAATTGGAATGGACTATTGAAACCATGTATTATTGTTTTATTCGAACCCGAGGAATTGGAATGAACTAGGTACAACTGTATTTATAATTCTTGACATGATAAATTGTTACCTTATAGTAATTGTTATCTTAATAAAAAGTGTGTCTAGTCAGCTTTCCAGTGACATGTACATGTATACAGTTTTATACACTTTTTTTATACACATGTATGTTATTGAGTACAAACTTTTACAGCCCAAAAACACTATTTAGTGTGTCATAATGATAGAAGGAACCTATTAAGATAACTTTCATTACTGATTTTTAGCTCAGCTTTTGTCAAAATTGAAATGATCGGATGAAGGCAGAGTTTACTAAACTACATCGGAAGCTATATATAAATCACCGAGCTGTTGATATAGTGGCTAGAAGTTTTATCATTATTATATTTTATGAAGTAGAAGCAAAGTGCAATATTCAGTAATCCACGGAATTTCAAAAAAGCTGCATTTTGACCCTCAGTATTCTGCCTGAAGGGTCAATTCATCTCTTAATTATTGGTAATTTTGCTATAAAATGGTAAATTCCAGTCAAAAATAATCAAAATGACCCTCAAGATTCAGCACATTGTAGAACCCCTGATATTTCTGGGAGAGGTTTGGCTATTCTGTGATTGACAGTTTTCAAGATAAGCTACAATGTAAACCATGTCCTTTATGTCTTTGGTTTAACTTTGAAATTATTGTTCAATTAATTCACTGTATTTTTTTACAGGAACAAGGCTAGGAAGAAAAGTTTGCCACCTCACCCAAATATTGTCGAGATGTGGGGCGTGTTTGTGGATCCAGTGCCCCACCTCCCTGATAGTCTTCTCAACTACCCAGCAGCACTTCCTGCTCGTATTAACCCTAACGGCATCGGACGCAACATGACAATGTTCCTGGTAATGAAGAAGTAAGTGAAATAATGTGCAATTTGGTATGAACCAAAAATGACCCCTATAGTTTAGTGGTTTGGTATGTCAAAGTGAGAAATTGAAAATTCTCACACTTTTTAGTCCATTTCCAAAATGTTTTAGTGAAACTGGGTCAAGTTGAAGGTCTTCATTGCTGAACTGTTCTTATGCCCCCACTCTAAAAGGGGGGCATATAGACTTGCCCTTGTCCGTCCTTCCATCCGTCACAAAATCTTGTGTTGCGCATATCTCCAGAAGAATATAAGCCAGAGTCAGGAATGTTCACCAGCCTGTTTAGTTGTGCACCTGGGGTTTCAAGTTTGGCTGTGCCCAATAAGTGCAAAGTTATGGCCCTTGACTTAGTTAAAATATAGCCTACAAAGTATGCAATCTTGTGTCACGCATATCTCAAAAAGAATATGAGCCAGAGTCATAAAACTTTACAGGAATGTTCACTAACCTGTTTAGTTGTGAACCTGGGGTTTCATGTATGCAATCTTGTGTCACGCATAACAATGAGCAGAATAATAGCATTTAGTTTTGTGACAAATGCTGGAAGTGGGGGCATCTGTGTCCTGTGGAAACATTCTAGTCTTCTTTCAAACTAGGGACATTTTATAGTTCTTTGTCAAATTCTGTTTGTTGTTCACAGATACCAATACACTCTGGGAGAATATCTTTCCACATTCAACCCCAATTTTCGTGAGAGATTAACCCTGCTTGGACAATTATTGGAAGCAGTTGCCCATATGAGAAGGCATGGTGTGGCTCACAGGGACCTGAAATTGGACAATATATTTCTTGATACCACATCAGGTTGGTTTCTAGCTGTGGTGCACCTATTGTTGTTAGCTCACCTGAGCACGAGGTGCTCATGGTGAGCTTTTAGGATCCTTAGATGTCCGTCGCATGAATCGTTAGTCGTGCATCAACATTTTCTTTAAACAACATCTCCTCCTATACTACTGAATGGATATTGTCCTAACTTCACAGGAATGAGCCTTGGGTGGACCTCTTTCAAATTGTATAAATCATTCCGGTCTGCTGCATAAGTAGGTCACAGGAGCTAAACCCCTGAATGGATTTTGATCAAACTTTACAGGAATGATCCTTAGGTGGTCCTCTTCCAAAGTTGCATAAATAATTTTGGTCTGTTCATAAGTAGCATAAGAGCTAAAAATAGATTTTAGAAGGGAAACCTTTGAAAATCTTCTTGTGCAAAAACCATAAGGCCTAGATCTTTGATATTTGGTGTTAAGCATTGTCTAGTGGTGTTCTTAAAAGATTGCATTTTAATTTGATATATTAGAGATCATTCAAGATGGACGACTGGTGGCAATCTTGGATATTCTAAAAAATATGTCTGACAAAGCGGTCTAGATATTTATCACCTTCAGCCATAGCTCTAGTTAAAATTTATACTGTTATAACAACGTAGGGACAAAAAGAATATTTTTAAAGTCTAAGTCTGAGTTTCTGTCTTAAAATGTTTATGAATAAGGCCCCTGGTCCAAATTTACAAATCTTCTGAAATCTCAGGTAAAATATTTTATGTTCTGTACAAGTAAAATTTGGCCAGTATCAGTATCAACAGTGCTTTATGTCTAAATCTTGTTTATGTATTGGCATTTTTTATTGTGTACACCTTGTATCTCATAATGCAAGGTCTTGGAAAAGGTTGAAACTGATCTCCATCATAGGAGATTGTCACAAGTTCTCTTCCTTCATCCCTTCTAGAGTTCTCTCCCTTTGGCACTTCTATAGTTCTCTCCATTTGGCACTTCTATAGTTCTCTCCCTTTATCACTTCTATAGTTCTCTCCCTTTGGCACTTCTATAGTTCTCTCCATTTGGCACTTCTAGAGTTCTCTCCCTTTATCACTTCTATAGTTCTCTCCCTTTGGCACTTCTATAGTTCTCTCCATTTGGCACTTCTAGAGTTCTCTCCCTTTATCACTTCTATAGTTCTCTCCCTTTATCACTTCTATAGTTCTCTCCCTTTATCACTTCTATAGTTCTCTCCCTTTATCACTTCTATAGTTCTCTCCCTTTGGCACTTCTATAGTTCTCTCCCTTTCTCTCCCTTTATCACTTCTATAGTTCTCTCCCTAAGGCACTTCTAGAGTTCATGTTTATATACATGTAGTACAATACGTCTATATTTTGATGTTTTAAGCATGATTTCGGTCACTGAATGAGGAATCCTTATACTATATATATGTATACTATAGAAGTGATAAGGGGAGAGAACTATAGAAGGGATAAAGGAAGAGAACTCATGACAATTTGCGATCTCCATTAAGATGTTTTGTGATATTGGAAGCAGATATTGAAAGAAATTGTAGAAATATTACGGCTGTTTGAGGTTTGATCCAAATCTGATGATTAGATACATCTAAACCTGTTGAACACAGAAATGTTCTGTCTTATGCTTGATAGAACTTGGATGTTTTTATATGTCTTACAATATTTGACATTTTCCAAACTTATTGACTCATATTTGTAGCTGAAACTTTATATCCTGGCATATTGAGATTCTCCTGCACTATACACAATGCGCAGGTACTGGCTAGAAACTGATACATCATAGCAAGCAGTAATAGAGAGTGATTAATCTAAGTTTTGAGACCTTGTTTTATGATCGGTGTGAAGTAAAATATGTTTGAACTGAACTAATTTGAGCGCTTCTATGACAAAACCTGTATTAGTGACGTTGGTTATATGCACTTCTATGACAAAACCTGTATTAGTGACGTTGGTTATATGCACTTCTATGACAAAACCTGTATTAGTGACGTTGGTTATATGCACTTCTATGACAAAACCTGTATTAGTGACGTTGGTTATATGCACTTCTATGACAAAACCTGTATTAGTGACGTTGGTTATGATGTCAAGTATTTCCCAATGAAAGTTTTGAGGTCACAAATTCAGCACTTTCTCAGAAATGTTTTACTGGCTGAATTTTGATTTACAGAATTAAATGAACATGAAAGTGTTTGTAACTGTAATTTGTGTTTTCCATTTGAAATACAAGACAATTTTTTAAGAATTTGTGTACATTGTAGTGAAGCCTATGATGTAATGTCATTATTTTATTGTTTATTTTAGACTTTTGTTCTTAATATTTGATTCACTATAAAAGAAGCCTGATTTTAATATGTTTGTTATTAAAGGAAACTCGAAAAAGAATATCTGTTAGAAAATGGAAAAAGTGAAGATATGATCTGTTGGAGCAATTACTAGGGAAATGTTTTATATATAAACTAAATAACCTGTTGTATTGTTCTTATATACATGTGTATACAAATCTTTTGTTTAGGTGTTGTACCACAACTTGTGGTTGGTGACTTTGGTTGTTGTCTGGCAGATGATAACTATGGAATGCAGATACCGTACCCAACGGATCACATGGATCGAGGAGGCAATACTGCCCTCATGGCACCAGAGGTTCGATCTTCCTCTTAAACTTTCATTATATATTTCTTTTTTGTATTTTCGTGGTACTAACTAAATAACATAACGGAAGAAATTCTTACTTCGATTTTTTTGTGTTCAGTTTCTTCTTTCAAATATTTTACAGTAAAGAAATGCTGACACTATCATTTCTTTTTCATATTTTGTCTATTATGCCAAATTGTTTCAACGTATGTTTTGTTGTCAAAATACCGCGAAACCAAAGTAACGCCAAAATAGCAGCAGACACTTTATACAACGAGATCGGAGAAATATTATAGGATATTGTTAGACCTGGGCCCTGGATTATTATGGATACTTACACTTGGCACTCACACCACAAAAATACCCCTAGGAGTCCAATAGTAACTCAAAATGAGTGTGAATAATGTATGATAGTGTGAAAAGATTGTTCTCAGTGGCCAATCTTCTTAGGGATTTACAATAAGACCTTGGAGTAATTATTAAGTCTAAGTGTGAAGCGTGGCACTCAACCTCCATAATAACTTCTCATAATTACCATAAAATCTCAAAGAAAATGGACCAAAACCAATATTCAGTGCTCATTTGACCTTTTCTACTCTCAAATTTCCACTATCAGACTTATTATGATAAGAGTAAACTTTATGATTTGAGTGTCAAGTGTAGGTATCCAATTGTTATAATAAAATTATATAAAAATTTTTTTATAATTGTTGTTCCATATTCTTGATACGTATCTTAGCTTATAAATCTAGGGATATGTTTTTATTTAGGTTAGTTGCGTAAGTGAAGATGAACTAGAGGAACACAAGAGATTCAGTATATGAATGAAAAATGACACTTGAAAATGATTGAAGAAGAAATATTTAATTTTGAAGTTTTTTTAGTATACTTGTAATATGCATATTATGATTCTGTAGTTTTGAAATAAGTTGTTTCAAATGATTCATCTCTTCAGATATCCACAGCTGAACCAGGCATGTTTAAATACTTGGATTATCGTAAGGCAGATCTCTGGGCTACAGCAGCTTTGGCTTATGAAATACTAGGGGGAAGTAATCCATTCTACACCAGCCAAAACAGACAAAGATTAGATAGTAGAACATACAGCATATCAGAGTTACCTCCCCTACCAGACAATGTACCACAGCCTGTGAAAAATCTGATATATTCCATGCTAGACAGACAACCAAATATGGTTTGTTGTTTGCCAATTATTTCTACATTTCATGTATGATTAATGTAGGTTATGTAGGTATTATCATTCTGATAATAATTGGAATAAGCATGTTAATTTAGTTTTTTCTTTGGGGTTAATGCAATGTTTGTTGAGACAGCCAAGAAAATGCCATTTTGTATACATGATTTGATCAGTATTGACATATGGATGTTTTCGTTGTACGTGACATTGATGGGATAATGACTGCAGACACTACTTGTTCTTATACCACTTGTAATATGCTCCCAGTAAATATTGTAATTTTCGAATGTCTTGCCAATCTTTCCAAGTAATACTGTACCTTAAATTCTGGAATACTCAATATTTGTCTTTTTACCTTAGAAGTTAAGATTTTTAACTTGAATACTCAATATTTGTCTTTTTACCTTAGAAGTTAAGATTTTTAACTTGAATACTCAATATTTGTTGCGAAATATGCCTGGCTGAATATTTTATGCATATTTCAGAGACCCACAGCACGTTTCGCAGCTGATGTTATACAAGTGTTGCTGTGGGTGCCGTCTGATTGGCTGTTGCCAAGCAGCTCATTGACAAAGCCTGAAGTTACCTGGTGGTTACTTTCCATGGCAACGGAAGTTTTGTTAGGAACCAGGTCACCAGTGAGGATGTTGAAGCAAAATTTTGTTCAGAATTTCTGCATGAACAATTTGAAATCTGTTTTCGCCTTCCTGGACATAAACATTTAAAATGATTTACATTTGCCAGTGTTGATTTTATAAAGGACTTCTTGTTTTTATACAGATCTTGGATAATGTGTGAAAATCTGTATGTATGCAAAACTAATGATATATTTGTAGTTCTTAAAATGGCTTTATTAATATTGGTTGGATAATTTTCTAGTAAAATTTAGATTACCAGTTTCATTCCATTAGTTATATTTTTGAAATGAATTGCCTGAAAATTTTATTAAGCAAGTACTTGATGTTTATAAAATATTCATGTTGAATGTTGTCTATCAATCAGTGTTTTGTTGATTCTATGATTTTATTGTGTAAAAAACTAATTTCAAATGAAATTTCTTTTTAAGTTGTTTTTCTATTTGTTACCAGTGATTGTTTTCTATAAGAGTTACTTGGAACTATTCTGTGATTAAATTATCTCAATTTCAGAAAAATAACTTTGTTGTGGTGATTTATTGAAGTTTTGCATAATTGTCTCCATGTGTGTGTACCTCAGTGGTGTCCATGTGTGTATACCTCAGTGGTCTCCATGTGTGTATACCTCAGTGGTCTCCATGTGTGTATACCTCAGTGGTCTCCATGTGTGTATACCTCAGTGGTCTCCATGTGTGTATACCTCAGTGGTCTCCATGTGTGTATACCTCAGTGGTCTCCATGTGTGTATACCTCAGTGGTCTCCATGTGTGTATACCTCAGTGGTCTCCATGTGTGTATACCTCAGTGGTCTCCATGTGTGTGTACCTCAGTGGTCTCCATGTGTGTATACCTCAGTGGTGTCCATGTGTGTATACCTCAGTGGTGTCCATGTGTGTATACCTCAGTGGTCTCCATGTGTGTATACCTCAGTGGTCTCCATGTGTGTGTACCTCAGTGGTGTCCATGTGTGTGTACCTCAGTGGTGTCCATGTGTGTGTACCTCAGTGGTGTCCATGTGTGTATACCTCAGTGGTGTCCATGTGTGTGTACCTCAGTGGTCTCCATGTGTGTATACCTCAGTGGTGTCCATGTGTGTGTACCTCAGTGGTCTCCATGTGTGTATACCTCAGTGGTCTCCATGTGTGTATACCTCAGTGGTGTCCATGTGTGTGTACCTCAGTGGTGTCCATGTGTGTGTACCTCAGTGGTCTCCATGTGTGTATACCTCAGTGGTGTCCATGTGTGTGTACCTCAGTGGTCTCCATGTGTGTATACCTCAGTGGTGTCCATGTGTGTGTACCTCAGTGGTGTCCATGTGTGTGTACCTCAGTGGTCTCCATGTGTGTATACCTCAGTGGTCTCCATGTGTATGTACCTCAGTGATGTCCATGTGTGTATACCTCAGTGGTCTCCATGTGTGTATACCTCAGTGGTGTCCATGTGTGTGTACCTCAGTGGTGTCCATGTGTGTATACCTCAGTGGTGTCCATGTGTGTGTATCTCAGTGGTGTCCATGTGTGTGTATCTCAGTGGTGTCCATGTGTGTATACCTCAGTGGTGTCCATGTGTGTATACCTCAGTGGTGTCCATGTGTGTATATCTCAGTGGTGTCCATGTGTGTGTATCTCAGTGGTGTCCATGTGTGTATACCTCAGTGGTGTCCATGTGTGTATATCTCAGTGGTGTCCATGTGTGTATACCTCAGTGGTCTCCATGTGTGTGTACCTCAGTGGTGTCCATGTGTGTATACCTCAGTGGTGTCCATGTGTGTATACCTCAGTGGTCTCCATGTGTGTGTACCTCAGTGGTCTCCATGTGTGTATACCTCAGTGGTGTCCATGTGTATATCTCAGTGGTGTCCATGTGTGTATACCTCAGTGGTGTCCATGTGTATACCTCAGTGGTCTCCATGTGTGTGTACCTCAGTGGTGTCCATGTGTGTGTACCTCAGTGGTGTCCATGTGTGTATATCTCAGTGGTGTCCATGTGTGTGTATCTCAGTGGTATCCATGTGTGTATATCTCAGTGGTGTCCATGTGTGTGTATCTCAGTGGTGTCCATGTGTGTATATCTCAGTGGTGTCCATGTGTGTATACCTCAGTGGTCTCCATGTGTGTATACCTCAGTGGTGTCCATGTGTGTGTATCTCAGTGGTGTCCATGTGTATACCTCAGTGGTGTCCATGTGTGTGTACCTCAGTGGTGTCCATGTGTGTGTACCTCAGTGGTCTCCATGTGTGTATACCTCAGTGGTGTCCATGTGTGTATACCTCAGTGGTGTCCATGTGTGTATACCTCAGTGGTGTCCATGTGTGTGTACCTCAGTGGTCTCCATGTGTATACCTCAGTGGTGTCCATGTGTGTGTACCTCAGTGGTCTCCATGTGTATACCTCAGTGGTGTCCATGTGTGTATACCTCAGTGGTGTCCATGTGTGTATACCTCAGTGGTGTCCATGTGTGTATACCTCAGTGGTGTCCATGTGTATACCTCAGTGGTGTCCATGTGTGTGTACCTCAGTGGTGTCCATGTGTGTGTACCTCAGTGGTCTCCTTGTGTGTGTACCTCAGTGGTCTCCATGTGTGTGTATACCTCAGTGGTCTCCTTGTGTGTGTACCTCAGTGGTCTCCATGTGTGTATACCTCAGTGGTGTCCATGTGTATACCTCAGTGGTGTCCATGTGTGTGTACCTCAGTGGTGTCCATGTGTGTATACCTCAGTGGTGTCCATGTGTATACCTCAGTGGTGTCCATGTGTATACCTCAGTGGTGTCCATGTGTGTGTACCTCAGTGGTCTCCATGTGTGTATACCTCAGTGGTCTCCATGTGTGTATACCTCAGTGGTGTCCATGTGTGTGTACCTCAGTGGTGTCCATGTGTATACCTCAGTGGTGTCCATGTGTATACCTCAGTGGTCTCCATGTGTGTGTACCTCAGTGGTGTCCATGTGTATACCTCAGTGGTCTCCATGTGTGTATACCTCAGTGGTGTCCATGTGTGTGTACCTCAGTGGTGTCCATGTGTATACCTCAGTGGTCTCCATGTGTGTGTACCTCAGTGGTGTCCATGTGTATACCTCAGTGGTGTCCATGTGTGTACCTCAGTGGTCTCCATGTGTGTATACCTCAGTGGTGTCCATGTGTGTATACCTCAGTGGTGTCCATGTGTGTGTACCTCAGTGGTGTCCATGTGTGTGTACCTCAGTGGTGTCCATGTGTGTATACCTCAGTGGTGTCCATGTGTGTGTACCTCAGTGGTCTCCATGTGTGTGTACCTCAGTGGTCTCCATGTGTGTGTACCTCAGTGGTCTCCATGTGTGTAATTCCGACTCAAATGGAACATGGTTCATACCCCTGAGACATAATTCAAGGACTTGTCATGATGTTTTCAGGATTTCAAGGGCTATTTCTATTGCAAATTCATTGTAAAGTTAACGTGTTAAGCCCGTTTTCAGTGCTCTTCACGCATTATACGGCTGCGGCGTAGGCAGACATTTTTGTCTGTAATTTGCCATATTTAATCAGCAAGTTTCTTTGGGGTTCTTTCTTTTGTGTAAGTGATGTCAGCTCAAATCTGTTTTCTAGTTGATATCGCAAAGGCTTACCGCTATTTTTTGTTAGACAATCACATGGACTACTTTTTTCAGGAGTATGTAGATTTAGGCAGTTCAGAATTACAGACTTGGGATGACTCATATCGAGTGTCCACAGATTTTGCCTACTATAGCAATTGGCTCTGACGAGCCCATTGCTAAAATGTTTGGGCAACAGTTAACTATTAGAATTCTATCCATTCTAATACAATTAATTATAATCACGGCTGACTAAAGGCAATCAAGTTAAACCTCCAAAAATATTTATTTCTTCATTTAATTAAGAAACAAATAAAATCATGCATAGGGAGTGTGAGATAGTACATTTGTTTCTGGAATATCTTCTAATAACTTTAAATTGACCGTATATACTCGCTGAATTGGACCAGATAATAGTCCGATAATATTGTATAAATTACCCAGTAATCAAACTTATAAGTGACAAATAATAAACTCAAGAATTATGAAATATTGTTTAATACTAAGAACATGTTTCCGTGGCAACACCCATCAAATTTTATTGATTTTACCTTTACCCTAGCAATAAAATTTAAATCTTTAACAAACTGAACACAATTTCTTACTGGAAGTAAATTCTTAAAAACCTGTTAAATCAATTGTTTTTAGGATCAACCAAATGATCAATATATGAACTGTTTTAACAAATACATTATGTAGACTCGATTGTAAGGAAAGATTTCCCGAGTCACTCTCCAGTCCACTTCCAGGAAAAACACAAACTGGTGTCTTACCTGGTGGGGTTGGACGTTCGCAGGCTTTGATCCCACAACCTACAGACTGGTCGTCTGTAACTCTAACATGACTAATCTCAGTCACAAAGTTCATCTACCTAGATATGTATACTCCAAAAAAGTTAAGGATATTACAATGAAACAACGAATAAGTTTTCAGGTGAATTTTGTACTGGTGCCTTAAATTGCAAACTTTAGTGGTAATCAACTTCTGTAACTTTACTCCTAAAAATGTTAAGGATATTACAATGAAACAACAGATATTCATTGCCAAGTAATAATTGTATTTATCAACTTCAATTGAACAGTATTGCTCCTGGTGCGGTCAGGCATGTAAAATGTTCATGTGAATTGTGTACAGGTGGCTAACTAGAAACTTTACTAATTAGTAGTAAAATAAAATCAGATTCAAAGAATTTCAACTTGTGGAAATGGAATTCAAAAGTGTAATATCCTTGACCTTTTGCTGAGCATAATATTAACTAGAAATGTGTGCACAGGACATATGTGCCCTCACTTTACTCAACCATCCCTTGGTGAAGAGGGACACAAAATCCCAGGTGTACAACTTCACATACTGATACCCAGGTGTACAAATTCACATACTGATATACATTCCTACACAGTTTGAACACTATCTCTTGAACACAATGGTTCAGGAGATACGAACCACACATGTTTTGTGGATAAAGTTTTAACCAGGGTAAATCTAAGTGTCATCCCCCCGCAACCATTGTGTACATACCTTTAATTAAAATATAATACAAAAGACATTGAAATGCAACTTTGTTATATCATACAGTTTGTGTGATTGTTTAGAAATGAAAAGAGCAGGTAAAATGACAAACTTGCATTTTCCATGTAATATCCGTCTAAACACTAATGCGTGTAAGTTGACACACAGTCCATTGAGTACCAATATATAACTGTACAGTTGATTACTTCAACAACACAAAATGAGCATTTTTCAGAAGTAAACTTTGAGATTTTTAACAGCACAAATCTCATATTCCTGTTAAGACTCGTCTCAATATTATTGTGGAAAGATTATGAAAATAATTCTACACCCTTTTAGATATAATTTGAATGTTCACAGAGACATGTAACAAATCTTTATTTGAAACTAAAGAATGAATATACAAGTTTTGAGATTCTTAAGTCCAGCAACATATACATATTAACACATACAGCACTTCTATGCATCATTAAACAGCAAGAAAAAAATCAATACAGAAACAGGCATACTATAACGGATATATGGTCTCAAATATAAAAAAGTCGAAAATTTGTCAGCAACAAGAAAAAATATGTATACAATAAAGCCCACAACACAAATATAAAACATTAACCACAACAATGAAACAAAACAGACGTAAACTTTCATATTCATGAAGTGTTGAATGAAAAATGTACAAGATGATGTAGTCATGACAAATTCATTATACAAAAAATAATGATGATAAACTTGGCAAGGCAAGCACCAATAGACACATTATTTTGTTAGTACTGCGTGAATACAAGCAAACACTATACTAGTTTAACACAAATGTTACCAACTGCTTCATAGACTCCATCTTGTATACAGTAATCACAGACTTTCCAGCAGTAGAAAACTAGGATTGAAAGTCATAGAAAACTAGGAAAAATAGGAAGTCAATGATAAAAAGTAGGAATTATTGACAGGAAATATGTAACCTTTGCAGCTTTTTTTATTTAATTACCATCCTCCCAAGGCAATTGTATCATTTAGTTGACAGGTTATCTGTTTCCCAGCCACTGTAAGGTATCACTGAAGCATAGGTCAACCTTTTCAGTCATCAGTTGAGAAGGTTGGACTATGCACCAGTGATACCAGACCACCAGATCACACTTTAAGAAAAGGAGTCTGTCAACTAAACATCCCCTTGTCTTCTTCAGCAAGAAAATCTCCAAAACCACATTTAAAAACTTCAAGACCTCATCCAACATACCAAGACCTCATCCAACATACCAAGACCTCATCCAACATACCTAGACCTCATCCAACATACCAAGACCTCATCCAACATACCAAGACCTCATCCAACATACCAAGACCTCATCCGACATACCAAGACCTCATCCGACATACCAAGACCTCATCCAACATACCAAGACCTCATCCAACATACCAAGACCTCATCCGACATACCAAGACCTCATCCAACATACCAAGACCTCATCCAACATACCAAGACCTCATCCGACATACCAAGACCTCATCCAACATACCAAGACCTCATCCAACATACCAAGACCTCATCCAACATACCAAGACCTCATCCGACATACCAAGACCTCATCCGACATACCAAGACCTCATCCAACATACCAAGACCTCATCCAACATACCAAGACCTCATCCAACATACCAAGACCTCATCCAACATACCAAGACCTCATCCGACATACCAAGACCTCATCCAACATACCAAGACCTCATCCAACATACCTAGACCTCATCCAACATACCAAGACCTCATCCAACATACCAAGACCTCATCCAACATACCAAGACCTCATCCAACATACCTAGACCTCATCCAACATACCTAGACCTCATCCAACATACCAAGACCTCATCCAACATACCTAGACCTCATCCAACATACCTAGACCTCATCCAACATACCAAGACCTCATCCAACATACCAAGACCTCATCCAACATACCAAGACCTCATCCAACATACCAAGACCTCATCCAACATACCAAGACCTCATCCAACATACCAAGACCTCATCCAACATACATGTACTACTCTGCTTATGGTAAAGTAGGAATACTAGCAGCTTTTTTAGAAAATTAGAAAAAATAGGAGCACATTCAAAAAACTAGGAACGCTGGAAAGTCTGTAATCACTGTATCATGAATTTTACATTAATCCATGAATTTTGTTTACATAATATAAACATCATTTCACTCAATGAATACATAATTATACAGACTGGCGAGAAAGCGCACTGACAAAAAAGAACAAATCATTAACAATCAGAGGATTCACTATACTCCCTTCAACAATTTTTGCGAAATATCTGACTAAAAAATGGCCAACTTTTATCTCACATATTTTTGCCTAAAATAGCTGAAATCAGTTAAAAAGAGGAAATGAATGGTCACTCCTGTGTAACAACTTTCCAAACTTTTATTGAATTTGTTTTCATAGTCACAAATGATATCCTCTACTTAAAATACATGTTTTTTACTCATTCCAAAATGCAAAAATTATCTTTCATATTATTTGTTAGCCTCTCTAAATTGTGTGAGGAAGTGAGCAGTCAAACAGAAGCAAACATACACTCCAGCATTTACACACAATGCCGAGAACTTATCCAGCAGTGTCTAGCATTTCCCCAGCACAGTAGATAAAAGGGCCATTCTTACATACATCCCATTCTCTGCCTGACGGAAATATGCAGCTCTCGGATCAGAATCAAACATAGGGCTGAAAAGTAAAGAACATTGGCATGAACAAAATGGTTGACTCAAGGGCTGTAACTCTACCAGAATTGATGCCATCAAGTCCTGAGATAAATGTCATCGTTTTTTATGGTATTGTAACAAAAAATAATTGATTTTGTTAAATGTTTGCTACTAGTGCAAGTTTACATTTAACTTAGATACACGGTAGTGAGGTAAAAGGAATCACACTTTCAGAACCTCATTAAAGAGTATAGTGAATAGTTGAACTCAAATCAGAAGGCTGTGAATAGTAACATCTTACATTGTGGATGCTCAGATCAGAATGAATAGTAACAACTGATTTTCTGTATGTCCGGTTCAGGAGGCAGTAGATAGCTACACCTTACTCCCTGGATGTTTAGTTGGAAGTGCCTAGAAGGTGAGTTATTCACATTTCTTCATGAATTTCACACCAATATTCAATGAGTGTAGTAAACAGACTAACCTGATTTCAAAATTCCTTGGTAACGGATGCATTACCACCATTCTTTTCTTAGCTTTTGTCATAACTTCAGGAGTCACAACAAACTGACCACATGCCTGAAAAACAATATTTTACAAAATGCTGCCTGAAGACATAAAACAGTACAAACTTTGTAATACAAGGGCTGTTGATCAAGTTCTGAATGAAGCATCATGACCTTGAACAAGAACACTTCACAATTGCATCACACCGAGTGAGGAATCAATACAAAGTACTTGAAATGGGAGGTGCAGTGGTCGAGGACTACAGCGCTGAACTACTGTCTGAATGTTTGACCACAAACTTAACAACCCCTAAATTTGGTGGGGGTACTAATTGGTAGACAGGAGGCAGGCAATCAGAATAATATATGTATACTTTGCAAGACTTGTTTCACAATTGATGAAAAAAATAAGTTTAAAGTAAACTTTACAAAGAACTTGTTACAGACAAATACTTAAGTACAAAATAATCCTAACTTTATACAGTCCACCATAGAAGAACAAACCTGTGGTAAGATTTGAAAAAGAATTAGTGGATTGCATCCAAACTCGAACTTGAAACACTTGATGCCCCTTCCCCATTCTTTGAAGCAGGGACCTTATTCACAAACATTTTAAGACAGAAACTCAGACTTTGGACATTAAGTTAAATTTTCTTCTTCGCTCCTATGCTGTTATTACAGTACGGACTTTAATAAAAATTGGCATTTGTTTACATCAAATGAAAAAGAAAGGCTGATAAATATAACATTTGCAAATTTCAAGTGTTAGTCGGAGTTTCAGTTTAAAATGTTTGTGAATAAGGCCCCAGCAATGTTGGTAGGTAGGTAAAGAGACTGTGTAATTATTGCCTTCAACAAACCTCTTCATATTCATCTGCAGACGTAAACCTTTCTTTTTGTATTCTTGTCATGTATAGAACATCCGTGTCAAGTAAGGCATCTTCTAGAGAATTTATTTCCTCCTGGTGTGTACCTTTACCAGACACAAAATTCACAATATCAGATGGCATCCTTAATGATTTTGGTGATACGTATCGTAAATTCACTCGGTATTTAGTGAGCAACTTGGCAAGCGAGTGCACTGTCCGTCCATTCTTCAGATCACCTACCATTGTAATCTGTAAAAACCACCAATAAAAAAATCATTAAGGTTAGGTATTCAGTGAAAATAAACGAATGACCGTATTCGGCAATAATAAATTATCAACCAAATTTGGTCATAAAATATTTAAGATTGCCACCAGCATCCTTTTTTCATGCCACTTTGAACATTTCTTATTTCAAAGAAAATACAAAAATGCCTCATGAGCCTGACAACAATAGCCATTACGTACAAAATGCCTCATGAGTCTGACAACAATAGCCATTACGTACAAAATGCCTCATGAGCCTGACAACAATAGCCATTACGTACAAAATGCCTCATGAGTCTGACAACAATAGCCATTACGTACAAAATGCCTCATGAGTCTGACAACAGTAGCCATTACGTACAATGTGCCTCATGAGTCTGACAACAATAGCCATTACGTACAAAATGCCTCATGAGTCTGACAACAATAGCCATTATGTACAAAATGCCTCATGAGTCTGACAACAATAGCCATTATGTACAAAACGCCTCATGAGTCTGACAACAATAGCCATTATGTACAAAACGCCTCATGAGTCTGACAACAATAGCCATTATGTACAAAATGCCTCATGAGTCTGACAACAATAGCCATTACGTACAATGTGCCTCATGAGTCTGACAACAATAGCCATTACGTACAAAATGCCTCATGAGTCTGACAACAATAGCCATTACATTCAAAACACCTCATGAGTCTGACAACAATAGCCATTACATACAAAACGCCTCATGAGTCTGACAACAATAGCCATTACATACAAAACGCCTCATGAGTCTGACAACAATAGCCATTACATACAAAACGCCTCATGAGTCTGACAACAATAGCCATTACATACAAAATGCCTCATGAGTCTGAACACAATAGCCATTACGTACAAAATGCCTCATGAGTCTGACAACAATAGCCATTACATACAAAACACCTCATGAGTCTGACAACAATAGCCATTACGTACAAAACGCCTCATGAGTCTGACAACAATAGCCATTACGTACAAAACGCCTCATGAGTCTGACAACAATAGCCATTACGTACAAAACGCCTCATGAGTCTGACAACAATAGCCATTACATACAAAATGCCACCCAAATGTAATGACAGTAATTCTGACTACCATACATTTAATGCATTATAACCTTGTCTACATTTTATAATGTGACATTATGTACTGGCTCTCTAGTTATATCAGTAATTAATGATAGCAATTCACTGGGTTTCATTGTCCAACAATGTTTGTGTTTGTATGCTCGGAAATATTCTTGAAACGAATGTTTAAAATATGGGAAGTGAAGTTTAAAATACAAAGTAATACAAACTTTATATAGACATACAAGAGTGGCAAACTGTCACAAAATACGCCCGTCATAAGTCAGAGCTCAGAGTTAAAACACGGCAAATTTTAGGTAATTTCTAAAATCAAAGGGTGATAACTCTCGAGTGACTTGAGCGATATGCCCACAAACTTTTTCACAAAGTTTAGTAAAGATCGGATGAAAACTCTTCGACTTAGAGAGCGGACAATGCTAATTTGGCCAATTTTGGCCAATTCAAGGGCCATAATTCCGAAGTGCCTGGGGCGATGTGGCTGGTTATCAAACTTGGCTGAGATATTGTGCCCACAAACATTTTTACCAAGTAAGGTGAAGGTCGGATGAAAACTGTTTGACTTAGAGAGTGGAAACCATGTGGACGCCGCCCTGCGCCCGCCACGGGTGTTCCCATAATACGTCATAAAAATGGCAATTATCTAATGCTTCAAGGGACCAGACAAACTTGTGTTCATGGTACAAGACATTCCAATAAAGAATGAACTAATATTTACCGTTAACCCATTGACTGTACCAATCTCCTCTCTGATCGTGAACACATCAAGTAAAGCTTGAGTGGGGTGCTCCCCCGTACCATCTCCTGCATTAATGACAGGCTTCAAACAGTAACTGGCTGCACCTTGGACTGCGTTTGGTTGTGGATGACGTATCACCAGTACATCACTGTACCCACACATTGTCTGCACTGTATCTGTAAAACATAGGCCTCATATTAATTTTGAATCAACACCAATTTTCACCAATATTTGTTTCAGCAGAAAACATTTTATATTTTTATTGACTGTGAAACAAATTTTACAACTTGCACTAATCTTATTGGCTGCTATCTGGGTTACAATACCATCAAATCAGGTCATTTAGGTCATTTGTTAATATTTTCTGTATCAAACCATAACTTATCAGTCTCTTCACTTATCTGCTGAATTGTTGTTCTTCTGTCCTTGTCCATTATTTCTATTACAAGCCTTACGTTGGCCACATTGCGCTTAACTGTCGGTCGACTGCATCTGAATTTGTCATCAATATCTAGCAAGCGTTCCGAAATCTTTTATGCCACTTATAAACACACGTTTTCTTTCCCAGAAGCCTTCTCTATGTTTTCTTTAGTTTCTGTCGGCCTCATACGAAGTCTTACACAAAATTTGATAACAGCTCTCTGCTCGAGATTCAAGTCTTACGTCGACTGACGCAGACGACCCTGTATCCCTTGACATCAGTATCCAATAACAAGTCTGGCGTCTGTTTACTTCCGCCCAATACAATGTTATGTTATGACGTTGATGTCATTTTGGTATAAAAGAGATACGAGCCAAATTGAGTTTAAAAATATGTAAAAACTGGGGAATAGCTATCATAAAGTTGAGCTGCAGTGTTTTTGCCACACACTGTTGCTATGGTGATCGATTTTACACTCTTATGAACGACACATTAAGAAAAAACTCTGCACAGTGATTCCTTATATTTTATTACATGGTAACAAATTATTTCAAAATAATACATTGTTTTGAGTGTTTTATCAAGGTTGTCCACAAACTTAATGATCAGCCCTCGTACATGTATTTGACATGAGAACACACTCAGTTCCAGTTTTATTCTGGACCTGGGGCCACATTAAATATATATATATTCCTCAAGTTAACAAACAGAAAAATTAAATCAGCATAGAAGAGGAACAGTCACATCCATAAATATAGCATTTCAGACTTTACCAGGGGCCTTATTCACAAACATTTTAAGACTGAAACTCACACTTAGACTTAAAATTAGCATAAGTTTTATTTACCAGCAATTAGTTTCCTTAAATCCAAATGAATGAAATTTTGTCTGAATAATCGTTGTTACCCACTCAACACTTTCCACCATTTTTATTAAAATCTAGAAAATCTATACTGTAATAAGAATGCAGGAGTAAAAAGAACATTTACATTTTAAAGTCCAAGTCTGAGGTTCAGGCTTAAAATGTTTGTGAATAAGGCCCCGGTAAAATCAACAACGACTGACAATACTTACCATCAAGTGTTTCCCCTTTCTTGACAGAAGATGATTCCTCATTGAAGTGAATCACGGAGCCACCAAGTCGTTGCATGGCCGCAGCAAAGGAACAGCTGGTTCTTGTACTCACTTCATAGAACATAGACGCCATTACTTTCCCCTAAACAAGAAAAACATGAGCCATTACTTTCCCCATATCAAGAAAAATATAACCCATTACTTTCCCATATCAAGAAAAATATAAGTCATTACTTTCCCATATCAAGAAAAATCCAAGCCATTACTTTCCCATGTCAAGAAAAATATAAGCCATTACTTTCCCATGTCAAGAAAAATATAAGCCATTACTTTCCCATGTCAAGAAAAATATTAGCCATTACTTTCCCATGTCAAGAAAAATCCAAGCCATTACTTTCCCATGTCAAGAAAAATATTAGCCATTACTTTCCCATCCTATCAAGAAACATATGATAATTCAAATGGTTGGTCCTTTCTGCACGATTTACCCTTCCCATCTTTACAAGAAATATATGAAACTATAATTTGTGTAAATAACTAGTTCCAAAAACAGTTCAGTTCAGTTTCATCAAGTGACAGCCCAAAAACAAGTTCAAATAATCTACTAATAAATAGCAGAGAAGAAATAAAACTTTTCCACATTGAAAATGGGTCACGTTTCTCCAGCAATCAATCAGCATCAACCAGCAGAGACAAGATGATTCCAACCAACTGGACCAGATAAAATGTTGGAATGACACAAGTGTGAGATAGACATGTCAACGTAATAGATTAAATAAGGTCTATAGGAAAGAACTTGTGCTAGCGAATTGTCCATCGTCATGACAGCATAGAACTCATCTAGTGAACACAATACAACCTCTCTAGAGCAACAACCTCTCTCGAGCAACAACCTCTCTCTTCAAGGGTGTTGTACAATAGAGGTTGCGCTGTTTTCCATTTATAGTGAAATCTAGTTCAGAGAAGAGATCAAGGGAAGTTTTATACCCTCAGGATATAATCTAGAGGTCGGTCTCTCTGTACAGCAGCTCTGTAATGGTGAGCCAAGTTGAACAACTGGTGGAGCTGAAAGCATAAAAGCAAAGTAATCTGTCATAATATACAATAAAACCTCACTTAAAGACAACCTCAATAATAAGACCTCATTCACAGATGTACATGCTTACAGTACTCCCCATTCACAGATGTACATGCTTACAGTACTCCCCATTCACAGATGTACATGCTTACAATTATCCTCATTCGCAGATGTACATGCTTACAATTATCCTCATTCGCAGATGTACATGCTTACAGTACTCCCCATTCACAGATGTAAATGCTTACAATTCTCCTCATTTACAGATGTACATGCTTACAGTACTCCCCATTCACAGATGTACATGCTTACAATTCTCCTCATTCACAGATGTACATGCTTACAATTCTCCTCATTCACAGATGTACATGCTTACAGTACTCCCCATTCACAGATGTACATGCTTACAATTCTCCTCATTCACAGATGTACATGCTTACAGTACTCCCCATTCACAGATGTACATGCTTACAATTCTCCTCATTCACAGATGTACATGCTTACAATTCTCCTCATTCACAGATGTACATGCTTACAGTACTCCCCATTCACAGATGTACATGCTTACAATTCTCCTCATTCACAGATGTACATGCTTACAATTCTCCTCATTCACAGATGTACATGTTTACAGTACTCCCCATTCACAGATGTACATGCTTACAGTACTCCCCATTCACAGATGTACATGCTTACAATTCTCCTCATTCACAGATGTACATGCTTACAATTCTCCTCATTCACAGATGTACATGCTTACAGTACTCCCCATTCACAGATGTACATGCTTACAATTCTCCTCATTCACAGATGTACATGCTTACAATTCTCCTCATTCACAGATGTACATGCTTACAGTACTCCCCATTCACAGATGTACATGCTTACAATTCTCCTCATTCACAGATGTACATGCTTACAGTACTCCCCATTCACATATGTACATGCTTACAGTACTCCCCATTCACAGATGTACATGCTTACAGTACTCCCCATTCACAGATGTACATGCTTACAATTCTCCTCATTCACAGATGTACATGCTTACAGTACTCCCCATTCACAGATGTACATGCTTACAATTCTCCTCATTCACAGATGTACATGCTTACAGTACTCCCCATTCACAGATGTACATGCTTACAATTCTCCTCATTCACAGATGTACATGCTTACAGTACTCCCCATTCACAGATGTACATGCTTACAATTCTCCTCATTCACAGATGTACATGCTTACAGTACTCCCCATTCACAGATGTACATGATTACAATTCTCCTCATTCACAGATGTACATGCTTACAGTACTCCCCATTCACAGATGTACATGCTTACAGTACTCCTCATTCACAGATGTACATGCTTACAGTACTCCTCATTCACAGATGTACATGCTTACAATTCTCCTCATTCACAGATGTACATGCTTACAGTACTCCCCATTCACAGATGTACATGCTTACAATTCTCCTCATTCACAGATGTACATGCTTATATTTTTTTTTGCTTTTGAATTTAACAATATTGGTTGGCAAACATTATTTTCACGAAATGTCTGAAATCGCCCATTTGAGGACTTTTTCAACGACTTGTTCAGCAATACAGTATGTTAGGCAGATTTCCTGACTTGCGGAATTTAGCCTAGTCCTGTCTGTTAACTTGTCCTCAAAAGCATAAAACAAGATCAAAAACTTTGATTACCATATTAAGAGCACAAACTGTTTGTTCTGCAGCAGAAAACCAATGAATTTTTTATATTAAGACCTG
Organism: Mactromeris polynyma; assembly: GCA_032209605.1. Lineage (NCBI taxonomy): Eukaryota > Metazoa > Mollusca > Bivalvia > Venerida > Mactridae > Mactromeris > Mactromeris polynyma. Next base: position 10,096,429 of record JASFXZ010000026.1, on the reverse strand, counting down.
CTGCAATTTCACAAATTTGACCCTGGACTTAACCCTTTGACCCCTCAAATGTCCATAAAGCGACATTTTAACCCCAATGATTCTGGTTGAAGGGTTAATTTTTCTCTAAATTATAGGAAATTTGGCTAAAAAAATGGTACAATGCAGTCAAAAACTATTAAAATGAGCATTTATATTGAGCACTGAGAGGAAGCACTGAAATACTGTAACAGTGAGGTGAACATACCTGATCCCTACTGAAGGCAGTTACAGACAATACTGTAACAGTGAGGCAACATACCTGATCCCTACTGAAGGCAGTACAGACAATACTGTAACAGTGAGGTGAACATACCTGATCCCTACTGAAGGCAGTACAGACAATACTGTAACAGTGAGGCAAACATACCTGATCCCTACTGAAGGCAGTACAGACAATACTGTAACAGTGAGGCAAACATACCTGATCCCTACTGAAGGCAGTTACAGACAATACTGTAACAGTGAGGTGAACATACCTGATCCCTACTGAAGGCAGTTACAGACAATACTGTAACAGTGAGGTGAACATACCTGATCCCTACTGAAGGCAGTTACAGACAATACTGTAACAGTGAGGTGAACATACCTGATCCCTACTGAAGGCAGTTACAGACAATACTGTAACAGTGAGGTGAACATACCTGATCCCTACTGAAGGCAGTTACAAACAATACTGTAACAGTGAGGCAAACATACCTGATCCCTACTGAAGGCAGTTACAAACAATACTGTAACAGTGAGGCAACATACCTGATCCCTACTGAAGGCAGTTACAGACAATACTGTAACAGTTAGGCAACATACCTGATCCCTACTGAAGGCAGTTACAGACAATACATGATGACCTGTCAGTCCCGGGGTTATATTGGGCATTGCTACGGGCTGTGGTGGTCCATGCTGCGGTGAGAAAACCAGATCTCGACGAACCACATCTCCTTCACCTTTACACGAGTCAGCTGTGGAACAGAACAAAATGATGCATTTAATCAACACAATAAACACACAGGAGAACATACAGCAGGTGGAAAGTAAATCTCGTCAATCAGCAGGTAGTAAAGAACCCAATTGACTTGTTTCAGTATCATTTCATGATAAAATATATGACAGTCTGGACACAGACTGTGCCACCCTAACAAATAACATGTGAATGAACCACCAGACTGTGCCACCCTAACAAATAACATGTGAATGAACCACCAGACTGTGCCACCCTAACAAACTAGAGCTATCACTGAAGGTGATTAATACCCCCACAATACCGCTTTGTCAGACATATTTTTGATAAATTCAAAGATGGCCGCCAGTCAAGACAATGAAATTATCTATCACTATCTATCACTACAGGACCACAATCAGAATGTGCCGACAATATACACAACTAGGCTTGGTAGAAATAATTCATGGAAAACCATGTTATGTGACATGACGGAACAAGTGGTGATTCCCATATAGCCCCCATTGCATATTTTGAAGTGGGGTTATAATAAGAATTGTGTACATTTTAATATTTCGGAGGTGATATGAATACATGTACCACAGTATGGGAGTCAGGTCAAAATCAATAAAATAGAAAAAATGAACAGTAATATATAGCACTTTGTCACAAAGAAATATAATGATACATTCGACTAGAGTATGAACTAGTAACACCAATATATTTGATTTTAACTCCCAAGATCTGAACATTTTGCATTCAAATTCGAACAAATATAGCAACAAAGCGTATTAAATTGATACAATTTATATTCGCAATCAAGACATTTTGTTCCATTGTCCTTGACTGCAGTTTCACAGATTTAATCAAATAATCAAACTACCTGGATATAACATTATATTATGCCTTATTTCAATGGATTTTAAAAGAAATCCCGTTATTTTCACTGAAAGGCGAGTCTTCAACAACAAAAACAAACCATTTGCTAGTATCTGAATGTAATAAACCAAAAATGCTGCCAACAGAACAGTAAGAACTAATCAACAGTTCCTGTGAAATAAAAAACTGAACTTGTATAGAATTGCTCACAAAAAGCTGGGCAAAATGGAACTAAATCAATGCAAAATATATCAAACAATATGCTAGAAATAACAGTTATTTTCACAGAAAGATAAGTCGTTTACAACTAAAAACAAACCATTTGCTAGTAAGTGAAAGTAAGAGAAACTATTTTTAGTAACAGTGACCTTGACCTTGGCCCCACCAGCCCCAATATCGAACTTGACCTGTATCTTCTGATGTTACACCTGTGTACCAAAAATTTTTCAAATCTGTCTAGCCTTTCATGAGTTATCGTCCGGAAACCATGAAAACCGACAGACCGACCGACCGACAGACAGACCGACCGACCGACCGACCGACCGACCGACCGACCGACCGACCGACCGACAAGCTCACTCCTATATACCCCCTCAAACTTCGTTTGTGGGGGTATAATAACATGTGAATGAACCACCAGACTGTGCCACCCTAACAAATAACATCTGAATGAACCACCAGACTGTGCCACCCTAACAAATAACATCTGAATGAACCACCAGACTGTGCCACCCTAACAAATAACATCTGAATGAACTTTTGAACAAGTCCAAAATGACAAATTTTGGCAGTGAATATTAACATAATTAATTAAAAGCCAATTTTATGCCAAACAAGAACAAAGCTTTTATATAACAAGAGGGCCATGATGGCCCTATAACGCTCACCTGAATACATGTACACTGCCATGTTTTTTTACCAAACTTAATAATTTAAGCAATCTTTTAAGAGGACAATGCTAAACACCAAATATCAAAGCTCTAGACCTTATGGTTTTTGCATAAGAAGATTTTCAAAGATTTCACTACTAAAATCTATTTTTAGCTCCCGTGACCTACTTATGAACAGACCAAAATTATCTTTGTAACTTTGGAAGAGGACCACCTAAGGATCATTCATGTAAAGTTTGGTCAAAATCCATTCAGGGGTTTAAGGGGAGGCGACGTTTATAGTTTACACTATATATATATAGGAAACAAGGCCCAACCCTGACGGACATGTTTTTCGACAGATTTTAATGATTCATGCAATCTTGTAAGAGGACCACTAGACAATGCTACACACCCAATATCAAAGCTCTAGGCCTAATGGTTTGGGACAAGAAGATTGTCAAAGTTTACACTTTTAAAAATAGATTTTTAGCTCCAGTGACCTACTTATGCAACAGACCGGAACATTTAAATAACTTCGAAAGAGGACCACATAAGGATCATTCCTGTGAAATTTGGTCAAAATCCATTGAGTAGTTTAGGAGTAGATGTTGTTTATAATTTCCAATGTACATATAGGGAACACGGCCCCGCCCCTGGCGGCCATGTTTTTGACAGAACTTAATAATTTATGCAATCTTTTAAGAGGACAACTAGACAATGCTTAACACCAAATATCAAAGCTCTAGGCCTTATGTTTTTGGACAAGAAGATTTTCAAAGTTTACACTTTTAAAATCTATTTTTAGCTCCTGTGACCTACTTATGCAGCAGACCGGAACGATTTATGCAACTTTGAAAGAGGTACATCCAAGGATCATTCCTGTGAAGTTTGGACAAAATCCATTCAGTAGTATAGGAGGAGATGTTGTTTAAAGAAAATGGTGACGCACGACACACGATGACGTATGACGGACATCCAAGGATTCTAAAAGCTCACCATGAGCACTTTGTGTTCAGGTGAGCTAAAAACTCATACAGAGTTTAAATAATAAGAAAAATGAACTATTGATGAAATGATTGCAAAAACATAACCCATAAATATACACATACAGCTATTTTTTAGTAACTAGTAAAAATATACAGTAAAAGCTGACCTAAATAGTAAGACCACCTCAAAATTAAGACCACAATTTTCAAGTGCATTTTCCCTGTTTTCTCTTTATTCAACCTCAATATTAAGACAACCTCAATAAGAAGACCGGTTTTTAAGGGTCCCAAAGGTGGTCTTATTATTGAGGTTTTATTGTAATGACTTTTCATTAAGACTGGACTTGTATTCCAAACATGTTCAATGTGTTCCGTTGTTATATGCATTATCAGAAATTACACTATAATATTAAAGATGTTTGCAGCAAATGATGCAATTCACAGTATATGTACACACATACTTATTTGAACAATTATCAATTACATTATCCACAACTTTGGGAAACCAGCAGTGTAGGGTCATGTACCTGAAATTATCTGTAGATAAATTTTCAACTCTAATCGAGGTAAATTACTGCTGATCATAAAAGTATGTAACAACAAAAATTCAACATTATGTTTTGGAAAATTGACACCTCAGAATTGGCAAGCATCATAATTATCCTAATTTGTTAACTTTACCATTGCTACATTGTACTTGTTTAACAATCCACACATTGAGACCAAAGGGGTCTGTAACAAATACTACTTTCACTTTGTGTTCTTATACTGTCATATATACATTACAGTATACAAAGTGAAAGTGAAAGTAAAAAGTAGAAATTGTTACAGACCCCTTTGATTGAGACGGAACACTACTGATCTAAGCCATAACATATTCCTGGCAATATCGTAACATCAAACAATACCATACTGCATTTATTCCAATTTTTTATACAGAACTATTAGTCTCTATATTCCAATACATGCACTTCATATAGAATGTGGAATATTCATATTAAATCATTTTCTACCTTCCGTATTATCCATGTTAAACTGGAATATAATCAATAAGTACTCGCTACCCCAGATCTTCAACAACTGCAATATTTATTTATACCACTTTGCTCCAATAAGCGAGTTAAACTACAGTTATTGAGTTGGTTCTATTAAAAGCACAGTAAATATAGAATGTGTCAGTCAAGTGTAGTATTGTATAAAAGCGATCAAATTACATACTGAATATGCAACAAAGAAAACATTGCCATTGAATGGCCAATACACAATTGTCACTATAGTACATGCATTATTGTACCTTTAAAACGTTCTTTGAAACTTTTTGTAATTTGCAAAATAAAATTAACAAGACAGCAAAATGAAAGAGCTTACAATTCAATATCAAAAGAATATTATATTTAATGAATGTTAGTAAAACATAAACAGCAATCATTATTTAATGAATGTTAAAAAATCAATTAAAGTCAATCTAAGTACCTGCTCAATTTCTCCATGCAGTCTGCATAATTATGCTACATGTAGTCATTATGAATAATATGTAATAAAACAGACGTAGATAGTGCATTTAATTATATCATTTCAACATTAAAATACAATACTGTATAAGTGATTTTTAATTGTTATAAGTTTATTTTTTTCAAAAATTATGTGTTATTTTATTTCTGCCGACATATTTATGTGATGTAATGTATGACTGTAAACAGATTAATTTTCTTCTTTCTCAGTGTATATAACTTCATGTTTATAGCAGAAACACGACTACCAGGATTCTTTTCTTTTTGACAAGATAAGTTAAAGATCAGATTCTAACTAACTTTCAGCATATTTGAAATCTGCAGTCTTATTTCGTACTAAAAGAATTCACAGAAATAAACACTCGTATGGTATAACTGATTGTTATGTCAGCTAGATGTTGGTTTTTGGAGGTTCAAATAACACAAGATTCAATAAACATCAAATTCAAGATTCATGGAGGTCAGATGACCTTACCTTTTTTCTGGAATTAACTCGAGCCATTTACTGAATTACTTGATGGCGATTTATGCCGCCACTACACCTCTTTGTCAAACATACTTTTCAGAAATTTCAACATGGTCGCCAGTTGGGCATCTTGAATGTGATTGGAAAAAATTAAGTCACACGCTACAACTCATCAAGTTGGCTATTTGTGAAAATCCTCTAAACACTGTAGAATTCTCTTCACTGAACATTTCTTCCCAAGGAAGATCCACACACACTGTTTTCCATTCACAACTTCCAATCTTATTATGATGCTTGAATAATACTGTAAAATGACTCCAACATTTCCAACAAGAATAGAGTGACAGACAGAACTATTAAATGGTTACCGTGGAAACACTAATAGAACAATGTTTGAACAAAAGTTAAACATTTAGCAAAAGAAAGTTCAAATATCAGTATACTTTAATTTGCTGTGAGAACTTCAAACATGTGAAACATCTGTAAGTAACTAACACAGAAATATAATTTTAGTGGATTAGAATCAGCTGACAAGCTAAAGTTACGTGTTAATCATTAGATTGTTAAGTAGTAGAAAACACAAGGGGATCTAATTAAGTTGAGGGGAACTACTACTTAATTCAACACACAATACGATACCTCTGGCTTCCTTAGCCGGCGACACAGAGCACACAGTCCCAGATTTAACTGACGCTACAATATGCGATAAAGGCTCAAATATGTGATAAATTATGGTGAAAACATGAAAACATTTATTCGAACGAAAATGTAAAACCTTAAATAAACGGAACAAACTACATTGCATGCCAATTACTGAGCTGTACACTGCACAAGAACATTACACATTCAGTGATACATTGAGACCTACAGATCTCTCTCGGCGATAGTCCGATATTGTACCCGACTATTAAATCCCAGAGCCCATTTGTAAACATTTTGTTAAACGTTAAGATGAGATAATCAGTTGTAAATGCCAGTACTCTACAACTCGACATTGTCAATTTTCTAAAATCTTTCCAAAATCCCCCAAACAAGATTGGATGGAGGTCAAGCAAGGTATTTTTAGCGTAGCTAGGCAGTTTCGAGTGCAGTTTGCTCTTGCAGAGAGTTGTCGTTCCTTGGAGAGAATTTACGTTAAAATTGCATGGGAGGAAATGTGGTTGAAGAGAAGTGTCATTCCAGGAGGAAATACTGTACTACCATAGTGTGTACACCAATATCCCCTACCTGTTAATCCCTCTGTACTACCATAGTGTGTACACCAATATCCCCTACCTGTTAATCCCTCTGTACTACCATAGTGTGTACACCAATATCCCCTACCTGTTAATCCCTCTGTACTACCATAGTGTGTACACCAATATCCCCTACCTGTTAATCCCTCTGTACTACCATAGTGTGTACACCAATATCCCCTACCTGTTAATCCCTCTGTACTACTATATTGTGTACACCAATATCCCCTGCCTGTTAATCTCTCTGTACTACTATATTGTGTACACCAATATCCCCTACCTGTTAATCCCTCTGTACTACCATAGTGTGTACACCAATATCCCTTACCTGTTAATCCCTCTGTACTACCATAGTGTGTACAACAATATCCCCTACCTGTTAATCCCTCTGTACTACCATAGTGTGTACACCAATATCCCCTACCTGTTAATCCCTCTGTACTACCATAGTGTGTACACCAATATCCCCTACCTGTTAATCCCTCTGTACTACCATAGTGTGTACACCAATATCCCCTACCTGTTAATCCCTCTGTACTACCATAGTGTGTACACCAATATCCCCTACCTGTTAATCCCTCTGTACTACCATAGTGTGTACACCAATATCCCCTACCTGTTAATCCCTCTGTACTACCATAGTGTGTACACCAATATCCCCTACCTGTTAATCCCTCTGTACTACCATAGTTTGTACACCAATATCCCCTACCTGTTAATCCCTCTGTACTACCATAGTTTGTACACCAATATCCCCTACCTGTTAATCCCTCTGTACTACCATAGTGTGTACACCAATATCCCCTACATTTTAATCCCTCTGTACTACCATAGTGTGTACACCAATATCCCCTACCTGTTAATCCCTCTGTACTACCATAGTTTGTACACCAATATCCCCTACCTGTTAATCCCTCTGTACTACCATAGTTTGTACACCAATATCCCCTACCTGTTAATCCCTCTGTACTACCATAGTGTGTACACCAATATCCCCTACCATAGTGTGTACACCAATATCCCCTACCTGTTAATCCCTCTGTACTACCATAGTGTGTACACCAATATCCCCTACCTGTTAATCCCTCTGTACTACCATAGTGTGTACACCAATATCCCCTACCTGTTAATCCCTCTGTACTACCATATTGTGTACACCAATATCCCCTACCTGTTAATCCCTCTGTACTACCATAGTGTGTACACCAATATCCCCTACCTGTTAATCCCTCTGTACTACCATAGTGTGTACACCAATATCCCCTACCTGTTAATCCCTCTGTACTACCATAGTTTGTACACCAATATCCCCTACCTGTTAATCCCTCTGTACTACCATAGTGTGTACACCAATATCCCCTACCTGTTAATCCCTCTGTACTACCATAGTATGTACATCAATATCCCCTACCTGTTAATCCCTATGTACTACCATAGTGTGTACACCAATATCCCCTACCTGTTAATCCCTCTGTACTACCATAGTTTGTACACCAATATCCCCTACCTGTTAATCCCTCTGTACTACCATAGTGTGTACACCAATATCCCCTACCTGTTAATCCCTCTGTACTACCATAGTGTGTACACCAATATCCCCTACCTGTTAATCCCTCTGTACTACCATAGTGTGTACACCAATATCCCCTACCTGTTAATCCCTCTGTATTACCATAGTGTGTACACCAATATCCCCTACCTGTTAATCCCTCTGTACTACCATAGTTTGTACACCAATATCCCCTACCTGTTAATCCCTCTGTACTACCATAGTGTGTACACCAATATCCCCTACCTGTTAATCCCTCTGTACTACCATAGTGTGTACACCAATATCCCCTACCTGTTAATCCCTCTGTACTACCATAGTGTGTACACCAATATCCCCTACCTGTTAATCCCTCTATTATGTGAAGAGTTTGTTACTGAATAAACCTAAAAACTCGAACATTACAGCATAAGCAGCAAACTTTATCAGCTGCTGTCGACAGTGGAGCAGTAAGCCAACATATAGCTTAATTTCTGTGTAATATATACTTGGTACAGTTTGACGCCGCCCGCCGTTTGACAATGAAATGAGACTTTTCATGTAAGACATAGAAAGCTCCATGGGATTTTCTGTGACTGCAAAGCAATGTTAATAGCAGTGAAGTGTAATAAGTTGGACTAGAATAGTTCCTTTCCTAAGGTTTTAAGCAAGTCAAATTTTATGTCCACCATTGCATTCTAAAATGTTTAAATGCAAGAATGTGTCATTCAATTGCACATGCCCAGAATTCTTCCAGGACAGCAAACAGCAAGGACAGGTAAAATCTTGTATTTCTTGCAAAATTCAGCAAAAAAGGTTTTTTCCCTGTGCAAAAATGTTCTTACAGATTTATGTACAATAGTTTCCTGAGAACATGAACTGCATCAATTAATCTCATGCAGCTTTAAGTATTTTATGTGACACAATCAAAACCTTTTGTTTGCGGAACGTTTACATCTCCAACCCTGATACACTCCGATATATTGCTTACACAGTAAGCTAACCAAGTTACCCAGCATGCATTGTAGATACACATAAACCATTGTTAAACATCATGAAATATTCTTACCTACATCAAGTATACCATCATACTTGTCTAGCAATGGTAAAACAGGATGTAAATCAGTAAAAATGAGAATACAGGTAATTAATACAGATCAGAAAATTTCTCAATGTTGACCATATTTCACAAGTGTCCAAAACATTTTGAAAGTGTTACTCCTTATTAACACTAGATTCATTAATTGGTGATAGGCATATTTCTACTGACTTTGAAGGTCTTATATAAGTGATAAGCTGACATTACGTCATACCAATATGAATCTATGTTTAGCATACCAATATGGATCTATGTTTAGCATACCAATATGGATCTATGGTTAGCATACCAATATGGATCTATGTTTAGCATACCAATATGGATCTATGTTTAGCATACCAATATGGATCTATGTTTACTATGGTTAGCATACCAATATGGATCTATGGTTAGCATACCAATATGGATCTATGTTTAGCATACCAATATGGATCTATGGTTAGCATACCAATATGGATCTATGGTTAGCATACCAATATGGATCTATGTTTAGCATACCAATATGGATCTATGTTGACTATGGTTAGCATACCAATATGGATCTATGGTTAGCATACCAATATGGATCTATGTTTAGCATACCAATATGGATCTATGTTTAGCATACCAATATGGATCTATGTTTAGCATACCAATATGGATCTATGTTTAGCATACCAATATGGATCTATGTTTAGCATACCAATATGGATCTATGTTTAGCATACCAATATGGATCTATGGTTAGCATACCAATATGGATCTATGGTTAGCATACCAATATGGATCTATGTTTAGCATACCAATATGGATCTATGTTTAGCATACCAATATGGATCTATGTTTAGCATACCAATATGGATCTATGTTTAGCATACCAATATGGATCTATGGTTAGCATACCAATATGGATCTATGGTTAGCATACCAATATGGATCTATGTTTAGCATACCAATATGGATCTATGTTTACCATACCAATATGGATCTATGTTTAGCATACCAATATGGATCTATGGTTAGCATACCAATATGGATCTATGGTTAGCATACCAATATGGATCTATGTTTACCATGGTTAGCATACCAATATGGATCTATGTTTAGCATACCAATATGGATCTATGTTTAGCATACCAATATGGATCTATGTTTAGCATACCAATATGGATCTATGGTTAGCATACCAATATGGATCTATGGTTAGCATACCAATATGGATCTATGTTTAGCATACCAATATGGATCTATGTTTAGCATACCAATATGGATCTATGGTTAGCATACCAATATGGATCTATGTTTAGCATACCAATATGGATCTATGTTTAGCATACCAATATGGATCTATGGTTAGCATACCAATATGGATCTATGGTTAGCATACCAATATGGATCTATGTTTAGCATACCAATATGGATCTATGTTTACTATGTTTAGCATACCAATATGGATCTATGGTTAGCATACCAATATGGATCTATGGTTAGCATACCAATATGGATCTATGTTTAGCATACCAATATGGATCTATGTTTACTATGGTTAGCATACCAATATGGATCTATGTTTAGCATACCAATATGGATCTATGTTTAGCATACCAATATGGATCTATGTTTAGCATACCAATATGGATCTATGGTTAGCATACCAATATGGATCTATGGTTAGCATACCAATATGGATCTATGTTTAGCATACCAATATGGATCTATGTTTAGCATACCAATATGGATCTATGTTTAGCATACCAATATGGATCTATGGTTAGCATACCAATATGGATCTATGGTTAGCATACCAATGGATCTATGGTTAGCATACCAATATGGATCTATGTTTAGCATACCAATATGGATCTATGTTTAGCATACCAATATGGATCTATGTTTAGCATACCAATATGGATCTGTTTTTTTTTCAAAAATCCTAACATTTATGTCAAACATGTCCAAAATCCCCAACATTTAAGTTAAAACAAAACAACCTAGGTCTGATAACAGTCTGTCAGGTAGCCAATGACGATGTTCAAAAGGTGAAAACATTATTAAGAAAGTAGTTGTAGATACAACAAGAGATAACTGCTTTTCCTGCTTTGTAGGCAAGTTTCAAAAAATGAACCCGACGCTTAACAAAGAATTTGGTATGGCCTTACTATTGTTCCTTATCTTCACATTGCTACAATTCACCCCTTAACTACTGAGTTGATCTTTATCCACAGAAAATGCAAGATTTCATAGAAGGACACAACTTAGTAAAGATTTACCTTTCACAATAATTTAGTTGGACAAGTGTGTATGAATACACAAAATAAGAAATGCCCAATAAGCAGTTCTAAAGAAAATGCAATATATTTAATAATAATCTATTGACTTACAGATCATTATACAATAATATTATAATACCTATATTCATCTATCTTACATCTACTAAGAAGAGCATATTTATCAGCTGGTAAAGAATATAATATAGATGTGACATTTTATCCATATAATAGTAAATGGCACATCAGAGAGAAGTGTATGCTCAAAACTATTATGCCTTACATAATTAAACAAAGAAAATACAAAACAAAATCATTAAAATTCAATTAAAAAATGAGAAAAATATCTCACCATGACCACTATATGGATCGATGATCCTTGTCGGTTTTGGTACAGCCGGAAACACTGAACGGTCTGGTAGCAACCGTCTTACTGGACTTTGAGGCGCCGATGATGGCAATGACACAGTTGGTATGGCAACAGACAGCTGGTCATATACTTGACCAATTGGCTTGAGTGGCATAGTCCTAACATCTTGACCAAATCCTGGCTTGGCCAGAACCTAAATCAATATGACATACATTCATCTCAGACTCTAATCTTATCATAGTAATGGCTAACTGTGTTAAACTAGCAACAAGAGAAAACAAAAGAGTATTTGAGCGCTGCTATGAGATTTAAAACCTCTTCTGTAAATGTCGTCATTTCAAGAAAACGCAACATGTGTGATGTCACTATCTGCAAGCAGGAAACAATATTTACTCCATATGGTCACTTCTTATTCATATTGCCATATGGGGCAAATATCACTTACTGTCAGTACATGGTGACGTTACATGTGAGGGATTCTGGAAATGACGTCACCTATAAAAGAGGATGAAAATCGTACAGCGGCGCTCATTTAATCCTATTTTGAACATACAATTCAAGAAAGTAGCAACAATACCGTGATTGTAGAAAAATAAATTCTGTATGTAAAGAATTGGGAGATTTTTGTCAATAATAACAGCCAAGTATTGGTTCTATTGAAGACAACATGTCAGCCAATTATTGGTTCTATTGAAGACAACATGTCAGCCAATTATTGGTTCTATTGAAGACAACACGTCAGCCAATTATTGGTTCTATTGAAGACAACATGTCAGCCAATTATTGGTTCTATTGAAGACAACATGTCAGCCAATTATGGTTCTATTGAAGACAACACATCAGCCAATTATTGGTTCTATTGAAGACAACATGTCAGCCAATTATTGGTTCTATTGAAGACAACATGTCAGCCAATTATTGGTTCTAATGAAGACAACATGTCAGCCAATTATTGGTTCTATTGAAGACAACATGTCAGCCAATTATTGGTTCAATTGAAGACAACATGTCAGCCAATTATTGGTTCTAATGAAGACAACATGTCAGCCAATTATTGGTTCTAATGAAGACAACAAGTCAGCCAATTATTGGTTCTATTGAAGACAACATGTCAGCCAATTATTGGTTCTAATGAAGACAACAAGTCACTCAATTATTGGTTCAATTGAAGACAACATGTCACTCAATTATTTGTTCTATTGAAGACAACATGTCAGCCAATTATTGGTTCTATTGAAGACAACATGTCAGCCAATTATTGGTTCTAATGAAGACAACATGTCAGTCAATTATTGGTTCTAATGAAGACAACATGTCAGCCAATTATTGGTTCTAATGAAGACAACATGTCAGCCAATTATTGGTTCTATTGAAGACAACATGTCAGCCAATTATTGGTTCTAATGAAGACAACATGTCAGCCAATTATTGGTTCTAATGAAGACAACATGTCATCCAATTATTGGTTCAATTGAAGACAACATGTCAGCCAATTATTGGTTCTAATGAAGACAACATGTCAGCCAATTATTGGTTCTAATGAAGACAACATGTCAGCCAATTATTGGTTCTAATGAAGACAACATGTCAGCCAATTATTGGTTCTAATGAAGACAACATGTCAGCCAATTATTGGTTCTATTGAAGACAACATGTCATCCAATTATTGGTTCAATTGAAGACAACATGTCAGCCAATTATTGGTTCTAATGAAGACAACATGTCAGCCAATTATTGGTTCTAATGAAGACAACAAGTCAGCCAATTATTGGTTCTATTGAAGACAACATGTCAGCCAATTATTGGTTCTAATGAAGACAACAAGTCACTCAATTATTGGTTCAATTGAAGACAACATGTCACTCAATTATTTGTTCTATTGAAGACAACATGTCAGCCAATTATTGGTTCTATTGAAGACAACATGTCAGCCAATTATTGGTTCTAATGAAGACAACATGTCAGCCAATTATTGGTTCTAATGAAGACAACATGTCAGCCAATTATTGGTTCTAATGAAGACAACATGTCAGCCAATTATTGGTTCTATTGAAGACAACATGTCAGCCAATTATTGGTTCTAATGAAGACAACATGTCAGCCAATTATTGGTTCTAATGAAGACAACATGTCAGCCAATTATTGGTTCTAATGAAGACAACATGTCAGCCAATTATTGGTTCTAATGAAGACAACATGTCAGCCAATTATTGGTTCTAATGAAGACAACATGTCAGCCAATTATTGGTTCTAATGAAGACAACATGTCAGCCAATTATTGGTTCTATTGAAGACAACATGTCAGCCAATTATTGGTTCTAATGAAGACAACATGTCAGCCAATTATTGGTTCTAATGAAGACAACATGTCAGCCAATTATTGGTTCTAATGAAGACAACATGTCAGCCAATTATTGGTTCTAATGAAGACAACATGTCAGCCAATTATTGGTTCTAATGAAGACAACATGTCAGCCAATTATTGGTTCTAATGAAGACAACATGTCAGCCAATTATTGGTTCTAATGAAGACAACATGTCAGCCAATTATTGGTTCTAATGAAGACAACATGTCAGCCAATTATTGGTTCTAATGAAGACAACATGTCAGCCAATTATTGGTTCTAATGAAGACAACATGTCAGCCAATTATTGGTTCTAATGAAGACAACATGTCAGCCAATTATTGGTTCTAATGAAGACAACATGTCAGCCAATTATTGGTTCTAATGAAGACAACATGTCAGCCAATTATTGGTTCTAATGAAGACAACATGTCAGCCAATTATTGGTTCTAATGAAGACAACATGTCAGCCAATTATTGGTTCTAATGAAGACAACATGTCAGCCAATTATTGGTTCTAATGAAGACAACATGTCAGCCAATTATTGGTTCTAATGAAGACAACATGTCAGCCAATTATTGGTTCAATTGAAGACAACATGTCAGCCAATTATTGGTTCTAATGAGATTAGATTACACAGATTATTGACCCAATGTCACATTAGCCTTCTGATCCCATGAGATAAAAATGACATGTCTTATTCTTACTTTAATGACAGGTTCAAAACATCATACCTCTCCATCAATATATGCAACCTCTCCTCGAATCACAACCCGACGAACCATTCCCTTCACACTGTGACCAGCAAACGGAGTCCACTGTGCCTTGCTGAACTTCATTGCTGATGGTATAATCCATGTGGAATCAAGGTCAACCTCAATGTAGGTGTCTGGCTGGTCAGGCAAGTTGAAGATTCTCTTTGGGTTGGTGTGTAATCTATCAACCACATCCTGAAACAAGTTTGATTGGTTGGTTCACAGTAACATGTAAGCCAACCAATGACACATGTTACTGTAAACCAATCAATCAAACATGTTACTGTAAGCCAACAGTAACATGTTTGATTGATTGGTTCACAGTAACATGTTTGATTGATTGGTTTATAGTAACATGTTTGATTGGTTGGCTTACAGTAACATGTTTGATTGGTTGGTTTACAGTAACATGTTTGATTGGTTGGCTTACAGTAACATGTTTGATTGATTGGTTTACAGTAACATGTTTGATTGGTTGGCTTACAGTAACATTTTGATTGATTGGTTTACAGTAACATGTTTGATTGATTGGTTTATAGTAACATGTTTGATTGATTGGTTTACAGTAACATGTTTGATTGGTTGGTTTATAGTAACATGTTTGTTTGGTTCACAGTAACATGTTTGATTGATTGGTTCACAGTAACATGTTTGATTGATTGGTTTATAGTTACATGTTTGATTGGTTGGCTTACAGTAACATGTTTGATTGATTGGTTTACAGTAACATGTTTGATTGATTGGTTTACAGTAACATGTTTGATTGATTGGTTTATAGTAACATGTTTGATTGGTTGGTTTATAGTAACATGTTTGATTGATTGGTTTATAGTAACATGTTTGATTGGTTGGTTTACAGTAACATGTTTGATTGATTGGTCTATAGTAACATGTTTGATTGGTTGGTTTATAGTAACATGTTTGATTGATTGGTTTATAGTAACATGTTTGATTGGTTGGTTTACAGTAACATGTTTGATTGGTTGGCTTACAGTAACATGTTTGATTGGTTGGTTTTCAGTAACATGTTTGATTGGTTGGCTTACAGTAACATGTTTGATTGGTTGGTTTTCAGTAACATGTTTGATTGATTGGTTTACAGTAACATGTTTGATTGGTTGGTTTATAGTAACATGTTTGATTGATTGGTTTATAGTAACATGTTGGATTGGTTGGCTTACAGTAACATGTTTGATTGATTGGTTCACAGCAACATGTTTGATTGATTGGTTCACAGTAACAATTTTGATTGATTAGTTTATAGTAACATGTTTGATTGATTGGTTTATAGTAACATGTTTGATTGGTTGGTTTATAGTTACATGTTTGATTGGTTGGTTTATAGTAACATGTTTGATTGGTTGGCTTACAGTAACATGTTTGATTGATTGGTTTACAGTAACATGTTTGATTGGTTGTCTTACAGTAACATGTTTGATTGGTTGGTTTATGGTAACATGTTTGATTGATTGGTTTATGGTAACATGTTTGATTAATTGGTTTACAGTAACATGTTTGATTGATTGGTTTATAGTAACATGTTTGATTGATTGGTTTATAGTAACATGTTGGATTGGTTGGTTTACAGTAACATGTTTGATTGGTTGGCTTACAGTAACATGTTTGATTGATTGGTTTACAGAAACATGTTTGATTGGTTGGCTTACAGTAACATGTTTGATTGATTGGTTTACAGAAACATGTTTGATTGATTGGTTCACAGTAACATGTTTGATTGATTGGTATATAGTAACATGTTTGATTGGTTGGCTTTACAGCAACATGATTGGTTGTCTTACAGTAACATGTTTGATTGGTTGGTTTATGGTAACATGTTTGATTGATTGGTTTATGGTAACATGTTTGATTAATTGGTTTACAGTAACCTGTTTGATTGATTGGTTTACAGTAACATGTGTCATTGGTTGGCTTACAGTAACATGTTTGCTTGTTTGGTTTATAGCAACATGTTTGATTGGTTGGCATACAGTAACATGTTTGATTGATTGGTTTACTGTAACATGTGTCATTGGTTGGCTTACAGTAACATGTTTGATTGGTTGGTTTATAGTAACATGTTTGATTGATTGGTTTATAGTAACATGTTTGATTGGTTGGTTTATAGTAACATGTTTGATTGATTGGTTTATAGTAACATGTTTGATTGGTTGGTTTATAGTTACATGTTTGATTGATTGGTTTATAGTAACATGTTTGATTGGTTGGTTTACAGTAACATGTTTGATTGATTGGTTTATAGTAACATGTTTGATTGGTTGGTTTATAGTAACATGTTTGATTGATTGGTTTATAGTAACATGTTTGATTTGTTGGTTTACAGTAACATGTTTGATTGATTGGTTTATAGTAACATGTTTGATTGGTTGGTTTACAGCATCATGACCAGCATATAACAATGTTTGAGACATGGTAACTGTACAGTACATAAATACACAATAGCTCACCTCTAATGTAAGTCTACCTTCACTAACAGCTGTCAGTAACAACGGTAGCATCGTCTCAAGCCCAGGGAAGCCAGGTGGAGGTTTACTGCTTGATTTCTCTTCACAAGTATGAGGTGCTGAAACATGGAACAGAAATCATTATTCACTGAATTTACTACACTGCAACTCCATTATAACGCGATCAGGGGGGGGTCCAAAGACTCACGATCGCTTTACATCCGACCGCGTTAAAATCTAAAGACATATGAACCATAGAGAAGGGATATACCAACTTACCCCACCCACCCAATATAGCGTTGTGCATATGACGTTTTCATAAATATCATATTTGTTTTAATAAATAGGTAGATGAAAATATATAAAACTTATTTATGCATTATTATTTGAAACTATTTCAAAACAAAACTCATTAATTACTTAAAACAAAGCTAAAATATGGACATTTCTCTTTTGGAGCCGCGTTATTTTGGCGGCTTTGCATTATTTGTTACCCCTGGAAATTACCCCCTGTGTCACTCTCGAAAAATGCATGTGAAAATTACTGATTTAGAGTGACAATTAATTCCATAATTATATTTAATCATATTTTTGTACCTATCGATATTTATCCGTTATTCACCAGAACAAAAGAATAATCCATAGCATAAAACTGTTGATTGGACCAACAATCACGCGTAAGAAATGCGATGGTCTACAGTTTTTGCACCACCCCGGTCGTATCTATATTACATACGTCTCATAAAGCATTTCACGTCAATCAAAATGTGCATTTGACAAAATCACCACCCAAGACGGTCAACCTCTGAAACTAGATGACGACGAGGCGCCTTTAAACTCTGCAAGTAGAAAATTTTCCACGTGCATCAAACATTGGGCTGACTACTTGATCTAAATGGGGCTGTGAGAACATTGTTTTTGACTCGCAGCACTTCAAACATTCTGTGCCGATTTTGACTTGACTTAAAAGGTAAACATGTCGATACACAGCTACTTTTTGTGACAGATTGAGAAATAGTCAACCGATACATGTATTCAGTTTAAGTAATCTCGTATATTTGCGATTCGTTAACAGCACGTGATTTTGTGAAAGAGCAGACAGCTTTTTTGATTTTTTTTAGGATTTTTCATGAAAATAATGGATATCGCGATATACCGACCCCGTAGTAGCAGAGTTGCAGAGTATCATCTGTTTACTGGTTCAGCGCTGTCTAATTAAACCATGTTCAGAATAACACGCTGTTGCTATGCTTAAGGATCATATGATTACCCAAAGAAGCTTGACTTCATGTGTGCAAGCAATAATAGAACTCAATACTTATAAGAAAATAATTACGTTCACTGGGATCCCAACCATCAATGAGCAATTACCACAATTTCGTATTTTTACAATAAAAACTTGTGATAAATGTGATTTCATGCTGGCAATATTTAAGTATTTAACATCCAACATTAAGCACTGTTTCTTTAAGAACAGAAGTTTTAGAACTTTGTACATCTGCAGTTTTGCAGTATGAGTAAAATGTCTGTTGAAACGCGAGCTCCGATTGGCTGTAATAATAATGGTAATACAGGAAATCCTGCTTACATCACTTTAATAATATAGTTTGAGTGAGGAAAGCAAAACTAGTCTTACAGCATATAAATAAAGAAGAAATCCTGGCGGGCCAACAGATCCCCATCTATATACATGTACATCTTACATAGGATACAAAGTATTGATTCAGATGTTCAGAACAGAAGCATGTACAAGCCTTACCATGATCAGTAGCAAAACAATCAATAATATCCATATTGTCCCACAATGCATCTTGATCTTCCTTGGTAACCAACGACGGCCTCACCTGACCACAACCTTGACCTATGATACCAAGGTCATCAGCGGTCAAGAACAAATGGTGTGGAGCAACTTCACAGGTAACCATGATTCCTCGTTCTTTGGCTGCACGAATTACAACAATCTAAAAATAGCAACACTGCGATCATATTGGCAATTTCAAATACAACTTTGTGTACTCTTTGATCAAGATTTATGAATAAATGTTCCAGAGAACGAAGTAACAATTACATTTAAACCTAAATCAAACCATATTTAGCTTGTCTGTTTGAATAATTGATTATAGCAGCTTAATAGTGGTTGTTGTCAACATCTTCAGTGTCCACAGAAATGTTATAATATTGCATTTAGCTCACTTTCTGAGATAGGGAAGTCCCAATAATAAAGTATCCCGCACATCTGCCCTGCGTTCAGTAAAGGTGTTTGTGGAGGGAAGTCCCAATAATAAAGTATCCCGCACATCTGCCCTGCGTTCAGTAAAGGTATTTGTGGAGGGAAGTCCCAATAATAAAGTATCCCGCACATCTGCCCTGCATTCAGTAAAGGTATTTGTGGAGGGAAGTCCCAATAATAAAGTATCCCACACATCTGCCCTGCGTTCAGTAAAGGTATTTGTGGCTCACATTTCGTAATGTTTTGCAATTTGGTTCCCTGTGTGCAGTCAATGTACGAAGGGCTGTATGAACATGTGGTACTGTTAGCCGTAACTGTATGCAGGGCTGTATCAACATGTGGAACTGTTAGCCGTAACTGGATGCAGGGCTGTATCAACATGTGGAACTGTTAGCTGTAACTGGATGCAGGGCTGTATCAACATGTGGAACTGTTAGCCGTAACTGGATGCAGTGCTGTATCAACATGTGGAACTGTTAGCCGTAACTGGATGCAGGGCTGTATCAACATGTGGAACTGTTAGCCGTAACTGGATGCAGGGCTGTATCAACCTGTGGAACTGTTAGCCGTAACTGGATGCAGGGCTGTATCAACATGTGGTACTGTTAGCCGTAACTGGGGAACTGTTAGCCGTAACTGGATACAGGGCTGTATCAACACGTGGAACTGTCAGCGGTAACTGGATGCAGGGCTGTATCAACATGAGGAACTGTTAGCCGTAACTGGATGCAGGGCTGTATCAACATGTGGAACTGTCAGCGGTAACTGGATGCAGGGCTGTATCAACATGTGGAACTATTAGCCGTAACTGGATGCAGGGCTGTATCAACATGTGGAACTGTCAGCGGTAACTGGATGCAGGGCTGTATCAACATGAGGAACTGTTAGCCGTAACTGGATGCAGGGCTGTATCAACATGTGGAACTGTCAGCGGTAACTGGATGCAGGGCTGTATCAACATGAGGAACTGTTAGCCGTAACTTGATGCAGGGCTGTATCAACATGTGGTACTGTTAGCCGTAACTGGATGCAGGGCTGTATCAACATGTGGAACTGTCAGCGGTAACTGGATGCAGGGCTGTATCAACATGTGGAACTGTTAGCCGTAACTGGATGCAGGGCTGTATCAACATGTGGAACTGCTAGCCGTAACTGGATGCAGGGCTGTATCAACATGCAATAATCAAATTGAAAAGTACTAGAAAATTAGATAATTAAATGGGCGTGCAATTTCATGCGCTGGAAACTCTTGAAACCATCATTGTTTTCGGTTCCTGCTGATGTATGTTTTCACAACAATGGGATTTTGATGAGAATATCAAAAAGAATCTGTCAAAGTTTACAGTACATGATTTTATAAAACACGATTAAGTTTTTTTTTGGGCTCACCTCCTCTTTCCTTGCAACATGACAGATATGTACGGGTCTCTTGTAGAGATCAGCCAATAGAAGGACTGCTGCAGTGTGAGTACTCTCCGCATGTGTACACAGCGGAAGATGTTTCGGCCAATTCTCAAAATGCTGAAAAACGAAATAATTATACAATTACATGATTGCTTTCATAAAGTTGTCGTATGATTTACATTTACCAATACTGTCCATCAAACCTGAACAAACCTTACAGAACATTGCTCGAGGTTCTTATACCCAAAGGTCAACAAATTACTCTCAAATACAAAACCGTTTTATAACAATCGGGTCTGGGATTATAAACCTGAGCTCAGAAACTTAATTTCAAACTACAGTGTTCCCTCTAGTTACGTCACCTCTCTTGAGCGGTTCCCTCCTTTAAGCAACATTCAATTTTCCTCCCGAGCGATTTCAACGTATTTTTCCCTCCCAGGAACGACAACTCCCTATAACGACAAACGACACTCAAGAAACGTACCGACACGACAAATTTACCTCCCTTGAACGGCTTCGGTAAAAATCGGTCCGAACGGAAATTGACGACACTTAATTTACGCATGTGATGACACTTTGGTTTCCGCTTTCAAGTTGCTGTATACGCTACAGCGATTACAATACGAGAACCAGCATTGTTAGATCGGCATATGTGTAATTGAGTAAATAAACACGTTCAGGATTAGCGATTTGGTAAATTGGAAACAATTAAATGCCCCTTCGATGACAATTGTTGTTCACACCTAAGGTATGTATTATTAACCTCAAAGAGTGTTTGTCGGACGTGCCCTTTAATGTGTTTGATCATAATTGTGTCGGCAATCGTAAGATGTGCACGTTCATTGTTTACGTTCATTAATGTTTAGACAAACTGTAATTGGTTAATTTTGAGCAAGAAATTTGGCATTATGACTAGGTCACTTTCATATCGTTCTGATACTTCATTCAGTTCACTTCATAAATTATTATTTAGATTATAAGCTACGTTTTGTTTTACAATGAGTACCAAGAAGAAAAAGATCTATTTAACCTTAGAACAGCGTGTAGCTGCAATCAAGTTACTTGAGCAAGGCAAAACTGCTCAGTCTGTAGCTGATCAATTTGGTTGTGGTCGAACACAGATTCAGGTAGAGACAATATTGGTGCTTCGGTTATTTAAAACATAACAGCATTTTATTTCTCTTATCAAAGTTGTCATTAGTTGTAATATAATGAATCACATGTTCATACTGTGTTTGTTATTTGTTTCTGACTGTTTATTAATGTGTATTGAAATTAACACCACTATGCACCTTTTCATACCAAACATCAACACACATCTCCCAACAAACCATTCCCTCTCTACAACAACTCCCTCTCTACAACAAACACTTGGCTGGTCTCCGCAAAATGTTGCTCAAGAGAGGGAACACTGTACATGTAAATCAAACTGGCCTATTCCAAACACAGGTACTAGACACAAAAATGTCATTTCACTTATGATATGCCTCTTATATATTGCGGTAAATAAAAAGTAAATCACTGTAATTTTTTATCAATCGGGGAAAGGAATGATTTAACTAAGTGTTTTGGAGTCAGTCTAATGAGGCATTTCAATGAAATAAAAGGGTTATGGCTTTGCCAAAATCAGTTTTGTAACCTTGCCAACAGAACTGATTACCACTGTTTAAATCAGACAGATTTGCACAAGTACCAACAATAACAAATTTGCTTTGTTTTCCAAAATATCCAAAAGTTGGCTAAGAAATTTCTGAAATTTAACAGAGGATCAATATTTGTAGAAATATTCATAATTAAGTGAAATAATAGCAGTTCATCAACATAACATCTATGTCTAACTTGCAATTAGTATTTTAAACAACGCAATACATCCTGTTCAAACAGTTCACCGCACACTACAGACCATACACACACAGAACTGTTCGAACAGATCACCGCACACTACAGACAATACACACACAGAACTGTTCAATCAGATCACCGCACACTACAGACCATACACACAGAGAACTGTTCAAACAGATCACCGCACACTACAGACCATACACACACAGAACTGTTCAAACAGATCACCGCACACTACAGACCATACACACAGAGAACTGTTCAAACAGATCACCGCACACTACAGACCATACACACACAGAACTGTTCAAACATATCACCTCACACTACAGACCATACACACACAGAACTGTTCAAACAGATCACCTCACACTACAGACCATACACACACAGAACTGTTCGAACATATCACCGCACACTACAGACCATACACACACAGAACTGTTCGAACAGATCACCTCACACTACAGACCATACACACACAGAACTGTTCAAACAGATCACCTCACACTACAGAACTGTTCAAACAGATCACCTCACACTACAGACCATACACACACAGAACTGTTCAAACAGATCACCTCACACTACAGACCATACACACACAGAACTGTTCAAACAGATCACCTCACACTACAGACCATACACACACAGAACTGTTCAAACAGATCACCGCACACTACAGATCATACACACAGAGAACTGTTCAAACAGATCACCTCACACTACAGACCATACACACACAGAACTGTTCAAACATATCACCTCACACTACAGATCACACACACACAGAACTGTTCAAACAGATCACCGCACACTACAGACCATACACACACAGAACTGTTCAAACAGATCACCGCACACTACAGACCATACACACAGAGAACTGTTCAAACAGATCACCGCACACTACAGACCATACACACACAGAACTGTTCAAACATATCACCTCACACTACAGACCATACACACACAGAACTGTTCAAACAGATCACCTCACACTACAGACCATACACACACAGAACTGTTCGAACATATCACCGCACACTACAGACCATACACACACAGAACTGTTCGAACAGATCACCTCACACTACAGACCATACACACACAGAACTGTTCAAACAGATCACCTCACACTACAGAACTGTTCAAACAGATCACCTCACACTACAGACCATACACACACAGAACTGTTCAAACAGATCACCTCACACTACAGACCATACACACACAGAACTGTTCAAACAGATCACCTCACACTACAGACCATACACACACAGAACTGTTCAAACAGATCACCGCACACTACAGATCATACACACAGAGAACTGTTCAAACAGATCACCTCACACTACAGACCATACACACACAGAACTGTTCAAACATATCACCTCACACTACAGATCACACACACACAGAACTGTTCAAACAGATCACCGCACACTACAGACCATACACACACAGAACTGTTCAAACAGATCACATCACACTACAGACCTGTTCAAACAGATCACCTCACACTACAGACCATAGACACAACAGAACTGTTCAAACAGATCACCTCACACTACAGACCATACACACACAGAACTGTTCAAACAGATCACCTCACACTACAGACCATACACACACAGAACTGTTCAAACAGATCACCTCACACTACAGACCATACACACAACAGAACTGTTCAAACAGATCACCTCACACTACAGACCATACACACACAGAACTGTTCAAACAGATCACCTCACACTACAGACCATACACACACAGAACTGTTCAAACAGATCACCTCACACTACAGACCATACACACAACAGAACTGTTCAAACAGATCACATCACACAACAGAACTGTTCAAACAGATCACATCACACTACAGAACTGTTCAAACAGATCACATCACACTACAGAACTGTTGAAACAGATCACCTCACACTACAGACCATAGACACAACAGAACTGTTCAAACAGATCACCTCACACTACAGACCATACACACACAGAACTGTTCAAACAGATCACATCACACTACAGACCATACACACAACAGAACTGTTCAAACAGATCACATCACACTACAGAACTGTTCAAACAGATCACCTCACACTACCGACCATACATACACAGAACCGTTCAAACAGATCACCGCGCTCTACAGAACTGTTCAAACAGATCACCTCACACTACAGACCATACACACACAGAACTGTTCAAACAGATCACATCACAATACAGACCTGTTCAAACAGATCACCTCACACTACAGACCATACACACACATAACTGTTCAAACAGATCACACCACACTACAGAACTGTTCAAACAGATCACATCACACTACAGACCTGTTCAAACAGATCACCTCACACTACAGACCATACACACACAGAACTGTTCAAACAGATCACATCACACTACAGAACTGTTCAAACAGATCACATCACACTACAGAACTGTTCAAACAGATCACCTCACACTACAGACCATACACACACAGAACTGTTCAAACAGATCACCTCACACTACAGAACTGTTCAAACAGATCACATCACACTACAGACCTGTTCAAACAGATCACCTCACACTACAGACCATACACACACAGAACTGTTCAAACAGATCACATCACACTACAGAACTGTTCAAACAGATCACATCACACTACAGACCTGTTCAAACAGATCACCTCACACTACAGACCATACACACACAGAACTGTTCAAACAGATCACATCACACTACAGAACTGTTCAAACAGATCACCTCACACTACAGAACTGTTCAAACAGATCACCTCACACTACAGACCATACATACACAGAACTGTTAAATCAGATCACATCACACTACAGACCATACACACGCAGAACTGTTCAAACAGATCACCTCACACTACAGACCATACACACGCAGAACTGTTCAAACAGATCACCTCACACTACAGACCACACACACACAGAACTTGCCTTCCTCCTCCTTTCGTCTTCCCTATAACAATCAACACAGCATTTCATGTACAGTCAGACCTCATTCATTCAAATTCAACATGTCAGCAATTTTATTTCAAATAATAAACGGTTTGGGATGATACCAAGTACTATGATAGGAGAATGTGGAATAAACCAGCTCATTATTTAGGGAGTCATGTGATAAAACTTACTATCCAAGACTGCTTGTTTGTACAGTAAAGCATTTTTTCCCCAAAATTTAGTTTCAATATGCAGACAGACTAAACATATCCATGTTACCTTCATCCATATTGAAATATCATCCAGCTTTAATGTTGAAAATGTCTCATTCAAATACATCTTAAGACCAGCGGCCATATTACCAATGGAAGGAAGACTTGCGTAGTTTTCAGTACTAGCACCCACATATACACCAAAATCACATCTAGCACCAGATCTAGCCAATTTCTGAAAATAATATGTTACCATGACAATAATCATACAGACATCGGTTTTGAAAAAAATCATTATATATGCCTATCCTGTTAGCAAAGGTAAAACTTTTGGTGAAATGACTACAGTACGACTGTTGCTAAATATACTTGTATCCCAAATCATTTCCATTCCTGCCATTTATTGAGCCAATTACTTTCCTCCAACGGTCAATAATTGTCTAAGAAACTGACACAGATGAAGACAGAATTTGCCAGAAAGGTACCGGTTATGTTTAATTCTTGTGGCATATGACTATATGCCCAACAGGTAACATGGCCTGCAATACTACGTAGAGAACAGATACTTGGTATACAGGTTCTCTGCTGTATACACTCAGTGTCAAGTAGAGAGCAGATACATGGTATGCAGGTTCTCCGCTGTATACACTCAGTGTCAAGTAGAGAGCAGATACATGGTATACAGGTTCTCTGCTGTATACACTCAGTGTCAAGTAGAGAACAGATACATGGTATGCAGGTTCTCCGCTGTATACACTCAGTGTCAAGTAGAGAACAGATACTTGGTATGCAGGTTCTCCGCTGTATACACCCAGTGTCAAGTAGAGAACAGATACTTGGTATGCAGGTTCTCCGCTGTATACACTCAGTGTCAAGTAGAGAACAGATACTTGGTATGCAGGTTCTCCGCTGTATACACTCAGTGTCAAGTACAGAGCAGATACATGGTATACAGGTTCTCTGCTGTATACACTCAGTGTCAAGTAGAGAACAGATACTTGGTATGCAGGTTCTCCGCTGTATACACCCAGTGTCAAGTAGAGAACAGATACATGGTATGCAAGTTCTCCGCAATATACACCCAGTGTCAAGTAGAGAGCAGATACATGGTATGCAGGTTCTCCGCTGTATACACCCAGTGTCAAGTAGAGAGCAGATACTTGGTTTGCAGGTTCTCCGCTGTATACACCCAGTGTCAAGTAGAGAGCAGATACATGGTATGCAGGTTCTCTGCTGTATACACCCAGTGTCAAGTAGAGAGCAGATACATAGTATGCAGGTTCTCCGCTGTATACACCCAGTGTCAAGTAGAGAGCAGATACATGGTATGCAAGTTCTCCGCTGTATACACCCAGTGTCAAGTAGAGAGCAGATACATGGTATGCAGGTTCTCCGCTGTATACACCCAGTGTCAAGTAGAGAGCAGATACATGGTATGCAAGTTCTCCGCTGTATACACCCAGTGTCAAGTAGAGAGCAGATACATGGTATGCAAGTTCTCCGCTGTATACACCCAGTGTCAAGTAGAGAGCAGATACATGGTATGCAGGTTCTCCGCTGTATACACTCAGTGTCAAGTAGAGAGCAGATACTTGGTATACAGGTTCTCCGCTGTATACACCCAGTGTCAAGTAAAGAGCAGATACATGGTATACAGGTTCTCCGCTGTATACACCCAGATACATGGTATACAGGTTCTCCGCTGTATACACCCAGTGTCAAGTAGAGAACAGATACTTGGTATGCAGGTTCTCCGCTGTATACACCCAGTGTCAAGTAGAGAACAGATACATGGTATGCAGGTTCTCCGCTGTATACACTCAGTGTCAAGTAGAGAACAGATACTTGGTATGCAGGTTCTCTGCAGTATACACTCAGTGTCAAGCAGAGAGCTACCAATGACTTTGTTGTGTCTTCTGTATAATGCTGTGAGGTATTAAACTGATTACTTCCTGCACCGACTATGCCATTTGAGCTATACATTATACATGTACTTTCTACTCAGGTCACTATTGTTTATATGATATCCTCTATTTTGTTCCTTATTTTTAGTTTGAGTCATTTTTATGATATTCTTCAATATCATGTAGCCATATTTGAAGTATTTATATATGTGTTTTATAGATGACAATAAGTTAGAAATGCCTCTGGCTTATTGGGCGTGTTCATGTTTAAATTGTGATTTATTATTATTTAAATTTTCAAAAACACATACCTGTGTAAGGTTAAATGCAGCCTCATCTACAGTAGGTGGGTTAGTGTTTGGCATTGCCAGTATCATTGTGACACCACCAGCCAATGCTGCAGCTGTACATGAATTCCAATCTTCTTTATGTGTAGCGCCTGGTTCTCGTACATGTACATGAACATCAATCAATCCTACAATGTGTAAAACATATACCTGGTAAAGACTGAAAAAATTAACAGGACCAATATGATGCATGGCAACTTCCACATGGCAACTTTCACATGGCAACTTTCATACAGCTACTTTCACATGGCAACTTCCACACAGCTACTTTCACATGGCAACTTGCACACAGCTACTTTCACATGGCAACTTGCACACAGCTACTTTCACATGGCAACTTGCACACAACTTATTTCACATGGCAACTTGCACACAGCTACTTTCACATGGCAACTTGCACACAGCTACTTTCACATGGCAACTTGCACACAGCTACTTTCACATGGCAACTTGCACACAGCTACTTTCACATGGCAACTTGCACACAGCTACTTTCACATGGCAACTTGCACACAGCTACTTTCACATGGCAACTTGCACACAGCTACTTTCACATGGCAACTTGCACACAGCTACTTTCACATGGCAACTTGCACACAGCTACTTTCACATGGCAACTTGCACACAGCTACTTTCACATGGCAACTTGCACACAGCTACTTTCACATGGCAACTTGCACACAGCTACTTTCACATGGCAACTTGCACACAGCTACTTTCACATGGCAACTTGCACACAGCTACTTTCACATGGCAACTTCCACACAGCTACTTTCACATGGCAACTTCCACACACTACTTTCACATGGCAACTATACACCTCATCTAAATACTTTTGTTATCAAACATGTCGCTTCATAAAATCTGTGTCTAAATTCTAAAGGCCTAAACATTGATATAGCATATTTCTATTTCTAATCTTTTATTCACCGAATTGCTAAATCATTGACAATAGACAATAGGACATGAACAAATTTTAACACACATATATGCAAGTGAATGGAATTTTTAGATGATCATCAAATCAAATCCATCTTTTTTATATTTAACCCCTTTAACCTTAAACATTATTTCAAATCAATGACTGGATGGATCTACTGTACATAACTAATATTTCAACTAAACACAAATAATATTATGTACACATTTACCTGGAAGTTTGACGACCCTCTGAGATGCAATACAATCAATATGAGTCTTCAATCGAGGGGCTGTCTTCAATCTTCTAAGTGCCTGAATAGACAATTACCATTCATTAACATCTTACATTCTTAGACTAGAAACATAGACATAGGCAACCAACTTCATATAAAAATAGTTCCCACATCATACTTCAAGCCATAGGAAAAGTGAAACCAGCAATAATACTTGCTGTAGTCGAATGAATGAGTGGTATGATGATGATCTCAAGCTGATAAAAGATGAAAATAGAACCTAACTTATGTAGCTTATAATCAGCATGTTTGCTGTACTTTAACAAGATTGCCATTGTTATTTATTTAGTCCGAGCTATTATGCCAGTACACATTCTGACCAAATTTGGTGGTAATTGGACAAACGCTTCTAAAGTTATTGATCAGACAAGACAAATTTTAGGTAATTTCTATAATCAAAGGACGATAACTCCTGAGTGACTCCAGCGATATGGCTGGTTATCGCACTTGTCTGAGATATTATGCCCATACATATTCTCACCAAATTTGGTGATGATTGGACAAATGCTTCTAAAGTTTTTGAATGGGCAACTTACTGGACGATGCTAAGGTGTAACCATAATACGTTCCATTCTATGAAAGGGCTTCTATGAACGGGCTTATAAAAACAGTTATTGTCTACATTATGACATAAACATCTCACCTCCACAAAAAACTTGGCACATTTAACATCCGTGATCAGAGGCACAGAGTAATCCACGGCCATTCTACGTGTCTTATAGCCCTGGGTGACAAAAGTTGATGCTCGCTGGCTTCCACTTCGTAGTGGTAAATTGATAACAAGATCAAATTTGTTCTCGGACAGGTAATCAGCAATTGTCATCTGACTTCCACCAAACTTGTCATCGATATTACCACTATCCTCATACGGCCATTCCACAGGTTTTACCTGAATCATTTGGAAAACTATATGGTTGTGTTTTAAATAAAAACATATGTCTCCCAGATGGCAGTTTGTCAGTTATTGTAATACTGATGCAGGATGTTAGAATAAAATATCCAGCATACAAGAAATATTGTCTTTGATCAGTTCACCATGCACTGTTTATGTATAAAAATATCAAAGGGCCATAACTCAGTAAATTATCTGAGCGAACGAAACGACAAGGATGCACAACTACACTTGATGCTTATCAATCCTGTAAAGTTTGGTTGAAATCCAAATAGCCATATTTGAGATGAAGCGCAGATAAACTTCACCAAGTACTGTATATGTATAAATCATCAAAGGGCCATAACTCAGTGAAAAATTATCTGAGCGGAACGAAACGACAAGGATGCATAACTACACTTCATATTATCAATCCTGTGAAGTTTGGCTGATCTCCAATACTGATGCGCGGACAAACTCCATATGTATAAAACATCAAAGGACCATAAAATGAAAAATTGTCTAAGCGGAACAAAACGACGAGAATGCACAACTACACTTGATATTGATCAATCCTATGAAGTTTGGCTGAAATCCAACCAGCTGTATTGGAGATCAAGAGCGGACAAGCTTAAAGTGGACGGACGGACAGACGCCGAAGACAAAAACAATATGTCTCCCTCAGAGAGAGGGACACATTATAATTAAGAAACATGAAAAAATAATAAAGTACAAGGTGAATTCTAGAAGCATGAACTAGTAGGAAAAGGTCAGTTCAAGCTCCAAGCTCATCTCTTCTTCATGTCCTGTATCCATTATAAATCAATAACACTCTTTAATATTGAGGACCAAACATGTTTACATTTTCTAGTACATGTTTGTTATTTAGTTTAAACTTTTTTATTTTACATTGATTGTGGAACAAGTTCACACACCTTATACTAATCACTCTCGATGGTCCTGGCTACCAACCAGTACTCCCTCCATATTTAGGGATTGTGAAGTTCATGATGAAACAATACAAGCAACAATACCTTGAATCCATGCTCATTATAGAAGTCAGCAGTTCCCATACTGGCATACAATGTATAACCAAGCTCAACCAAAGCTCTCATTGTAGGTATAAGCTCATTCTTGTGCTGTAACAGAATGCAAAACAAATGAGTTTTGTAATACAGTGGACCTCGTTCATTCCAATTCATCAGCACCGAAAATTTTATTTCAAATAATACATGGTTTTAATAGCCCATTTGACCTGCCTTAGACAAGATATTTATCTCAGATGATAGCAAGTATTTGGATAGAAGGTTGTCGAATAAACGAGGTCCAACAGTATATCACTGTTTTCATGAAAAACTGAAGAAGTATGTTTTATTGCAACTGTTAAACCTTTTCGAAATACTCAAAAGGTAACGTTTTACCTTATACTGCAATGGTCTTCAGGTTTGACCAGAATAACTGGCTATTCACACCAGAATACCAGAACTTCACTTTACTCAGTTCTAAATGATAAGACAAATCAGCGGCCAATAGTACATCTTTAATTCATTCCCTGACTGACAGTGAAACCAGAAATAATGCAGCAAAATCTAGTAAGTAAAAGCACTCCAACCAAAGATAATTGTTCTTCTGCAAATTAGATCATATGCCATCAAAACAAGGATTAACTGACAGAGTGTATAAATTCAGACCAAAATATTACTTACAGCACATTTAAAATATCACTACAGTAAAACCTCAATAAAAGACCTTCTCAATTATAAGACCAGCTCAAACTTAAAAACTCTATTTTCAAGTCCATTTTCACTATTTGGCCCTTTATTCATCCTCAATATTAAGACCTGTTTACAAGGGTTCCAAGGGTGGTCGCATTATTGAGGTTTTACTGTATATCTATCCACACATGAATGTCATACCTTGTAACTTCCAATAGAAACTAGAATATTCTGCTTCGGAATTTTGAATCCAGTGGCAAGCTGAGCTTTAAGGTATGCTTCAAACCTATCCTCACCAAAACATGCCACTTCTCCTGTACTAGCCATCTCCACACCAAGCAACACGTCTGCTCCTTGGAGACGAGAGAATGAAAACACGGGAACCTGTAATAGTAAATCAACATTGTGAACAATGATCTGTAGTCCAATTTATCTTAAAATATTAAATCCAATGACAAATATATTTCCAAAGGCAGACAATAGTTCCTAAGGGAGAAAATAGTTCCAAAGGGAGACAAATAGTTCAAAGGCAGACAAATAGTTCCAAAGGCAGACAATAGTTCCAAAGGCAGACAAATAGTTCCAAAGGCAGACAATAGTTCCAAAGGCAGACAAATAGTTCCAAAGGTAGACAAATAGTTCCTAAGGGAGAAAATAGTTCAAAAGGGAGATAAATAGTTCAAAAGGCAGACAATAGTTCCTAAGGGAGAAAATAGTTCCAAAGGCAGACAAATAGTTCCAAAGGCAGACAATAGTTCCAAAGGCAGACAAATTGTTCCTAAGGGAGAAAATAGTTCAAAAGGGAGACAAATAGTTCAAAAGGGAGACAAATAGTTCCAAAAGGAGACAAATAGTTCACAGGCATTTTACCCTCATAATGTCAGTCTGTTAAGGAGTTGATTCCCAAATTGATCATTAATTATTTACTCAAAACAGAATGTAATTTACCAAGAAATTGAAACACATGACACACTGAACCAAGACTGACAAATTTCCCCCCACAATCAATGGTATTTATACCCTAACCTGAATAATGCCTGTTCATCATATATGAACACAATAATACCCAATGTTAACAACCAGAATATATACAATTCATTTACAACTTCAGTTCTACATATTTTTTTATAAAAGCTTCTTTCGCAGCAAAGAGACCAAAATTACCATGTACATACAAGCCTAGAGCTTTTCATCAAACTTCACAATAATGTGTACCAATAATTTTGCACAGTGGGAAATTTATTAGTATCCATGAATATTCATACAAATGTGTAAATTATTGTAGAAGAAATATGAGGAGCAACTGTCACGTTAATTATCATGTACCCACTCCACGAAAACTGTAATTGTGCATGTAGACAGGTCACGAAGTGCATGCTTAATGTTGTCTTAAAAATATGGTGTCAAAGCAGTTTTCAGTACAATTGATATACAAGTCAATAGTTCAGTACAAAGAAATACATCACCTTGCAAGCCACACGACCACATCCATGTAAAACATTGATTTGGTCCACAGGTTCTCCCATAATAACTCGCGTTGCTGTGGCAATAAAGTCATGGTCCAATGCCTTGGATACAAATGGGAATGACCTTGACACTCTGACATTGCACTCAATGACCTTCAACTGATTATCCTGTAAAAATGTAATAACATTTGTCTTTTATGGAAAATTACACTCAACAGACATACATTATCACAGAGTTCAACAAACACACCCAATCTTTACAACACTTACCAATCAATATAATTATTATATGTTCCATTTCATATCCTTGACCTGACAGAAAGTCTTTCAACTGAAAGATGTACAGACACATTTTGAGAACTACTTAAAATAGATGCTTCCATAGGACACAGCTGTACCTGCTATGGGCTTTTCAGTGGAATGCGAATATTGTGTATATAAAGGCTATACAATTTTGAAGCAATATGAATTGAATTCATCCACCCTTGCATGCATTAATTATCAGAAAACAAATTTTATGTCCAAAAAGGGCCATAACTCTTCCAAACCTGTTGGATTGTACTGAAATCAAACTTGGCCTGTATCTATTGTTGGATTGTACTGAAATCAAACTTGGCCTGTATCTATTATCCTATGTGTATGTGCCCAACATGAATTGATTCCATCCTTTCAAGAGTTATCATTCAGAAACCAATTTTTTAAGACAAAAAGAGCCATAAATCCTGATAAATTGGTGGATTGTAATTATGTATTTCAATCATATTACAACCACACATTACAATCTGTTACCTTAGCAATCAACTGTAGGTTAAATGGACCTGTCACTTCTAGGGCACGACCAATTGCACAACATATAAGACGTATCTTTGCCAGGGTCTCTTCATTTAGATCTTGTGGTGGGGTAACTAGACTTGCGTCCCCTGAATGAACACCCGCATTCTCCACATGTTCTGACACAGCCATACAGACAACTTCACCATCACAAGCAACTGCATCGACATCTATCTCCTGAATAGAAGTAAAAGTGTAAGTAAATCCATAACAAAGATGGGTTTTTTTAGTTTGAGTTTTATGGAAGTTCTTAATATATTTAAGTTTTGTATGTTAGTCAGTTGACCTTACCAGCCTTCTTGGTTTACCAGTCAGAACTACATCGCTCCTCTAGCAACTGATAACATCCCAGTACTACATCGCTCCTCTAGCAACTGAGAACATCCCAGTACTACATCGCTCCTCTAGCAACTGATAACATCCCAGTACTACATCGCTCCTCTTGCAACTGATAACATCCCAGTACTACATCGCTCCTCTAGAAACTGATAACATCCCAGTACTACATCGCTCCTCTAGCAACTGATAACATCCCAGTACTACATCGCTCCTCTTGCAACTGATAACATCCCAGTACTACATCGCTCCTCTAGCAACTGATAACATCCCAGTACTACATCGCTCCACTAGCAACTGAGAACATCCCAGTACTACATCGCTCCTCTTGCAACTGATAACATCCCAGTACTACATCGCTCCTCTAGCAACTGATAACATCCCAGTACTACATCGCTCCTCTAGCAACTGATAACATCCCAGTACTACATCGCTCCTCTAGCAACTGAGAACATCCCAGTACTACATCGCTCCTCTAGCAACTGATAACATCCCAGTACTACATCGCTCCTCTTGCAACTGATAACATCCCAGTACTACATCGCTCCTCTAGCAACTGATAACATCCCAGTACTACATCGCTCCTCTAGCAACTGATAACATCCCAGTACTACATCGCTCCTCTTGCAACTGATAACAACCCAGTACTACATCGCTCCTCTAGCAACTCATAACATCCCAGTACTACATCGCTCCTCTAGCAACTGAGAACATCCCAGTACTACATCGCTCCTCTTGCAACTGATAACATCCCAGTACTACATCGCTCCTCTAGCAACTGATAACATCCCAGTACTACATCGCTCCTCTAGCAACTGAGAACATCCCAGTACTACATCGCTCCTCTAGCAACTGAGAACATCCCAGTACTACATCGCTCCTCTAGCAACTGATAACATCCCAGTACTACATCGCTCCTCTAGCAACTGATAACATCCCAGTACTACATCACTCCTCTAGCAACTGATAACATCCCAGTACTACATCGCTCCTCTAGCAACTGATAACATCCCAGTACTACATCGCTCCTCTTGCAACTGATAACATCCCAGTACTACATCGCTCCTCTAGAAACTGATAACATCCCAGTACTTCATCGCTCCTCTTGCAACTGATAACATCCCAGTACTACATCGCTCCTCTAGCAACTGATAACATCCCAGTACTACATCGCTCCTCTTGCAACTGATAACATCCCAGTACTACATCACTCCTCTAGCAACTGATAACATCCCAGTACTACATCGCTCCTCTTGCAACTGATAACATCCCAGTACTACATCACTCCTCTAGCAACTGATAACATCCCAGTACTACATCGCTCCTCTAGCAACTGATAACATCCCAGTACTACATCGCTCCTCTAGCAACTGATAACATCGCAGTACTACATCGCTCCTCTTGCAACTGATAACATCCCAGTACTACATCACTCCTCTAGCAACTGATAACATCCCAGTACTACATCGCTCCTCTAGCAACTGATAACATCCCAGTACTACATCGCTCCTCTTGCAACTGATAACATCCCAGTACTACATCGCTCCTCTAGAAACTGATAACATCCCAGTACTACATCGCTCCTCTAGCAACTGAGAACATCCCAGTACTACATCGCTCCTCTTGCAACTCATAACATCCCAGTACTACATCGCTCCTCTAGCAACTGATAACATCCCAGTACTACATCGCTCCTCTAGCAACTGATAACATCCCAGTACTACATCGCTCCTCTTGCAACTCATAACATCCCAGTACTACATCGCTCCTCTAGCAACTGATAACATCCCAGTACTACATCGCTCCTCTTGCAACTGATAACATCCCAGTACTACATCGCTCCTCTAGCAACTCATAACATCCCAGTACTACATCGCTCCTCTAGCAACTCATAACATCCCAGTACTACATCGCTCCTCTAGCAACTGATAACATCCCAGTACTACATCGCTCCTCTAGCAACTGATAACATCCCAGTACTACATCGCTCCTCTAGCAACTGATAACATCCCAGTACTACATCGCTCCTCTTGCAACTGATAACATCCCAGTACTACATCGCTCCTCTAGCAACTCATAACATCCCAGTACTACATCGCTCCTCTTGCAACTGATAACATCCCAGTACTACATCGCTCCTCTAGCAACTGATAACATCCCAGTACTACATCGCTCCTCTAGCAACTGATAACATCCCAGTACTACATCGCTCCTCTAGCAACTGATAACATCCCAGTATTAAATCGCTCCTCTTGCAACTCATAACATCCCAGTACTACATTGCTCCTCTAGAAACTGATAACATGCCAGTACTACATCGCTCCTCTAGCAACTGATAATATCCCAGTACTACATCGCTCCTCTAGCAACTGATAACATCCCAGTACTACATCGCTCCTCTAGAAACTGATAACATCCCAGTACTACATCGCTCCTCTAGAAACTGATAACATCCCAGTACTACATCGCTCCTCTAGCAACTGATAACATCCCAGTATTACATCGCTCCTCTTGCAACTCATAACATCCCAGTACTACATTGCTCCTCTAGAAACTGATAACATGCCAGTACTACATCGCTCCTCTAGCAACTGATAATATCCCAGTACTACATCGCTCCTCTAGCAACTGATAATATCCCAGTACTACATCGCTCCTCTAGCAACTGATAACATCCCAGTACTACATCGCTCCTCTAGCAACTGATAACATCCCAGTACTACATCGCTCCTCTAGCAACTGATAATATCCCAGTACTACATCGCTCCTCTAGCAACTGATAATATCCCAGTACTACATCGCTCCTCTAGCAACTGATAACATCCCAGTACTACATCGCTCCTCTAGCAACTGATAACATCCCAGTACTACATCGCTCCTCTTGCAACTCATAACATCCCAGTACTACATCGCTCCTCTAGCAACTCATAACATCCCAGTACTACATCGCTCCTCTTGCAACTGATAACATCCCAGTACTACATCGCTCCTCTAGCAACTCATAACATCCCAGTACTACATCGCTCCTCTAGCAACTCATAACATCCCAGTACTACATCGCTCCTCTAGCAACTGATAACATCCCAGTACTACATCGCTCCTCTAGCAACTGATAACATCCCAGTACTACATCGCTCCTCTAGCAACTGATAACATCCCAGTACTACATCGCTCCTCTAGCAACTCATAACATCCCAGTACTACATCGCTCCTCTAGAAACTGATAACATCCCAGTACTACATCGCTCCTCTAGCAACTGATAACATCCCAGTACTACATCGCTCCTCTAGAAACTGATAACATCCCAGTACTACATCGCTCCTCTAGAAACTGATAACATCCCAGTACTACATCGCTCCTCTAGCAACTGATAACATCCCAGTACTACATCGCTCCTCTAGCAACTGATAACATCCCAGTACTACATCGCTCCTCTA
Organism: Mactromeris polynyma; assembly: GCA_032209605.1. NCBI lineage: Eukaryota > Metazoa > Mollusca > Bivalvia > Venerida > Mactridae > Mactromeris > Mactromeris polynyma. The sequence continues at coordinate 10,057,931 of JASFXZ010000026.1, read as the reverse complement.
GAAACTGATAACATCCCAGTACTACATCGCTCCTCTAGCAACTCATAACATCCCAGTACTACATCGCTCCTCTAGCAACTCATAACATCCCAGTACTGCATCGCTCCTCTAGCAACTCATAACATCCCAGTACTACATCGCTCCTCTAGCAACTCATAACATCCCAGTACTACATCGCTCCTCTAGCAACTCATAACATCCCAGTACTGCATCGCTCCTCTAGAAACTGATAACATGCCAGTACTACATCGCTCCTCTAGCAACTCATAACATCCCAGTACTACATCGCTCCTCTAGAAACTGATAACATCCCAGTACTACATCGCTCCTCTAGCAACTCATAACATCCCAGTACTACATCGCTCCTCTAGCAACTGATAACATCCCAGTACTACATCGCTCCACTAGCAACTGAGAACATCCCAGTACTACATCGCTCCTCTTGCAACTGATAACATCCCAGTACTACATCGCTCCTCTAGCAACTGATAACATCCCAGTACTACATCGCTCCTCTAGCAACTGATAACATCCCAGTACTACATCGCTCCTCTAGCAACTGAGAACATCCCAGTACTACATCGCTCCTCTAGCAACTCATAACATCCCAGTACTACATCGCTCCTCTAGCAACTCATAACATCCCAGTACTGCATCGCTCCTCTAGAAACTGATAACATGCCAGTACTACATCGCTCCTCTAGCAACTCATAACATCCCAGTACTACATCGCTCCTCTAGAAACTGATAACATCCCAGTACTACATCGCTCCTCTAGCAACTGATAACATCCCAGTACTACATCGCTCCTCTAGCAACTGAGAACATCCCAGTACTGCATCGCTCCTCTAGAAACTGATAACATCCCAGTACTACATCGCTCCTCTAGAAACTGATAATATCCCAGTACTACATCGCTCCTCTAGAAACTGATAACATCCCAGTACTACATCGCTCCTCTAGAAACTGATAACATCCCAGTACTACATCGCTCCTCTAGCAACTGATAACATGCCAGTACTACATCGCTCCTCTAGAAACTGATAACATCCCAGTACTACATCGCTCCTCTAGAAACTGATAACATGCCAGTACTACATCGCTCCTCTTGCAACTGATAACATCCCAGTACTACATCGCTCCTCTAGAAACTGATAACATGCCCACTTCAATCACCTTGTAGGCCTCAATGAAATAAAGGTTTTTATAAAGGTTGCAATTTAGCAAAATGAAGGTTTTTTGGGGGGATTTCAGTAAAAATAGAAAGCAGAAAAAGACTCATTTATACAATCTAATGTGATAGATCGATGCAGCCCAGACAGGCTGGCAGTGCACCCGCGGCCTCGAGGACGACAGGATCCTGTCTGGGGAATCAGAGATTGCCTTCACAAACATTCTAGAGGATATATACATGTACAAATAGTATCATAAGGTTGAAGTTTAACAAGTCATAGTACAATTTAATATAATATTCATTGCTCCAAAAAATGTCTAACTAAAATACGAGACTGCATATACAGGTATTTTGACTCTTATAAATCTTTCACCTTGGCATGATCATTAAGTAAGCAGCCACAGGCCCACAGTCTGCACCCCCTGTTTATACAGTCTCATCAATATGATTCCAGTCTTCTATGTACTTCCAATTGAAAAGATCATACAAATATACTACTATTTTCTAACTATTAATATAAGGTCGCTGTAATATACACAATTTGAACCCAAAAAGTAGAAAATTTCAGGAATTTTGGACCAAAAAGTAGGAAAAAGTAGGAAGAAATAAATAAAACTAGAATGCGTCCATAGGACACAGATGCCCCCACTCGCTCCTCTAGAAACTGATAACATCCCAGTACTACATCGCTCCTCTAGCAACTGATAACATGCCAGTACTACATCGCTCCTCTAGAAACTGATAACATCCCAGTACTACATCGCTCCTCTAGAAACTGATAACATCCCAGTACTACGTAGCTCCTCTAGCAACTGATAACATGCCAGTACTACATCGCTCCTCTAGAAACTGATAACATCCCAGTACTACGTAGCTCCTCTAGCAACTGATAACATGCCAGTACTACATCGCTCCTCTAGCAACTGATAACATCCCAGTACTACATCGCTCCTCTAGAAACTGATAACATGCCAGTACTACATCGCTCCTCTTGCAACTGATAACATCCCAGTACTACATCGCTCCTCTAGAAACTGATAACATGCCCACTTCAATCACCTTGTAGGCCTCAATGAAATAAAGGTTTTTATAAAGGTTGCAATTTAGCAAAATGAAGGTTTTTTGGGGGGATTTCAGTAAAAATAGAAAGCAGAAAAAGACTCATTTATACAATCTAATGTGATAGATCGATGCAGCCCAGACAGGCTGGCAGTGCACCCGCGGCCTCGAGGACGACAGGATCCTGTCTGGGGAATCAGAGATTGCCTTCACAAACATTCTAGAGGATATATACATGTACAAATAGTATCATAAGGTTGAAGTTTAACAAGTCATAGTACAATTTAATATAATATTCATTGCTCCAAAAACATGCAGTAAACTGAGTGAAACAATCTGAAGGTTTGCAGAGTGAATTACAGATTGTTTTAGGTTTTTCAGAAATAATAAAGGTTCTAATGAATTTTCCTAAAATTAAGGTCATTACATAATCTGATTTGTAACCAGGAATATAAGATGTTGAATTCTACAAATAATGGGCAATGAAAACAATTTTCATTCTTTAGAATACTAATATGCTGTTCACATAAATGTGGTCGGCACTGAAAGATCACGTTATCTACAAAATCAGTGTATGAAATATGTAAAGAACTTCCTGAAGAAAGAAAAGTTGTAAGATGACATACCTTAGCTTCAAGAATAAACTTGGATATAACAACAGGGTGTTCCTTGGAAACTGCACTTGCTTGAGATAGGTAGTTCTCAAGATCAATATTATTGTGGGCAACATTCATCGCAGCTCCACTCAGTACATATGATGGGCGAACAAGACACGGAAATCCCACTTCATCTGCAAACTGCCTGGCACTCTAAAAATAAAAGTCTTACCCTTACTGACCAAAACTTGAAATAAAACAGCATCTATTTTCAGATTTTTACATTTTCTAACATACATACATATAATAGTTTCAATTAATACCAACAATATAAAAATCAGACATACAATTTTTTTTATAGCAATTCCAATATTAAGTACAAAATGCAAAACTAAACTACAAATTGATGTGTCAGAAATGATTTACCCAAATGTACATCAATTTTTAGAAAATCATCTTGTTTTTCAAACAGAAAACACAAATTATACAACACATACAAATCTTGTCATGTTCATTAAATTCTATAAATCAAAATTATGCCACCAAAACACTTCCAAGACAGCACTTCCAAGACAGCACTTAATTTGTTTAAATAAGAAGAGTATCAGAATTACCTCTATAGTGGAGAGTTCTTTCCATCTTGGTTGGCTTATACCCATGTTGTCCAACATTCTAGAAAATTTGAATCTGTTCTCAGCATTATCAATCATTTCTGGTGAAGTGCCAAGAATCCTCGCCTGAAATGTACATTTTCTCACTTATTTCTATAATACATAGTCAGCTTTAGTGTCAGTACAATGTCTCATCAATATGGGAAAATTTAAATCTGCAAGCAAGAGTTCATTAATACAATGAATGAAAAATGTGAGTATTTGTATCACAACAACAAACCCCCCCAACAATGTGAGTATTTGTATCACAACAACAAACCCCTCCCCACAATGTGAGTATTTGTATCACAACAACCTCTCCCCACAATGTGAGTATTAGTATCACAACAACAAACCCCTCCCCACAATGTGAGTATTTGTATCACAACAACAAACCCCTCCCCACAATGTGAGTATTTGTATCACAACAACCTCTCCCCACAATGTGAGTATTTGTATCACAACAACAAACCCCTCCCCACAATGTGAGTATTTGTATCACAACAACAAACCCCTCCCCACAATGTGAGTATTTGTATCACAACAACAAACCCCTCCCCACAATGTGAGTATTTGTATCACAACAACCTCTCCCCACAATGTGAGTATTAGTATCACAACAACAAACCCCTCCCCACAATGTGAGTATTTATATCACAACAACAAACCCCTCCCCACTGTGAGTATGTGCATCACAACAACCCCTCCCCACAATGTGCGTATTTATATCACAACAACAAACCCCTCCCCACTGTGAGTATGTGTATCACAACAACCCCTCCCCACAATGTGAGTATGTGTATCACAACAACCCCTCCCCACTGTGAGTATGTGTATCACAACAACCCCTCCCCACAATGTGAGTATGTGTATCACAACAACCTCTCCCCACTGTGAGTATGTGTATCACAACAACCCCTCCCCACAATGTGAGTATGTGTATCACAACAACCCCTCCCCACAATGTGCGCATTTATATCACAACAACCCCTCCCCACAATGTGAGTATTTGTATCACAACAACCCCTCGCCACAATGTGCGCATTTATATCACAACAACAAACCCCTCCCCACTGTGAGTATGTGTATCACAACAACCCCTCCCCACAATGTGAGTATGTGTATCACAACAACCCCTCCCCACAATGTGAGTGTTAGTATCACAACAACCTCTCCCCACAATGTGAGTGTTAGCATCACAACAACAACCCCCCCCCCCCCCCAACAATGTGAGTATTTGTATCACAACAACCTCTCCCCACAATGTGAGTGTTAGTATCACAACAACAAACCCCTCCCCACAATGTGAGTATTTGTATCACAACAACCTCTCCCCACAATGTGAGTATTTGTATCACAACAACAAACCCCTCCCCACAATGTGAGTATTTGTATCACAACAACAAACCCCTCCCCACAATGTGAGTATGTGTATCACAACAACCCCTCCCCACAATGTGAGTGTTAGTATCACAACAACCTCTCCCCACAATGTGAGTGTTAGCATCACAACAACAACCCCCCCCCCAACAATGTGAGTATTTGTATCACAACAACCTCTCCCCACAATGTGAGTGTTAGTATCACAACAACAAACCCCTCCCCACAATGTGAGTATTTGTATCACAACAACCTCTCCCCACAATGTGAGTATTTGTATCACAACAACAAACCCCTCCCCACAATGTGAGTATTTGTATCACAACAACAAACCCCTCCCCACAATGTGAGTATTTGTATCACAACAACCTCTCCCCACAATGTGAGTATTAGTATCACAACAACAAACCCCTCCCCACAATGTGAGTATTTGTATCACAACAACCTCTCCCCACAAAAATTTCTAACTAAAATACGAGACTGCATATACAGGTATTTTGACTCTTATAAATCTTTCACCTTGGCATGATCATTAAGTAAGCAGCCACAGGCCCACAGTCTGCACCCCCTGTCTATACAGTCTCATCAATATGATTCCAGTCTTCTATGTACTTCCAATTGAAAAGATCATACAAATATACTACTATTTTCTAACTATTAATATAAGGTCGCTGTAATATACACAATTTGAACCCAAAAAGTAGAAAATTTCAGGAATTTTGGACCAAAAAGTAGGAAAAAGTAGGAAGAAATAAATAAAACTAGAATGCGTCCATAGGACACAGATGCCCCCACTTGCAGCCTTTGTCACAAAAGCAAATGCTATTATTCTGCTCATAGTTTGTGAATGGATATCAAAATTACCAAGTGAACAACTGTACTGATTATGGTGATAAATCAAGGGCCATAACTTTGCACTTACTGGACACAGGCAAACACGAAACCCCAGGTGCACAACTATACAGGTTGGTGAACATTCCTGTACAGTTGGTGAGTGTAGCTGATATACTGTTGGAGATATGCGCGACACAAAATTGCACGCTCTGTATGCTATATTTTCAATAAATCAATGGCCATAACTTTGCACTTACTGGGCTTACCAAATTATGAATCCCCAGGTGTAATATAACACATGCATGTGAACATTTCTGCAAAGTTTAATGACTCTGGCTCATATACTTTTGGAGATATGAGTGACACAAGATTGCATACTCTGAAGGCTATATTTTAACTAAGTCAAGGGCCATAACTTTGCACTCACTGGGCACAGCCAAACATGAAACCCCAGGTGCACAACTTCACATGCTGGTGAACATTCCTGTAAAGTTTAATGACTCTGGCTCATATTGTTTTAGAGATATGAGTGACACAAGATTGTGTGAGGGAAGGACGGACGGACAGACGGACAAGGGCAAATCTATATGCCGCCCTTTTCAGAGTGAGGGCATTATAAGGAAAAGTAGGAAAAATAAGGACCCCTTGAAAGCCTGGTATTTGTATCACAACAACAAACCCTATCCCAAAATGTGAGTAGTTGTATTATAACAACAAACCCTATCCCAAAATGTGAGTAGTTGTATCACAACAACAAACCCTATCCCAAAATGTGAGTAGTTGTATCACAACAACAAACCCTATCCCAAAATGTGAGTAGTTGTATTATAACAACAAACCCTATCCCAAAATGTGAGTAGTTGTATCACAACAACAAACCCTATCCCAAAATGTGAGTAGTTGTATCACAACAACAAACCCTATCCCAAAATGTGAGTAGTTGTATCACAACAACAAACCCTATCCCAAAATGTGAGTAGTTGTATCACAACAACAAACCCTATCCCAAAATGTGAGTAGTTGTATTATAACAACAAACCCTATCCCAAAATGTGAGTAGTTGTATCACAACAACAAACCCTATCCCAAAATGTGAGTAGTTGTATCACAACAACAAACCCTATCCCAAAATGTGAGTAGTTGTATCACAACAACAAACCCTATCCCAAAATGTGAGTAGTTGTATCACAACAACAAACCCTATCCCAAAATGTGAGTAGTTGTATCACAACAACAAACCCTATCCCAAAATGTGAGTAGTTGTATCACAACAACAAACCCTATCCCAAAATGTGAGTAGTTGTATCACAACAACAAACCCTATCCCAAAATGTGAGTAGTTGTATCACAACAACAAACCCTATCCCAAAATGTGAGTAGTTGTATCACAACAACAAACCCTATCCCAAAATGTGAGTAGTTGTATCACAACAACAAACCCTATCCCAAAATGTGAGTAGTTGTATCACAACAACAAACCCTATCCCAAAATGTGAGTAGTTGTATCACAACAACAAACCCTATCCCAAAATGTGAGTAGTTGTATCACAACAACAAACCCTATCCCAAAATGTGAGTAGTTGTATCACAACAACAAACCCTATCCCAAAATGTGAGTAGTTGTATCACAACAACAAACCCTATCCCAAAATGTGAGTAGTTGTATTATAACAACAAACCCTATCCCAAAATGTGAGTAGTTGTATCACAACAACAAACCCTATCCCAAAATGTGAGTAGTTGTATCACAACAACAAACCCTATCCCAAAATGTGAGTAGTTGTATCACAACAACAAACCCTATCCCAAAATGTGAGTAGTTGTATTATAACAACAAACCCTATCCCAAAATGTGAGTAGTTGTATCACAACAACAAACCCTATCCCAAAATGTGAGTAGTTGTATTATAACAAACAATGTTTTAGGCTGGTCTGAGCAACACGTGAACAAACTGATCTTACCTTATTTCTCTGTAGAGGCATAGCAATATTGTTTGGTAATTGTCCACCTACTGACAGTATGATACCCTCTGGATTCTCCAACAAATATATGTCCATCACAGCCTAAATAACACATGAAGAGCAAATATTGGTCAATATATCTGTATATATATATGAACATTTATATTCCTTTTTTATATCTTTTATATAATTACTATGCAGTAAGTATTATTAAACAGCCATACATAACCAGACAGAATATTATGTCTTAAAAAATGTGCAATATTCAAACATTTTATTGGACCTAATGCTACTTTATCAGTTATCAAACATAAATAGTGAATTCTATTCAAACACTATAGAATGGGAATTGACCTAATGCAGATGCAACGTTTCTCACCAGTCTATCGCTATTTTGTAAAGTAATCATAAATTTTCTATCACAAGTTAGAAATTATAGTGACAAATGAATACTTCTGAAACACATTATACAAGCAACTTACGACAATACATCCTGGGTATTAAGCAACAGTAATTGACTGTAACGATAGTCTTAATTGATAATGTGATTTTAATGTAATATTTTTTAACAAATTTCTTACATCAATTGTTAATCTTCATACCTAAACATGAGAAAATGGAAAGAAAATCACTAAAATAAAAATAAGTAAACAATTTTGATATATTACATTGTCCTCCACGTTGATATCAAAATTGTTCAAAAACACCGCATTGATATCAAACGTGCTCAAATACTATCAAGTATAAAACCACTTTGCAGCATCTTAATTTTTCCATATAAAATAATGTGATTTTCAAAATTGATTTTTATAAAGCTAAGAAGTACCTCAAAGGAGATTTCATCGAAGTAGAGACGGTCACACATATCATAGTCAGTGCTGACTGTCTCTGGATTATAGTTCACCATGATCGTCTTGTAACCCATCTGTAAACAACAGTACATACTTACATATCAACATTATAAAAGTTTATTTATACTGATCTAGCCCCATGTTCAGGACTATAAGAATCTTTCACTGGCACAAGTGTTACCATTTGAGAGGGAAAGTGGCTCTGCCTCGTTCCCACGAAAATAGTTACCCGAGTGCCGGATATTTCCATCATCAGCATGAGGCTCATCATACACCAGGGGTGTAAGAGCAAATCCCATTCACCTTTCTAACCATGCAACAGAACATCAATTATCTATGTACACTACCGACTTCAAGTGTTTAATGGGTTGCAGACGTTGGCATAGGGCACAAAGGGACTTAACAGTGGCTCAATAATTTGTCCTAGTAAAAAATGTGTTCTGATCTTTCATCGAACTACAACACATAATTTGTATCTGTTACAATCACAACAAGAAATGGGCAATGCCCACAAACCAGGTTTTAAACCTAATTATTTGTAACCAAGGCTCTATTTGTATAATGAATACATGATGATCATCAATGCTGCAAAGGTGCCAGAGGTGAAACATGCATACAAACACTCCCACTAAGATATATTATATATATATGGAACAACTATACAACAAGTTTGATGTCAATACACCCACGAATAGCGAAGATATTAAGTGGAAACTGATTTTTAAATTTTAAGTGACCTTGGACGGAACTAACCAAAAAGCAATCCCAAGCGAGATCTTCACATGTTCTTACTATACACCAAGTTTGATGTCAATATGACCAACAAATCTAAAGTCATTAGCCGGAGAGCAAATTGCAATTTTTAGTAAAGGTGACCTTGACCTTTGACAAAACGATTCCAAAAGCGATCCCAAGCGAGCTCTCCACATGTTCTTACTATACACCAAGTTTGATGTCAATATGACCAACAAATCTAAAGTTATTCGCCGGAAACCAAATTGGTACTTTAAGTAATGGTGACCTTGACCTTTGGCGGAACGAGTCCAAAAGCAATCCCAAGCAAGCTCTCCGCATGTTCTTTCTGTACACCAAGTTTGATGTCAATATGATCAACGAAACTCAAGTTATTCGCCGGAAACCAAATTGCTATTTTTAGTAACGGTGACCTTGACCTTTGTCGGACCGAACCCAAAAGCAATCCCAAGCAAGCTCTCCACATGTTCTTACTATACACCAAGTTTGATGTCAATATGATCAATATAACTAAAGTTATTCGCCGGAAACCAAATTTCTATTTTAAGTAATGGTGACCTTGACCTTTGTCGGACCGAACCCAAAAGCAATCCCAAGCGAGCTCTCCACACGTTCTTACTGTACACCAAGTTTGATGTCAATATGATCAATGTAACACAAGTTATTCGCCGGAAACCAAATTGCTATTTTTAGTAATGGTGACCTTGACCTTTGTCGGACCGAACCCAAAAGCAATCCCAAGCGAGCTCTCCACATGTTCTTACTGTACACCAAGTTTGATGTCAATATGATCAATGTAACTCAAGTTATTCGCCGGAAACCAAATTTCTATTTTTAGTAACAGTGACCTTGACCTTTATTGGATCGAACCCAAAAGCAATCCCAAGCGAGCTCTCCATATGTTCTTACTGTACACCAAGTTTGGTTACAATATGATCAACAGAACTCAAGTTATTCGCCGGAAACCACCCAGTTTGACGCCCGCCCGCCCGCCCGCCCAACGACATCACCATTCTAATAACCTGGTTTTTTTCAAAAACCTGGTTAATAAAACGTCATTTCTATTCCTGACAAGAACCATGTCCATGATTCCACTCTTCAATAAGACCTCTCATCTTAAGCCTATGTTTATTTGTCACAAACTGCAATCCAGATACTCCTAGGAGGAATGCAGGCTGGAAATTGGTAACAGTAACATCTCACCCTGTGAAATAAGTATGCATGAAAATTCTTGTATCCTAGCTTAGTATAAGAATACACATAAACTGTCTGGTTGTAAGCTAGTTTTCATACTAACTAGGTAGTTATAACACACAAGACATCTCATCCAATACAGTATAAGAATACAGTGTGTCAAGCTATAAGGCAGTATGTTCATGGTTCTCTGTAACAAAGGTCGTACATTTCACCCCTAGCCAGTGCTCATTTAATTTACTCTTTCTTGAGTGCTATAAGACAATATGTTCACCTTTCTGAGTTCCCTGATACAATTCACAGCACACCAGTCAAACTCCACACTACTCCCAATTCTATACACACCGCTACCTAACACCATAATATGACCTCCAACAAAGTCAAGGTCATGGTCTGATGCATTGTATGTAAGATAGAGATAGTTTGTCTGAGCGGGCCACTCCGCAGCTACGGTATCAATCTGCTTCACGTAGGGTGTGATACCATTCTCACGTCGGAACTTTCTCACCACAAAGTTAGTACTGTAAGCAAATACATCAAACATCAATATGAATTATTTCATGCTTTCTGCTGGTTTACCATGGAATAACAGTGAATTATTATTTGATAATTCACACTGAAATTATGCGATAATGACGTCATATAGCGGATATATATTATGATAAAATGTATTTGTTTCAATGATCTGGAATGGAAAAAGCGTTGTTTTTTTAAATTAAAATGTAACAAGGATATGAAATGTTAAGTTTTCAAAGCCAAATCTGTCGGATGAAAACAGTTTGTTTCAGTTTTAAAGAGAAATTTCTTGCTAAAACCTGTTTTGGTTTTGAATGATTAACATCCCCTGGCACCAGAATAAATGCACTACAAGTAAAGGGAAAGTGTGTTTGAGAGATGTAACACATATTCCTGGACAGCATATTTTGAATCATATACTTGACAATCTCAATCACAGGTCATTAACATATTATCCAAAGTTTGAAGAAGAATTATTCGAATTTATAAAAACAACTACGAGGTTTTCATTTGCAGACAATAAATCTCTCACCTCTCCACAGACTTTGCAATCTGTTCATCACAGAAACCAAGTTGTTTTGCTGTCCTCATCAGATCTAATGGCATCTGATAAACCTGTAACAATATCAACACTTTCATCAACATCGCTATCATCAATCCATTAACACCACCTTCATGAACATCACTTTCATTAACACCACTCAATTATACTTTTGTTTGCATGGTAAAAAAACTAAAAGGTATATACGAGCTGTTTCATAATAAAGGTATACTATAAAGATACTGAGGAAATACTAGCGCCAAGATCCTTTAATACCAATCATTGTTTGAGATGTTACTATAATATCTCTATGATGCAACAAATTACATGCAACGTATCAGAACATTATATGTAACATACTGTTGTTGTTTCACATAGTATTAGAGTTATGTACTGTGGCCAGTGCCCAAGTGTAATCAACCAATTTTAACCCATTTTTCTGTAAGCAGCTGACAATTTTCCCAAATGAATCAAAGACATAGGTCAAACAACTACGGATATATCATCTTCAGTCAAACTGTTACAGAGAACATGCACCTCCTCTGAGGTTTGAACCCATGTACCCCCTCTGAGGTTTGAACCCATGCACCTCCTCTGAGGTCCAACTGTATTAGGTACATTGTATTTACCTTTCCCTTGTAAATCTTGAGATTGTTGTACATGTCTGTAATGTTCTTAAACTTGTTTAGAAACCATCGGTCAATCTTGGTCAGTTGATAAAGACGGTCAATATCATAGTCAGCAAGTAATGCAGCGGCCAGCACAAGAATCCTCTTATCTGTTGGTTTCTCCAATTCCTGGAAGTTAGAAAGAGTTTACCTCAAAAATACATGACATATATTTGATTCGGAACAATACAGCCAGCCTTTATTCATGACTGAACAAATTTTTTACCAGACAGAATGAGATTTTACCAGACATGTCAGGCAGTCCATTTGGCACACTATGATGGAAAATATATGCTACAAGGGTTTTAGCTTTAACTGGACAAGAACAGTGCTCCATATAAGTTGCGTATTTGCGTATTTCACTCGAAAATAAACATGGAAAACACAAATATATATTTTTTTTTAGCGTACCTGCTACGCAAATAATTTCCCACTTACTCAAAACATATTAATATTTCCTACATGGGTAAACAGGAAACAGCCAGATAAACTAGTTCCTAGTCATTGAAGTTCGTACATTACAAGCTATTAGCAAAGTTAAAGTAGAGACGAGTACCAGTTAGTTTACCAGCTCTTTATCACACAGGAGTTTGCATATTATGCATGCTTAGTATTGAAAGCGTCTACATGATCAAGATCACGCACTTTACCAAATTTTCGAAACGAGGCAGGAAGAAAGCCTCAATTTTCAAAAGAAAAAACATGTCACAATGTAAATTAAAGTACAATTTTAGTTACTTTCATCCCCATCACCAGTTTCTTTAAAAAGTACTGTAAAACCAATATTATTTGACGTTGTCAACAAAGTAGTAGACCTTGTTTGCTTAAAGTCTCAAACAACATAAAGAAACATGATGGACATATAACGCATTTTTGAAATACATTTTAAGATAAACAGTTACTAGTATTAATCATGATTAATTGTGAAAACTTACTGATTGAAAATCACCCAATTTATTCGTCGATTATACGATTTCACTCAATTATTTTAATTTTGATGAGTTTTCACCCAATTCAGTCAATTCCTATCTGGAGCACACTGCAAGAATGAAACTTAATAGCATATTTTCTACAGAAAAATACTAAGATATTTTACCAGAAATGAGTCATATCACCGGATATACTGAGTATCTACACCGGTTCCACTAGGTACTCCACCTCAAGTGTCATTCTGATTACCATTTTATGATTCAATGGTTCAAAGGGTCAACTCCAGGGTCAAACAGAACCCTTAAATCTACCATATGACGAGTGTATATTATAACTGAGATGACTCACCAAGTCCGACACTTCCATATTGTGAGGATCAAATCCAAGCAGCGATTCATCCATCATTCTCAATGCTTTCTGAAAAGCTTCCTCGAATCTTCGACCTATCGCCATCACTTCACCAACACTCTTCATTGAACTACCAATCTACAAGATTTGTGTATGTTACTATGACAACATAAATAAGTTGATATTCTTTATACATGTAATTATATGGCTCTGCTCTGAAGATCCATGTATCAACCTCACTGACATTTGTCATATTATATATTATTTAACGTTTTTCCCCTTTATCATTTGTCCCCAATTATTAAAACCATTTTCATTGTTTTAAACTTAAATTATTATCATACATGTACATTCTGACAACTCAAGTTTTTTACGAGAATTACTAGCATAGCAGTTAAAATGATGGCAACTAAAACATTGCTCTTGTACTTCATAAGATTTCAGACAAGTTTATAAAAGAGCGTGGACGAGCATAACATTCAATGAATAAAAATGGCGGACCAATACATCGATTTTCTAAAAAGGTATCGATAATCACTCAAGAGAGCTTATACAGTCACACCTCGTTCATTGCAATTCATCCGGTCTCAATTTTATTTAGAATAATACATGGTATCAAACGGTCCATTTCAATCCGACATGCATGAGAAATTACATCTGGACCTGGTATTTATTTCGGATGATTCCAAGTGATCGGATAAAAGGATGTCAAATAAACGAGGTCGGACTGTATTAACACTTACCCTGCAAGATACCCTCGAAAATTTTCTAAGATCCCATCGTGGAATTTTGACAACACAGTAATCCAAACTTGGTTCAAAACAAGCTGTGGTTTGATTGGTAACAGAGTTCTTCAGTTCCGACAGTGGAATATTGAGAGAGAGTTTGGCTGCAACATACGCCAGAGGATAGCCGGTGGCCTTACTTGCGAGAGCTGAACTCCTCGATAACCGTGCATTCACTTCTATGATAAAGTACTGGAAAACATCGGAAGAAATTAAGTGCAAATTTAACTCATAAATACAGTGAAACCTCAATAATATGAACTCCGTTGGTTCCAAAGATGTTCAAGTGGTGAGAGGGTTAAAATATGGAGGATTGTTACAACTGGGCCACAAAAAAGGTGATGCTGATGAGGTGGTCTTAATTTCAAGGTGGTCTTAAAGTGAGTGTAACAATAATATAATTCCCTGACAATTGTGGCTTAGTTACACACATGATGCAGCAAAACTAAATGATGCAAAATATCATAAAGTGTAATCTGAATAGCATAACTTCTCCCCATCTTGACAGAAGTGCAAAAAGATAAACTATGAATGATGCCATTTATAAATTCATATTTCTGCATTTCTATTTATTTATCTGTCTTTACTTTTGCATCAGAAAAACTATATACAGAGTGACATACCTCCTCCGACTCGGGATTGAGGCCATACTGAATGTTACATTCCCCGACAACTTTGAGATGTCGGATAACTTTTATTGCAGTCGATCGAAGCATGTTGTACTCCACATTGTTTAAGGTCTGACTAGGGGCCACAACAATAGATTCACCAGTATGTATACCCAAGGGGTCAATGTTCTCCATATTGCAAACCTGAAATTAAAATTGGAAAACTTCCACAAAGATACAACTTGGAAACAAAAACGAAATCCAAGTAATAAAAGTTATAATAATCTTAATTTATTGAAGGTAACTTACGAAGAGTACAGTCATTATATAAAATTATTTATAAGCTTAATTTGCAATGGAACAAAAAACGAAACAAAGACAGTTAAAAGTTTACAATGTACAGAATTTCATATTACATGTGTACATAGAAAAGTAGTAAATAACAGAATTTTATCATGTAAACAAAACAAATTTCCATAATTAAATGATACATGAATGTGAACACAGGACCATACCAATCCAGTAAGCTTCAATGCCATCATCTTGATCTGAAGTTGTTATAATGTTATTCACAATGTTTGAACAACAAATCAGTGACTTATTCTCTATAGTAAGTACTTACAGTTATACAATTATCATATGCATCTCTAATAACTTCATATTCCACTTCTTTCCAGCCTTTCAATGATTTATCAATGAGAACCTGGCTCGTATGAGCAAACGCTGCAGTTGCTAGGATCGTCAACTCTTCCTCGTTGTCAGCAAACCCAGAACCGAGACCTCCCAAAGCAAACGCTGCACGAACCAACACAGGATATCCAATCCTCCCAGCTGCTTTCACAGCCTATAAATACAATAAGAGATATCAATTCACACACATTGACTTTGAATATTTTTTTGGTTTGTTTAAACTTATTTCTTTTACATTGATTGTGAAACAAGTTCTTACAACTTAAAGTACAAATCACTCTTAATTACTACTTCCTGGCTACCAACCAGTAGTCACGCTAAATGTAGGGATAGTGAAGTTCGAGACCAAACCCTGCTCATCATGGAGCTCAAACTCACGACCTTCGGAAAAGGACTCAGGCGCTCTTCCCCTCAACCACTGCGCCTCCCTATTTGAATATTTTTTCCTGGCAGTAAATTATTTATTCATATCTTACTGTCTGTTTATACAAATGTGTCGAAACCATTTCAGGAAAATCTCAATCATCTAGTGTCTGGTTTTGGACAACCAATGTAAGATCTTGTACTAATTGATTATACTTCAATTATCAAATAAGTGTAAAACTAACAATAATTACTTTAATACAATGACTGCTTCCAGGGTTACTAACCAGTGCTTGCAGCTGATTGAGGGATTTGATCCAAAGACCTTAGAATCAGAATTCAGACACTATACACTCTTGACCTTCATAAAGGAACCATTCAGTTAAGTACTGTACCTGTTCCACGCTATAAGCAGCCTCACTGGGTGCAACATGTTCATTTATCTCGGCCATCTTCTCAGCAAACACCTTCCTGTCTTCTGTCCATTCTATAGATTTCACCTGCGTACCTAACACTCGTACATTGTATTCATCTAGTATACCAGCATTTGTCAACTCAATACCACAATTTAGTGCTGTCTGGCCTCCAAATGTTAATAAGATACCATCTGGCCGCTCATTCCTTATCACCTGGAAGTTTGTGACATAATATTATGAACAATTCCGAAGACTTACTAAAACCAGTCAAGTAAACTCTTTTTGCATGAACATACAATACTATCAGAACAATTTAATTGGAATCTTCTCAAATGAAATATAAACCAATTGTTTTTGTCCCCCAACTGAAATAGTGCCATAGCCCCAACAGAAATGATTTCTATACTATAATACTACACTTACTGGTAAACATAAATATCTTCCTATGTATGAATGTATTACACTATACTATAATACTACACTTACTGGTAAACATAAATATCTTCCTATGTATGAATGTATTACACTATACTATAATACTACACATACTGGTAAACATAAATATCTTCCTATGTATGAATGTATTACACTATACTATAATACTACACATACTGGTAAACATAAATATCTTCCTATGTATGAATGTATTACACTATACTATAATACTACACTTACTGGTAAACATAAATATCTTCCTATGTATGAATGTATTACACTAAAGTTTAAAATTCACCCTTGATGTAAGTTGTTATGATGGGCTGTACAAAGTTTTCAGCCATATTTCACCGATGTTGAACTGAACAGTGTTCACCATTTACCCATTCATACTAACCTTTTGTACCATAAGCAACAGACAATATGGCAAACAATCGGCATGACGACAGAAAAACAAATACCTGTGACACATAATCCAAGGTAATTGGAAGAAAGTATGTTTTCTCAGCCATGCCTTTCGATGTTTGTACTGTAGCAATGTTGGGATTGATCAGTACCGTTTGTATTCCCTCCTCACGCAGAGCCTTAAGGGCCTGAAAAAATACCACATGTTTTAATGGCCTGAAAAATACAGTGATTTAATTGACTGAAATATACCAAGTGTTTTAATGGCCTGAAATATACCAAGTGCTTTAATGACCTGAATAAACGTAATATTTAAGGTTTACAGCTATTCAAAGACTGTACTGTCATCATCCTTGTAAGGGTAACCAGACTCTCTCCCTTTCAGTTAATGTCTTACAATGGCTACTTTGCCACTGAAGAAGGCTGAATAAAGCCAAAATGTCCGATATTAAGATTGCTTATCAATAATTTTAACTTTTCTTCTCTACTTTTTCTTATATTAGTTTTATTATCGATTTAATTTTCAATTCAATCAACTATTTTACATAACCTGTACATGTCATTGCCCTCAACTGATAGAAATGTCAGCTCGGATATCATCGAAATTAATAAATATAAAAAATAAAGAACATGTAAAATATGTTACTAATAGAAATACCAAAATGAAAGAAATCAGAAGTTTTATGTAGCAAATAGAACATCGAAATGTTGACCAACCTGAGAACCAGAGTAGTCAAATTCTCCGGCTTGACCGATGGACAGACCACCGGAACCAAGAAGAAGAACTTTCCGTGGTTTCTGTTGCATGAGCTCAGACACTTGTACTGGACTTCGTAACAATCCGTGAAGTCTCTCCTTTACTGTAGGACTGAAAATCATATCATTTAAACATCCATTTCTATAGTGGTAGTTATTTATACAAATAGCTTTTACACCTTGATTATATTACAATACAACCTCTATAGAGCGACACACTCTTTAGCAACATCCTCTATAGAGTGACACACTCTTTAGCAATATCCTCTATAGAGCGACACACTCTTTAGCAACATCCTCTATAGAGCGACACACTCTTTAGCAACATCCTCTATAGAGCGACACACTCTTTAGCAACATCCTCTATAGAGCGACACAATCTTTAGCAGCATCCTCTATAGAGCAACACACTCTTTAGCAACACCCTCTATAGAGCGACACACTCTTTAGCAACATCCTCTATAGAGCGACACACTCTTTAGCAACATCCTCTATAGAGCGACACACTCTTTAGCAACACCCTCTATAGAGCGACACACTCTTTAACAACATCCTCTATAGAGCGACACACTCTTTAGCAACACCCTCTACTGAGCGACACACTCTTTAGCAACAACCTCTCTTCAACGACCTTATATTTTTAATCATAGTAAGAAATTGCTATCAATTAACTTCTCGAAAGCACCAACCTCTCAGAAACAGCCAATATTGTCAGCCAAAGGTTGTAGCTCTGTAAAGTGTACACTGTATAGATAGCAGTGAGAGAGACACGTCTAGCATACATTTCCTGTACATGTCAGTCTGTGAGACACATCTACCAAACATTTCCTATAAATGTCAGTCAGTGAGACACATCTAGCAAACATTTCCTATATATGTCAGTCAGTGAGACACATCTAGCAAACATTGCCCACACATTTCAGTCAGTGAGACACATCTAGCAAACATTGCCCACACATGTCATTCAGTGAGACACATCTAGCAAACATTGCCCACACATGTCATTCAGTGAGACACATCTAGCAAACATTGCCCACACATGTCATTCAGTGAGACACATCTAGCAAACATTGCCCACACATTTCAGTCAGTGAGACACATCTAGCAAACATTGTCCACACATTTCAGTCAGTGAGACACATCTAGCAAACATTGCCCACACATGTCATTCAGTGAGACACATCTAGCAAACATTGCCCACACATGTCATTCAGTGAGACACATCTAGCAAACATTGCCCACACATGTCATTCAGTGAGACACATCTAGCAAACATTGCCCACACATGTCAGTCAGTGAGACACATCTAGCAAACATTGCCCACACATGTCAGTCAGTGAGACACATCTAGCAAACATTGCCCACACATGTCATTCAGTGAGACACATCTAGCAAACATTGCCCACACATGTCATTCAGTGAGACACATCTAGCAAACATTGCCCACACATGTCATTCAGTGAGACACATCTAGCAAACATTGCCCACACATGTCAGTCAGTGAGACACATCTAGCAAACATTGCCCACACATTTCAGTCAGTGAGACACATCTAGCAAACATTGTCCACACATTTCAGTCAGTGAGACACATCTAGCAAACATTGCCCACACATGTCATTCAGTGAGACACATCTAGCAAACATTGCCCACACATGTCATTCAGTGAGACACATCTAGCAAACATTGCCCACACATGTCATTCAGTGAGACACATCTAGCAAACATTGCCCACACATGTCAGTCAGTGAGACACATCTAGCAAACATTGCCCACACATGTCAGTCAGTGAGACACATCTAGCAAACATTGCCCACACATGTCATTCAGTGAGACACATCTAGCAAACATTGCCCACACATGTCATTCAGTGAGACACATCTGGCAAACATTGCCCACACATGTCATTCAGTGAGACACATCTAGCAAACATTGCCCACACATGTCATTCAGTGAGACACATCTAGCAAACATTGCCCACACATGTCATTCAGTGAGACACATCTAGCAAACATTGCCCACACATGTCAGTCAGTGAGACACATCTAGCAAACATTGCCCACACATTTCAGTCAGTGAGACACATCTAGCAAACATTGCCCACACATGTCATTCAGTGAGACACATCTAGCAAACATTGCCCACACATGTCATTCAGTGAGACACATCTGGCAAACATTGCCCACACATGTCATTCAGTGAGACACATCTGGCAAACATTGCCCACACATGTCATTCAGTGAGACACATCTAGCAAACATTGCCCACACATGTCATTCAGTGAGACACATCTAGCAAACATTGCCCACACATGTCATTCAGTGAGACACATCTAGCAAACATTGCCCACACATGTCAGTCAGTGAGACACATCTAGCAAACATTGCCCACACATGTCAGTCAGTGAGACACATCTAGCAAACATTGCCCACACATGTCATTCAGTGAGACACATCTAGCAAACATTGCCCACACATGTCAGTCAGTGAGACACATCTAGCAAACATTGTCCACACATTTCAGTCAGTGAGACACATCTAGCAAACATTGCCCACACATGTCAGTCAGTGAGACACATCTAGCAAACATTGCCCACACATGTCATTCAGTGAGACACATCTAGCAAACATTGCCCACACATTTCAGTCAGTGAGACACATCTAGCAAACATTGCCCACACATTTCAGTCAGTGAGACACATCTAGCAAACATTGCCCACACATTTCAGTCAGTGAGACACATCTAGCAAACATTGCCCACACATTTCAGTCAGTGAGACACATCTAGCAAACATTGCCCACACATTTCAGTCAGTGAGACACATCTAGCAAAAAATGCACAACAATGCTTACCCATCTCTCATTTGCTTAAAGGCCCTCGTCTGATCCAAAAATACATCAAACAGTTGTTCAAGGTCACGAGGACCCGCCATGTGCTCAGGATGGAACTGGACACTAAATGGTACAATAAAAGAAAAAGTAAATACATTTAGATGAGAATTTTTACAGGATTCTAAATAATGATATTTTATCACTAATTTTGAACTGTTTTACAAATGTATGATTTCTTTGCTGTTAATGAATGAATGTGTCAGGAAACAGTGACTCCATTTGACTGTTCACCGACTTATACAGTTATTTACTTACAACTCAGATTTCGGACAAGAGCAGAACAAGTTATCCAGAATAAAACCGAGCAATATTTCACAGAAATATCTCCAAATGAAATGTTGGTCATTTTAATACAGAATGCCTTTAAATGTTTCATGATCAACTTACCTAAAAACAGGTTTGGATTCATGTACGATTCCCTCATTTGTCTTATCATTAGCATTTGTGAACAAAGCTGACCACCCTTCAGGAAGACTGGACGAGTCCACAGCAAAACCATGATTCTGAGTAGTAATATAGCACCGGATCGATCCACAGTATGTACAGGGTTGGTTATGACCTCTGTTTCCATATCTGCAATGACAACAAGGCAGACATTTTTGACAATTTCCAAGGCATTGTCATAAGGTTTAAAAATATACCTCAGATTCCTATAACCCTACCTATACCAATATTTCATCCCAAGCTGAAAATATTTGCAAGTCAGTGATCTCTGTCGCTATACAAATGGGTGTATAAAGAAAGGCTGTCTACTACTACAGTGTATCAATTCTCAATATTTATCAAATACATGTTTTAGGTCTGATCAATACATAGAATCGAATGTTGCTGCATTGAAACAGTATTGATAAAATACAGAATATAAAGAAAAGTTAAGTAAAGGATGAAATTTATTGTTGTAACTAGAAATAGGTACCATATATACTACAAGTCTTCCCTCGCAGTTTATCTGATGTGGGATTGGTGCTAAATATCAAATTTTGGGAAAAATACATCTACCCCTCTTCCCCTCATATGCCAGTATTTATGTCTTATAATCTACAATACAGTTATGTTCCTGTCAGAAGATATGTCTTTTAATCTACAATACAGTTATATTCCTGCCAGTAGATATGTCTTATAATCTACCATACAGTTATATTCCTGCCAGTAGATATGTCTTATAATCTACAATACAGTTATATTCCTGCCAGTAGATATGTCTTATAATCTACAATACAGTTACGTTCTTACCAGTAAATATATGTCTTATAATCTACAACACAGTTATGTTCCTGCCAGTAGATATGTCTTATAATCTACAATACAGTTAAGTTCCTGCCAGTAGATATGTCTTATAATCTACAACACAGTTATGTTCCTGCCAGTAGATATGTCTTATAATCTACAATACAGTTATGTTCCTGCCAGTAGATATGTCTTATAATCTACAACACAGATTTATGTTCCTGTCAGTAGATATGTCTTTTAATCTACAATACAGTTATATTCCTGCCAGTAGATATGTCTTATAATCTACAATACAGTTATGTTCCTGCCAGTAGATATGTCTTATAATCTACAATACAGTTATGTTCCTGTCAGTAGATATGTCTTTTAATTAGGGATGTCAACGAATATTCGAATATTCGTTTTATCTTCGAATATTCGAATCCTGTTTCAATATTCGAATATTCGAAAAAATATACTTAATAAAAAATTGATGAAAAAAACATTGTTGTTTGTTTATTTATTTGCCGACCCCGATTTGTGTAAGATAGTATGAGAGTAATAAAGGATGTTGTTGTTGTTGTTGGTGTTGAAATATACGCGCTTGTAAAAGTGTCATTGTGTATATTGGGGGGGGGGGGGTGCTAATATAATTGTATATCGTCGGGTGATGACGGTTTGTCTCTTTCGATAATCCGTTAATTACTGACCGTTTGTAACAGTTGATAGTCCATAGTCTCAAATAGACGAAAGTAGGTGTCTAATTGTCGGTAATTTTGTTGTTGACGAAAGGTGTAAAAAGTAGGCAGTTAAAACCACCGACAGGGACTTGAGTTAATGACTCGCTTTTTAATTAAGGAAGATCAGAGATGTAATTGAAAAAGGAAACATGCCGAAAAAATGGGGTGACGGGAAACAACATAATTTGCATACTAATTTTTCACGTCGGTCATATCATCCAATCAAAATGACTGTTTAAAACCATTTTACTCAAAATACAACGAGTGAATGCATTTTGTTTGGTTCGATTTTTAATTAAGTACTCAATATTCGGGATTAAAGAAAAGATATTCATAAACTCGAATATTGGCATTCAGAAGATGATCTGTTAACTGCAATAACTTCATTCGTCAGAGTCTTAACTTCCGGTGAAAATGAAAGTAGGATACACACAGCACATAAAGAACTTTGGTATATGAAATATGATTTTTTTTTAAATAATTTTGTCTAAGTTGTGTCGATCGAATATTCGAATATTCGTTCGAAATGAAAAACGAATATTCGAATACCTGATTTGCTATTCGTTGACATCCCTACTTTTAATCTACAATACAGTTATGTTCCTGCCAGTAGATATGTCTTATAATCTACAATACAGTTATGTTCCTGCCAGTAGATATGTCTTATAATCTACAATACAGTTATATTCCTGCCAGTAGATATGTCTTATAATCTACAATACAGTTATGTTCCTGTCAGTAGATATGTCTTATAATCTACAATACAGTTATGTTCCTGCCAGTAGATATGTCTTATAATCTACCATACAGTTATATTCCTGCCAGTAGATATGTCTTATAATCTACAATACAGTTATATTCCTGCCAGTAGATATGTCTTATAATCTACAATACAGTTATATTCCTGCCAGTAGATATGTCTCATAATCTACAATACAGTTATATTCCTGCCAGTAGATATGTCTTATAATCTACAATACAGTTGTGTTCCTGCCAGTAGATATGTCTTATAATCTACCATACAGTTATGTTCCTGCCAGTAGATATGTCTCATAATCTACAATACAGTTATATTCCTGCCAGTAGATATGTCTTATAATCTACCATACAGTTATATTCCTGCCAGTAGATATGTCATATAATCTACCATACAGTTATATTCCTGCCAGTAGATATGTCTTATAATCTACCATACAGTTATGTTCCTGCCAGTAGATATGTCTTATAATCTACAATACAGTACATAAAGACGAATCCTCATCAGCTCATGGAGTTGTTTCGCCATGTAGATCCATTTAATCTTAAGGTAAGCTACATTATACTATTAATGTATATCATAATTATGATGTCCGTATCTAGAATTTATCAAATACTGGAATTTTATTGTTATCAATATCATATGATACATACACAATAATAATGATATCAATAGTAACTGATTTATCAAATGGAAACAGAACTAAATGAAAAAAAGATGACAAAAACCCACAAAAATAAACAATTGTGCTTGAACAGTCCATACACAGGGATTTCCCTGACGCATAAATATTGAGTCCCTGAATCTCTTTCCTTTGTAGGGACCCCCATTCTCAACTTACTGTGCATTCCTTGGACCCCTAAAATAAACTTTTGTCAAGTATGAACTGCATATCTGGAACCCTACAAATTTATTAAGGATCCCCAATTTGTCAAACTTTACGGACCAAGCTGAGCAATCCTAAGAACAAGCCTGCATACATACTTACTTCATTTTACTTGTAGTTGCACCAATGGCCAGAGCGAGAAGCTGATGCCCGAGACATATACCAAACACAGGTTTCATATTCTCAGTGTTTATAATATTCCTGATGTTTGCAATAGCAGCACTACACATCTCTGGGTTACCTGGACCATTGCTTAGAAACAAACCATCAAAATCTACAAAAATGTAACAATGTGCTATAGTTTGATACATCGATTCAAGGACAAGTTACTATTTACTTGCTGCAGTTTTAATTAGGAATTTAATAACCTAATTAAATGGCTGTTTGTTATTCAATAGCCACTGTTAAGAATTTATTAAACAGTGCGGGGTGACCAATGTATTTGATTTAAATCTGGAAGACATTCGCAGATATTCTTTCCCAGCATTTCAGGATAAAAAGCACCATCCTGGGTTGTACACAATTTCCGGGCATCTGTGTCTGTAGAGAAAAATTCAGGCAATCAGGAAAATTCCAAGCTGTTGGACACCCTCATGAACTGAAGCATTCTGGGGCCACTTTCTACTTTAAAATGAATATCATATTGCCTTTATTTTCCACACTTTCAATCCACTGAAAAGCTTGGCAACACCCACCAGCTTATCAAGTACCGCCCCTTTTTGTACACCCAATGTTTCTCTGCAAGTAGGGCCTACATTACTCTTGATAGAGTTGAAAGTTGTGATAATGACTCCAAACAGTCAAGTGCATACATATGAACCTTTTCAGAAGAAAATCGGGAGATAGCACCCTGAAAAGCGGAAGATTGAGACTCAAAACGGGAGATTTTTTGCAGTGGCTAAAATTTTGTCAATATTAATGTCTTCATCCGTATTATAAGCTGTTAATAGCAATATTCTGCGAATTTACTCGTAATTTGGGGGACATCCCTATAAAAAAGTCACCAATTAACAATTTTATTGCCAATTGTCGTATCTGAATACAATAGAAACGTGTAAAACTTGAATAAACAACATGACAAGCGAGGGTCACGTCGTATTTTGATCAGTGTCACCAAGCCTTTGATTCCATGATTGGGAGCTTCTATTTAGCTCCAGAAACGTGGCATATACAATTTTCAGACTGGTATCCCGATTTTACCACTTTTGGTTATCAGTTTGACAAATAATTTCAGCAAATCAGTCGGGGATGAACTAAAAAGTAACCCATAATAAAAATTTACAATGTTTTATTTTGACAATTGGGAGATCTCGACTCCAGCCCGGTAGAGCGTGAGTTGACTGTAAAAAACAGGAGTTTCCCGCAGAAATCGGAGAGTTCACATGTATGCAAGTGAGACGTAACTAGACAAGGGGGCAGGAGTGTAGTTGATAAGTCATCTGTCACACAGGTTCCCACCACAAATCCACATTACGACATCAGTCCTGTTTTTCCAGGAAGTGGCCTCCACAGTGATTAGAATGCATTAATCACAATGCAGCCTAAATAAATTAGTTGATACATCTTGTGTTTCGGTTGTATTCTTTAAGACTCACCCTAACCTTACCTTTCATATTGAGTTTATAATCCCAGGGGACCACAGTAACTTTAGCACCACGTTCACACAGACATCTTATCTGGTTATACTTTATACCACAATCCAAGGCAACTATCTTCACATCACCGTCATTATTATACGATATTGGCTCCTAAAACATGGAAGTTTACTCTTTTCTAAAATATTTTAGGTAAGTTAACCAGAATACAGGTTCCAAATCTTTACGTGCAAGTCAGGCAAGTGAGTTTAAAATATTTATACAGTCGACTCTCGCTATGACAAACTCGCTTAAAACGAATTTTCCGTTACCTCAAAGTTTTTCAAAAGTCCTGATTTTGTCCTTCTTTGTCTACATGAAATTCTGTCGGTTAAGAGAATTTTTGTCTCAAAGTTTTCCATTATGTCAAAGTTTTTTCGAAGTCCCACTTAACAAGACCTTAAGTCTATTGCTTAACACGAAGTCAGATCGTATCCAGCTGGTGACGAATGTTTTCACACATCACTGAGATGAAACATTTACATTATGGAAGAATTTGTCATTTGCAAAATGCTAGGCAATTAATGCAAACATGTCAAATTGTTCAAAACTGCTATCAAACCAAGTTTGCAAAACATGCCAAAATGGGTGCTTTAATAATGTATAATGTTAATGTATACACATACACGAAACATGACATTTCTCAGATGATTGCACCATATTATGTTTTAATTAAAAGAGGCAACATATTCACACACATATATATTATTAAACATATTATTGTTCTTAACAAGAAGTACATATATTGCAATATATCACAAACTTATCTTTCATACGAAACACACACAGCAGTCGTTACAAACTAGGCTTTCTCAGGAAACACACACAGCAGTCGTTACGAACTCAACTTTCTCAGGAAACACACACAGCAGTCGTTACAAACTAGGCTTTCTCAGGAAACACACACAGCAGTCGTTACGAACTCAACTTTCTCAGGAAACACACACAGCAGTCGTTACGAACCAGACTTTCTCAGGAAACACACACAGCAGTCGTTACGAACTCAACTTTCTCAGGAAACACACACAGCAGTCGTTACGAACCAGACTTTCTCAGGAAACACACACAGCAGTCGTTACGAACTCAACTTTCTCAGGAAACACACACAGCAGTCGTTACAAACTAGACTTCTCAGGAAACACACACAGCAGTCGTTACAAACAAGGCTTTCTCAGGAAACACACACAGCAGTCGTTACAAACTAGGCTTTCTCAGGAAACACACACAGCAGTCGTTACAAACTAGGCTTTCTCAGGAAACACACACAGCGGTCGTTACAAACAAGGCTTTCTCAGGAAACACACACAGCAGTCGTTACAAACTAGGCTTTCTCAGGAAACACACACAGCAGTCGTTACAAACTAGGCTTTCTCAGGAAACACACACAGCAGTCGTTACAAACTAGGCTTTCTCAGGAAACACACACAGCAGTCGTTACAAACTAGGCTTTCTCAGGAAACACACACAGCAGTCGTTACAAACTAGACTTCTCAGGAAACACACACAGCAGTCGTTACAAACTAGGCTTTCTCAGGAAACACACACAGCAGTCGTTACAAACTAGACTTCTCAGGAAACACACACAGCAGTCGTTACAAACTAGACTTCTCAGGAAACACACACAGCAGTCGTTACAAACTAGACTTCTCAGGAAACACACACAGCAGTCGTTACAAACTAGACTTCTCAGGAAACACACACAGCAGTCGTTACAAACTAGACTTCTCAGGAAACACACACAGCAGTCGTTACAAACTAGACTTCTCACGAAACACCGCCAGTAGGGCCTCCAGACGTTTATGTTGAATTTTCCCTAACACAAACTATTTTCTACGGTCCCAAAAAATTCGACATAATGAGAGGCGACTGTATAACCAAACATAATTGTATTTAAACCTCATAGATATGGCAGAACCTCATAGATATAGGAGACCAATAACAAAGACAAACAAATCATTTCCATAATTAATGGAAAAAAATTTGACAGAATTATGCCATATTCATCATTACCTTGATAGATACTTCTGTCACAAGATGAAGCTCATTGGGGTCCATGAAGGGCACAGTATCAGGGTCAGTACCTTTAACAATCAATTTCCCGAGCATTGTACCTGATTGCCTAATCTTCTTTGTTAAACTTCTGGTGTCCACACCTGAACAATACATAGAAAACAACTGACATCAATATATCTGTATTCTTGCTAGGGCCGCAACACTTCACCAAACTTCTCTTATTATTAGTTGTTTTGGCGATTTGCTTTTTGGTACTGTTTTATGATTATTTGGGTCAGTATGTCCACATATGTCTATGGTATACTCCACTATGACTATTTGGGTCAGTATGTCCACATAGGTCTATGGTATACTCCACTATGATTATTTGGGTCAGTATGTCCACATATGTCTATGGTATACTCCACTATGATTATTTGGGTCAGTATGTCCACATATGTCTGTGGTATACTCCACTATGATTATTTGGGTCAGTATGTCCACATATGTCTATGGTATACTCCACTATGATTATTTGGGTCAGTATGTCCTTATATGTCTATGGTATACTCCACTATGATTATTTGGGTCAGTATGTCCACATATGTCTGTGGTATACTCCACTATGATTATTTGGGTCAGTATGTCCACATATGTCTGTGGTATACTCCACTATGATTATTTGGGTCAGTATGTCCACATATGTCTGTGGTATACTCCACTATGATTATTTGGGTCAGTATGTCCACATAGGTCTATGGTATACTCCACTATGATTATTTGGGTCAGTATGTCCACATATGTCTGTGGTATACTCCACTATGATTATTTGGGTCAGTATGTCCACATATGTCTATGGTATACTCCACTATGATTATTTGGGTCAGTATGTCCACATAGGTCTATGGTATACTCCACTATGATTATTTTGGTAAGGATGTCCACATAGGTCTATGGTATACTCCACTATGATTATTTGGGTCAGTATGTCCACATAGGTCTATGGTATACTCCACTAGGATTATTTGGGTCAGTATGTCCACATATGTCTGTGGTATACTCCACTATGATTATTTGGGTCAGTATGCCCATGTATGTCTGTGGTATACTCCACTATGATTATTTGGGTCAGTATGTCCACATATGTCTGTGGTATACTCCACTATGATTATTTGGGTCAGTATGTCCACATATGTCTGTGGTATACTCCACTATGATTATTTGGGTCAGTATGTCCACATATGTCTGTGGTATACTCCACTATGATTATTTGGGTCAGTATGTCCACATATGTCTGTGGTATACTCCACTATGATTATTTGGGTCAGTATGTCCACATATGTCTGTGGTATACTCCACTATGATTATTTGGGTCAGTATGTCCACATAGGTCTATGGTATACTCCACTATGATTATTTGGGTCAGTATGTCCACATATGTCTGTGGTATACTCCACTATGATTATTTGGGTCAGTATGTCCACATATGTCTATGGTATACTCCACTATGATTATTTGGGTCAGTATGTCCACATAGGTCTATGGTATACTCCACTATGATTATTTTGGTAAGGATGTCCACATAGGTCTATGGTATACTCCACTATGATTATTTGGGTCAGTATGTCCACATAGGTCTATGGTATACTCCACTAGGATTATTTGGGTCAGTATGTCCACATATGTCTGTGGTATACTCCACTATGATTATTTGGGTCAGTATGCCCATGTATGTCTGTGGTATACTCCACTATGATTATTTGGGTCAGTATGTCCACATATGTCTGTGGTATACTCCACTATGATTATTTGGGTCAGTATGTCCACATATGTCTGTGGTATACTCCACTATGATTATTTGGGTCAGTATGTCCACATAGGTCTATGGTATACTCCACTATGATTATTTGGGTCAGTATGTCCACATAGGTCTGTGGTATACTCCACTATGATTATTTGGGTCAGTATGTCCACATATGTCTATGGTATACTCCACTATGATTATTTGGGTCAGTATGTCCACATATGTCTCAGGTATAATCCACTATGATTATTTGGGTCAGTATGCCCATGTATGTCTGTGGTATACTCCACTATGATTATTTGGGTCAGTATGTCCACATATGTCTGTGGTATACTCCACTATGATTATTTGGGTCAGTATGTCCACATATGTCTGTGGTATACTCCACTATGATTATTTGGGTCAGTATGTCCACATAGGTCTATGGTATACTCCACTATGATTATTTGGGTCAGTATGTCCACATAGGTCTGTGGTATACTCCACTATGATTATTTGGGTCAGTATGTCCACATATGTCTATGGTATACTCCACTATGATTATTTGGGTCAGTATGTCCACATATGTCTCAGGTATAATCCACTATGATTATTTGGGTCAGTATGCCCACATATGTCTATGGTATACTCCACTATGATTATTTGGGTCAGTATGTCCACATATGTCTATGGTATACTCCACTATGATTATTTGGGTCAGTATGTCCACATATGTCTATGGTATACTCCACTATGATTATTTGGGTCAGGATGTCCACATACTATATATACATATTCAAACATAATTCATTACTAAATCATTAATTAAGTCTTACTAAATCATTTATTAAGTCAATTACTAGGGCCTCATATTTTATGCAACTGCAAAATGTTTTTCTGAGTTTCTCTATAGATAATTTCATTTTTCTACATGCATTTTAAACATGCTGTATTTTCACAATCAATAGCTTCATAGGCAAATTTCATTGCAATCTACAGTAAAACCTTGATAATAAGACCACCCTTGGGACCCTTGGCAAAATGGTCTTAATATTGAGGTGGTCTTTAACTTATATCAAGATTGAATAAAAAGCCGGACAGTCAAAATGGACTTGAAATGTGTGGTTATCGAGGTATTTTATTATTGAGGTATTTTATTATTGAGGTAGTTTATTATCGAGGTATTTTATTATTGAGGTATTTTATTATTGAGGTATTTTATTATCGAGGTATTTTATTATTGAGGTATTTTATCATTGAGGTATTTTATTATTGAGGTGGTCTTTAAGTGAGGTTTTACTGTATACAGAGGATTATATGAGGTATACAAGCAAGAAATGAATACAGGAATCAACATGAGTGGTCATAAATGAAAGAATTTATCAACCAGTTTTCTCAATAAGACAAAAACAAGCCTCTGGCGAGTTTATATTGTTTTTTGAAACAATTGTAAAAAAGCAATAATTTATGAATTTTTATTATTAAATCTGAAATTGGTAATTAGCCAAAGCAACTTTTTAATGCATAATGTACGTGGTCATCCCTGTGAAAAAAATAATGACACAATGTCATATTGTTTTTACCAGAAAAGAAGTATCGAAAATAATACATGAATGTTAATAAGAGTCTATGAAAGTCCTTCATGACATAAAATACTATAAAACCTCAATAACAAGACCACCATTGGGACTCTTGAAAATTGGTCTTAATATTTAGGTGGTCTTATTATTGAGGTGATCTTTAAGTGAGGATGAAATCAGTGATAGACAAGATTGTGATCAGTAGGTCAAAGGAATGATTGTAAATCATACCATAAATGCCTGGAATATTGTGAGCTTTAAGCCAAGTAGGCAGAGATTTGGCTGCATTCCAGTGACTGTACTTCTCTGTCATATCTCCGACAACTAGTGCCGACACATGAATATGGTCAGATTCGAACCATTTAATCAATCCAAATTCATCCACTTCCTCGTCTGGTATCCCATAATTCCCTATTAGGGGGTATGTAAGCACCAAGATCTGCTTCCTGTAGGACGGGTCAGTCAGGGACTCGGCATAGCCAACCATACCAGTCTGGAACACTGAAATATTAACCATGAAATATCACTTAAACATCAATTATCTCCTATGCAGTGGTCTCTCTTGACAAAGTACAGACCATTGACATTGCAAACACTTTTAAGAGTAGTTTTCATTTATATTTTATAATCTTTCAATTTCAGATATTAGATACTCACCACTCTGCACTTAGCACTCAAATGTCAAAATTTACTCTACTGAGTTTGAGGTTGGAGGATGAAAAAAACAACATATTCACACAGTGGCCCCATAAGCATATCTATAACAATTACCAACAATCTGCAAGTCTTTCATTTCTACGGCGATAGATGCGTATTCTGCCATCTGCATGGCTGACAGTAAACCGTGACTCATCGCTAAAAAGTATCGATTGTCACTGGTTGCGCGTGAAATGCAAATGACGTTGTGCCCAAATCTGTCCAGTATATAACGGTTTATGATCATCTGTGCATGAACCCTGTAATGCCGAGCAGTAATGGTTGCTGGTAAAAAACGATTACGTAGCTGAGTCAATGTGATAACACGATCAGTACGTAACGTTGCAGCACGTACGCGACCGGGTCTTGCACGATCTCTGACAGATCCAGTAGTGTTGTACCAGTCGCCCAAGATTATGAATAGTCTGTCTGGAGCAGCCAAAATGATGCGCTACGTTATTTACCATTGACCCCATACAGGCATATCAATAGCCTGGTTTTTCTGATCTTCAGAAAGACATTTCATCACTAAATGCAATTGATTTTTAAAACAAATTCAACATTTTTTATCTGTGCTAAGCAGCAAATGATTACTTGTCAGTGTAAAACCTGTAAGTGAAACTAATGTTGCTGCGCAGGTGCAAAGTAAGGAAAACGTTTTTCTGTTTGGACGCAAGAATATACCGGCGATTTTTAAAACAATTGCATAATCGTTATCCGCAATGAAATCGTGATAAACCTGTGTAACACTTACAACAACATATATACTAACAAAACAAATATTCAAAAAAATAAAGTGTAAAGTTTTCATTTTGGGTCAGTGTATATTTAATGTGCTCATGAAATCAAATTATCATAAAATAAGTTTGTAGCAGTTCAACCATTTGTGTGGCAGTTCTGTCAACATGTACGAAAATTCCTCGAACCTGGTCCTTTGTTGTTTTGTTAACACATTTTTAATGAGCACCTGAAATCAGATTATGAGCTTACATAGTTGAAAATCAAATACAGTCAGCTTATGGTCGTGTTTTTTATCTATTTTTTTAAAACTTCGAGGGGAAGTCGAATTTAGCCGAAATGTGTCGAATTTGCCCTACAATACATTCGTCATGGATTGATAGTTTTAAAATTAGTAAATGACATAAGTGCTTTCCTATGTACTCAAAATGATTGCTTTCGTTTTCAATATCAGACGGTTAATTTTGACATATGAATTTGTGCAATCAATAGTGTCTTAAACTGTCGAAATTACCAGAATTTACTGACTATATATACATACATCCTTTATTTAATTTAATGAATTGACAGAAAAATAATTATAAATCAATTGTTTTCATTCCGTAAACGCACATTAACATCAGGTGGGACTATAACCGGACATTTTCAACAAATGTGTGAAAAAAATACTGAGCATTTGTCAAGTAGTTCAAATCTCGGACTTAATATATAAAATGTTCGCAAATTGAAGGCAATTGACTAAGGGGAGACAACTGGTCATACCACGAGGAACTTGCGCATAATTTTCGTTTGAAAGGATTGGGTATATTTTACACAACCCACCAGTCCCTCAGTTTTCACACGTGAAAATTATTTGTGCAAATTGTGAATCCTACTAACCGACTTCTCCTGCAACGCTGGTCTCCGCCCCAAAACATATTCCTTCT
This sequence comes from Mactromeris polynyma, assembly GCA_032209605.1. Classification (NCBI taxonomy): domain Eukaryota; kingdom Metazoa; phylum Mollusca; class Bivalvia; order Venerida; family Mactridae; genus Mactromeris; species Mactromeris polynyma. The sequence continues at coordinate 10,024,186 of JASFXZ010000026.1, read as the reverse complement.
ATTTCCGTACCATCCGACAATACGAGAGACGTCTTCGTCATCTCAATATTAGTGTGTATCGGTCCAACACACGTTGTTGTTGTTCTAATCACAACAAGTCGCGAATCAGGGTGACGTGGGAAGCAAACAAACAAATGTCAACTCGCACACACAGAAAATTATGCGTCACAAAACACTACTACACCAAAGTTACAGCAGTAATTCTTGGAAAAATCCCTTGAAACAATTTTATGCGCTCGTTCGTACGATACTCAGATGCGCATGGCACAACACTATTTTTATTGCTAGGGGAAGTAACCGTGTTACATAAGACAGTTATAATTATCGCCGAATTTCGCGCCAACGATAATATTAACACGGAATTAAAAAGACATGTATTTCCTTTGAGCTAAACAATCAAATTTTAAACAATCCATTATTATAGAAGCCACATAAACTCAACAGAAAGAATAATTGAGCCCTGCTTTGGGATTCACAACCTCTTCTGTAAGTGACATCAAAGACCTAAATACCATTTAAATATGTATTTAGGTCTTTGGTGACATCATTTCAAGAAAACGTGTAATGTAACAATGTGCAAGCAGGAAACAATATTTACACCATTATGGTCAGTTTGCTTTCATAATGCTTTTTGGGGAAACTAGTGCTTACTGCAGTTCATGGAGACATCACATGTGACGTTTTCCGGTAATAACGTCAATACAAGAAGAGGTTGGAAATCGTACAGCGGCGCTCAATTAGGGAATTTATATATGAAATTCTAAATAAAAAACTGTTTTACAATTCTGGCATTTTGAATCAAAAGTCAAGAAAGCTTTCCTCAGGATGGTAGATATCATGATTATCTCGATAATTCTCAATATATGACTAGCAATCCGCTACCGCATACACCTCACAAATAAGTGTATAGAATGTTCTTGTTTTAATAAGATTGGTTATTACACAGACATATCAGAAGCGTACCTGTATGCAAATTACGTAGAACTTTGTGTAGGCCTACGCATGGTTATCACAAAATAGACAAAATTAAAATCCAAGAATGCAAAAATCAACGGTAAAGCATCTATATGCACTTTATGAATATATTAATATTCAACACGGAGTCTATTGTGTGTGAAAATGACACATGATTCTATAAAACGGAAATGTCCGGGTTACCGGTAAACATGTCAGACTCCTCTCGATTGTTTGCGTACACATTCTAAGTGCTCTGGCTACGCCCCTGTATATGTAATGTCGATTTATGGTTGCAGGCGCGTATGAAGGTATTGAGCATTGGGGCCGCGGATGGGGTGGGTGCGGGAGGGGTAGCCCCTCCGGATGAGATTTTTTTAGGAAATCACCTTTCACAGGCGCAAAATCCATCACTTTTAAAATGATATTTTCCGAAATTTTGTTTGCTGCTTGCAAGTTATTACATTTATTCACACATATGTGTAATTTTGTAAAAAGACGCGGGACTGTTAGGGACAGGGGCGGATCCAGGATTCGGTCTTAGGGGGGGGGGGGGGGGCGTAACTTTTTTGAGTTTTACTCAAGCCTTATAGAATGGGAATGACTGTTTACAAACCTCATAATGATAGAATATAAGACTAAAATTAATCATAATCGATTATTTGAAAATGTTATAATTAAGGTTACATGTATTCAGACTGAGACATCACGCGCGCATGTAAGAATTGAGCATTGTGGCCGTGCATGGGGTGGGTGCTGGGGGTATCCCCTCCGGATGAGAACATTTTAAGGAAATCACCTTTGACATTGACAAAATCCATCACTTTTAAAAGTTTTTTTTTTCGAATTTTCCTACGCTCATGGACATACATGTAAGGTTTGGGAATTTTAGGGGGGCGCGCGCTGGGTGCGCCCCCCCCCCCCCCCTGAATCCGCTAGTGAGGGATATACTTTGAAACAGTCCAGTCGCATTTTAATGTATTTTTAAGGTACATATGAAAGCAATATAAACAACAATAATTTGTATCTGTGTGCACAGTTAAACATACTTTATGTGAGTAAATGAGATTATCGCCATTTAATTAATCGTGAATATTTGGGCCGTGACCGCGGCTCCTGCGGCCCCTGATATTACCTCCGTTTGATCCAACATAAAATTAAGATCACGAGTTCTATCCCTTTATTACTTCGATAGTACATTCATATATATACAAAATCTACTATAGTAGAGATACAGGGATAAAACTGTAAAAGGGATAAAGGGAGATAACTCGTGAAATCTCCTGTGGTGTTAGCTGTAATACTCGGGTTTATAATACAACAGAACTTTGGAGTCGTATTGTTCTCGACGGAGGCAGCCATGTGGACATTGATTCGTCTTTGCTTGATTTTATATGCTCTTATATAATTATATACTGTTATTGTGTGTTTTCAATGACTTATTAGACGTTATCAAAGCATTTACCAGACTGCAGATAAACGATGACCAGTGTGGTATGAGAAGTAGTGGACTGTATTGGTACTGATCAATCATGTATACACCTGGGACCAATATATACAGAACTTGTATAGTATATATAAGCATATATTAAAGAAGGGATAAAGGGAGGGAACCTGCAACAATCTCCGGTGTTTTAGACAGCATATTAACACGCAGATTTGATGTAATTCGTATAAACTGCGTAAGTTAAGTCACGGAATGTCTATTTAATTCCGTGGCGTAAGTTTCGAGCATAAAGTCTGCGTACGAAATGTTTCATAATTAAAGGATGCCAAATCATAAGCGTGGCGACTTAGTTCGGAATGTGTCCGCCCTCGTAAATGAAAATACTAGTTCTTGTCGGTAATATTGATTAATAACCGCCCACGCACCGACTGTCAAATGTTCCCGCCATTTTCTTCCTCAGCATCAGCTGTTACGTACGCGTCACGTGACGTATCAATCAAATCTTGAAGCAAACCAATGGAAGCGTGTGGCTTTAGAACTTTTTTGAACACGTCTTGTTTCACAAGATGTTTCAAATTTCGCTGATCGTTATCGGATATACTCAAGGTAACAATTTGTATTTATAGTTGCGGCAGTTTATGTTAATGTCTTCACGCTTCGACGCCGTTATTGAAAAAAATGGCGATCCAATTTATTTCTGCCTGTATGAATCATACAGCAGTTATGAGTCATAGTTCGGTGGTACTAGTCAATCGAACTATAGTAGATTTCGGATGAAGCGTTGTGTATTTAGTTGGTCGTTTAAACACGGATGTTATTGGTTTACGAAGCTACATCATAGTATCCGCTTTCTTTGTTCACTGCCTAGATGTTAACTGTAAGTGTAATATCTCACTTTGTGCAGCGTCACTGAGTGAAATTTTAATTTAGAATGTAACGAATGTTCAGTGGTTGGATCCAACTTGTACACAATAGAGATACGGTTTATTACATACAGAGTGAGTGTATTTGTTGTTGTTGACTATCAGAGGGTTAAATTTTCTGAATGAATTGTCCTATCTACAATGAGTTTACAAGCTGAATGAATGATTAGGGTAAAGCTGTGTTTGTGTTGATTATAAGCTACATTTGTTATATTTTTCTCTCAATATGAACGATAGATCTGCTTTTCTCAACAGCTTCTTTGTTGTGGTGTCCACTTATATTATTGTTTTTGCACTTCAGTAAACTTTGATATACCATACCATATGTCGATGTATTTAATGATTTCTATATAATTAAGCCAAGCAAAATTAAGGTTAATAGCTTTTAAGCTTTTAAATGTCAAGGTATGAGTGTTTCTTCATTTGCATAATATTATGTTTGCATTGACAGGAGCGTAACCAGTCAAACGCACGTAAGCCAATGAAAAATAAAAGTTAAAAAATGCAATAAAAACGGAAGGCTGAGGGGGGGATGGGGTTATGGGCAAATTCGCCCGAAAATATCAGTTGTTTGACACTGTAATTTAAGTAGTATGCTAATGACAAATAAAATGCCATATTAACACTGAAATACTATATTATTAGTATTATAGTTAGCATGAAAACTAATTTGCCTTTTAATTTTCAAAATTTTCTTGGGGAAGACCCCCAAATCCCCATCCGTGGGAGGGGACCCCCTCCCACACCTACCCTCCATCCGCAGCCTTGCTACTCGTTTTGGCACCAACGATGCGTACAGGTACACTCCTGATTGATTATATGAATAACAGAATATTATGTTTGTTTTTTCTTTAAATTGTGTTGTTCCTATGTTTGTGTATTTAATCAAACTATCATCATGGTTTACATTGTACAGATTTGCTTAATACAAGGAATGTTTCAGAATTACATAGACTTTTGCCATAATAATTTTATTCATATATGTATATGAATTTTGATGAAATTTCCCTGGAAAAACGAATTAAACCCTTTATCTTAAACATTATGGGAGGACTTTAGAAGGGGAGAGAAGTGGTGACACTCTCCTGTGGTGTCTGTAGTATTGTATACAACTGTATGTTTCTAGAATCAATACTTGTTAAGGTGTTACATGCTTTTATAAAATGCTATTAATTTCAAATCACAATTTCATTCATAACTTTCTTTAACTTACAGATTTCCTTATTTCCAGCCCCTTCCTAGCCCCCTCCCAGCTCTACCTTGTATGAGGGTTCAGTTATTTAGTGCTAGTTCAAACAGCCATTGCCCTATCAATTTAATGGTGTGTAACTTATGAGATATTAAACTCTCCCATTCAAGCAATAAAACAATGGACTGGGGGTAAATTGATAGACTTGCTTAAAGACTGATTAAAAGATGTGAATACTAAGGTACTGGCTACATGTATATAGAGTTTGGTTGCTCATTGAAGCTATAATATGGTACAGAATTTTATAAAGTGCTATACCATGTAACTACGAATCTATGAAACATTTGTTTCAATGTTTTTTACATAGTTTCTAATTTTGAATAGTAGGAGTACTAATTGACTATAGTTTAGTGAATTACAAACTGTTCAATATGACTATGAAAATAGCCATTCTCTATTGTGGCCTTTTTCATGGTTCTAATGTTACAAGTTTAGATTTTCTGTATCAGTGAAAAACAATTCCTTGGTATAGTCATTTTTATTGACTTGAGAAAGGTTGTTATGAATATCTGAGGTGGTCAACCAATGAAAACATGTTTTGGAAAATATTGACCAATACCAACAGACATTTGTAATTTTGTACACAATTATCTGTATTCTCACCTAAGTTTGCATTGACACTATACCGGTAGATATGAATAGGAAATTAATGACCAGTCATATGCCTTTTAAAGATTTTTACCTGAGATAAAATCTGTGTGAAATACAGGAAGCTGTAATGGGGACTTCTCAGTGGCGGATCCAGGACTTTCTAAATGGGGGGGGGGCACAACTAATTATAAACATATAAAACTTTTTTTGAATGCATTATTTTAATCATATAATGACATGGAATTAACATTTGTCGTCGCTGTCAAGGATGTTTGGCAGCTTCAACCGTCTTGGTTGCATCCTTGCAAAGTCTATGACAACCTCGTCGATGTTAACAACCTATTTGTACAGTTAAATCAATAAAGATGTGCCCCAAAAAACATTACTTGCCGGCCAGCTGGGGGGCACGTGCCCTCCGTGCTCCCCCGGTAGATCTACCACTGCTTCTGAAACTGTGGTCATGTTGTTGTGAAAAGAATTTATCGAGGGTTACTATTACATTAATACTTCATTAAAACACATTGAGCGATATGTGTTTGATTCGGTGTAGAATATATTATTGTGAGCACCGGTCCACGAGCAGAGAATGTGCGAGGTACCAGTCCCCTAGCTATTTCACGAATGACTATCAAAATGATTTTATCTTAAAACCTATATTTTTATATTAGTAATTCATATTATTAATTTATCGTTAGAGCGCAATTTGACAATATTTTCTCCTTTTTTAATCATTAATTTAAGACTGATAAAAGATTCTTAAGAATTTACTCCAGTATTGTTTCTCTATAGCTTGTTTGCCTATATATGCTGTTTGCCTATATATGCTGTTTGCCTATATATGCTGTTTGCCTATATATGCTGTTTGCCTATATATGCTGTTTGCCTATATATGCTGTTTGCCTATATATGCTGTTTGCCTATATATGCTGTTTGCCTATATATGCTGTTTGCCTATATATGCTGTTTGCCTATATATGCTGTTTGCCTATATATGCTGTTTGCCTATATATGCTGTTTGCCTATATATGCTGTTTGCCTATATATGCTGTTTGCCTATATATGCTGTTTGCCTATATATGCTGTTTGCCTATATATGCAGTTTGCCTATATATGCTGTTTGCCTATATATGCTGTTTGCCTATATATGCTGTTTGCCTATATATGCTGTTTGCCTATATATGCTGTTTGCCTATATATGCTGTTTGCCTATATATGCTGTTTGCCTATATATGCTGTTTGCCTATATATGCTGTTTGCCTATATATGCTGTTTGCCTATATATGCTGTTTGCCTATATATGCTGGTGATTATTTTATATTAAAGGTGCTGAACTCCAGATTGACGAGCGAGCAAAAAAAAGAAAATTGTCAGACATTTACAAAATCTTGATATTGTTGCACGTAAAGCTCTAAAACATTCTTACTTTCATTCATCATTACTTGCGAAACATTGTCATAGCGTAGTTTTTCGTATTTTTCCATCGAAAATTTTACTAGGGTAAGTCTACCCAGTAAATCTAAAAATAGAACCGTAAACATTGAGCTCATGCGCATTCGGAACGTCTCTGTCATGTAAACAATTCATCAGTGCAAAGAAAAGAATAAATGCAGTAAACAAGGTAGCCATAAGTCACTCATTATTTATTTGCACGCAACGAAAATAAATAATCACTGAACAATTATCTCCTCGATGTCAGTAGTGGATCACGCCATTGTGTATGTTTATATTGCAAATTGATCATGTGACTCGTGAGGTGCATGCTAGATGGGAACTCCGCGGTATTTTTAAACTGGAAAACCCCGATTGCTCGATATTACGACAACGATTTAATTAGCCTAATTGCTTTAAATGATTCAAATATTCACCATATACAGCTTTTATTTACATTTATGATGATAAGACTACACATATTTTGCGGAATTGCAAAATACGACGATTTGTTTTCAATCTGGAGTTCAGCACCTTTAACAGAACAAATACCAATTTTTCATCAAAACTTTCAAACCTTTTGACTGTATATTCTGAAACAATTGAAAAATACATTTAAACATGCAGTTACTGACTTCATACTTACTGGTATTTGAATAACAGGTTGTCAAATAAACATGCAGTTACTGACTTCATACTTACTCGTATTTGAATTACAGGTTGTCAAATAAACATGCAGTTACTGACAGACTTCATACTTACTGGTATTTGAATAACAGGTTGTCAAATAAACATGCAGTTACTGACTTCATACTTACTGGTATTTGAATAACAGGTTGTCAAATAAACATGCAGTTACTGACTTCATACTTACTCGTATTTGAATAACAGGTTGTCAAATAAACATGCAGTTACTGACAGACTTCATACTTACTGGTATTTGAATAACAGGTTGTCAAATAAACATGCAGTTACTGACTTCATACTTACTGGTATTTGAATAACAGGTTGTCAAATAAACATCCAGTTACTGACTTCATACTTACTGGTATTTGAATAACAGGTTGTCAAATAAACATGCAGTTACTGACTTCATACTTACTGGTATTTGAATAACAGGTTGTCAAATAAACATGCAGTTACTGACTTCATACTTACTGGTATTTGAATAACAGGTTGTCAAATAAACATGCAGTTACTGACTTCATACTTACTGGTATTTGAATAACAGGTTGTCAAATAAACATGCAGTTACTGACTTCATACTTACTGGTATTTGAATAACAGGTTGTCAAATAAACATGCAGTTACTGACTTCATACTTACTGGTATTTGAATAACAGGTTGTCAAATAAACATGCAGTTACTGACAGACTTCATACTTACTGGTATTTGAATAACAGGTTGTCAAATAAACATGCAGTTACTGACAGACTTCATACTTACTGGTATTTGAATAACAGGTTGTCAAATAAACATGCAGTTACTGACTTCATACTTACTCGTATTTGAATAACAGGTTGTCAAATAAACATGCAGTTACTGACAGACTTCATACTTACTGGTATTTGAATAAAAGGTTGTCAAATAAACATCCAGTTACTGACTTCATACTTACTGGTATTTGAATAACAGGTTGTCAAATAAACATGCAGTTACTGACTTCATACTTACTGGTATTTGAATAACAGGTTGTCAAATAAACATGCAGTTACTGACTTCATACTTACTGGTATTTGAATAACAGGTTGTCAAATAAACATGCAGTTACTGACAGACTTCATACTTACTGGTATTTGAATAACAGGTTGTCAAATAAACATCCAGTTACTCACAGACTTCATACTTACTGGTATTTGAATAACAGGTTGTCAAATAAACATGCAGTTACTCACATACTTCATACTTACTGGTATTTGAATAACAGGTTGTCAAATAAACATCCAGTTACTCACAGACTTCATACTTACTGGTATTTGAATAACAGGTTGTCAAATAAACATCCAGTTACTCACAGACTTCATACTTACTGGTATTTGAATAACAGGTTGTCAAATAAACATGCAGTTACTCACATACTTCATACTTACTGGTATTTGAATAACAGGTTGTCAAATAAACATCCAGTTACTCACAGACTTCATACTTACTGGTATTTGAATAACAGGTTGTCAAATAAACATCCAGTTACTGACAGACTTCATACTTACTGGTATTTGAATAACAGGTTGTCAAATAAACATGCAGTTACTGACTTCATACTTACTGGTATTTGAATAACAGGTTGTCAAATAAACATGCAGTTACTGACTTCATACTTACTGGTATTTGAATAACAGGTTGTCAAATAAACATCCAGTTACTGACAGACTTCATACTTACTGGTATTTGAATAACAGGTTGTCAAATAAACATGCAGTTACTCACATACTTCATACTTACTGGTATTTGAATAACAGGTTGTCAAATAAACATGCAGTTACTGACGGACTTCATACTTACTGGTATTTGAATAACAGGTTGTCAAATAAACATCCAGTTACTCACAGACTTCATACTTACTGGTATTTGAATAACAGGTTGTCAAATAAACGAGGTCCGACTGTATTTCTATTTTAAATCCCCACATAAAAAAGGAGAATATTCTTATAAGATTACAGTTCTAAACATTAAGACATGTTTCTGAATATGCTGTTGATTTGTCATAATTGATAAGATATGACCATAATTATATTATTAGTTTGGCCCGTCCTTTTTATATCTTAAAGACCCAAAATTTCCTTATGTGGGGAGTATGACTACCTGAGACTCATTTATTATTAATTTTTTTCTATATTTTATTATAACTTATCCTATTTAAAGTCATTACTTTATTGACACTATTGCGATAATTATGGTCTATTTATCATTGCAGGAGATGTTTTGAATTGTGAAGATAACAAAGTTATGTAAACATCTACCTGAGATATATTTCACGGTGCATTGTGAGTAAATGATGGATGATATGGCTTGAATAATCGTATACTGGTACGTACATGCTTTTTCCACATCCTTAATTGTATTAATCATCTTTTAGGTGTATTGTACTTTAATGCATGCACCAAAATCGTATAATCATTGTGGTAAATTTGGTGTTAACTGATCAAATCATTAGTCAGAAAGACTCCAGTGAAATGTTTAGAACCATGAGTCTAGTGTGAGCTATTGGTATAGGTGCACAAGCTATTGGTATAGATGCACGAGCTATTGGTATAGATGCACGAGCTATTGGTATAGGTGCACGATGTGGCATCCTTAGTCCATTGTTGTTCTTTAAATGACTTGTTCTCATGGAGTGACCTCTCTCAAACATTTAATTGGTTCCACTCCATTACACACAAGGGTTGCAAGAGATGAAATGTTTTACCAACCTTCTATATGGAGCTCTTGATGAATTACAGCCCTATGACAGACCCCAAATTAATGCTTTTGAACAAGTAGCCCCTGAACTTCTCTGAAATATGTAGCCCCTAAAGTGCCCCATATAAAATCTCCCAAATTGCCCTGAAACAGTTACCCCCTATCTTGCCTCAGGACAATTAGCCCCTAATTGACCTGAATAGCTGCAGTACTCTGTCATATCCAGCGAAAATCTCTTCCTGCATGAGTATTGACTAATGAAATGTCTGACTACACTGGAGACTTTGCAAGGTCGTAGTTTGAATATAGTTTGAAATAAATGATGAAAATGATGTGTCATGTTTGTGAGCTGCATTCCTCATCCATCACATGGCGGGATTGAGTTGGTGGAGGTTGGGTATTTATTGATAGCTTGTGATACAGTAGGTCAGTATTAACCTGGTTGGTGGAGGTTGGGTATTTATTGATAGCTTGTGATACAGTAGGTCAGTATTAACCTGGTTGGTGGAGGTTGGGTATTTATTGATAGCTTGTGATACAGTAGGTCAGTATTGACCTGGTTGGTGGAGGTTGGGTATTTATTGATAGCTTGTGATACAGTAGGTCAGTATTGACCTGGTTGGTGGAGGTTGGGTATTTATTGATAGCTTGTGATACAGTAGGTCAGTTTTGACCTGGTTGGTGGAGGTTGGGTATTTATTGATAGCTCGTGATACAGTAGGTCAGTATTGACCTGGTTGGTGGAGGTTGGGTATTTATTGATAGCTCGTGATACAGTAGGTCAGTATTGACCTGGTTGGTGGAGGTTGGGTATTTATTGATAGCTCGTGATACAGTAGGTCAGTATTGACCTGGTTGGTGGAGGTTGGGTATTTATTGATAGCTCGTGATACAGTAGGTCAGTATTGACCTGGTTGGTGGAGGTTGGGTATTTATTGATAGCTCGTGATACAGTAAGTCAGTATTGACCTGGTTGGTGGAGGTTGGGTATTTATTGATAGCTCGTGATACAGTAGGTCAGTATTGACCTGGTTGGTGGAGGTTGGGTATTTATTGATAGCTCGTGATACAGTAGGTCAGTATTGACCTGGTTGGTGGAGGTTGGGTATTTATTGATAGCTCGTGATACAGTAGGTCAGTATTGACCTGGTTGGTGGAGGTTGGGTATTTATTGATAGCTCGTGATACAGTAGGTCAGTATTGACCTGGTTGGTGGAGGTTGGGTATTTATTGATAGCTCGTGATACAGTAGGTCAGTATTGACCTGGTTGGTGGAGGTTGGGTATTTATTGATAGCTCGTGATACAGTAGGTCAGTATTGACCTGGTTGGTGGAGGTTGGGTATTTATTGATAGCTCGTGATACAGTAGGTCAGTATTGACCTGGTTGGTGGAGGTTGGGTATTTATTGATAGCTCGTGATACAGTAGGTCAGTATTGACCTGGTTGGTGGAGGTTGGGTATTTATTGATAGCTCGTGATACAGTAGGTCAGTATTGACCTGGTTGGTGGAGGTTGGGTATTTATTGATAGCTCGTGATACAGTAGGTCAGTATTGACCTGGTTGGTGGAGGTTGGGTATTTATTGATAGCTCGTGATACAGTAGGTCAGTATTGACCTGGTTGGTGGAGGTTGGGTATTTATTGATAGCTCGTGATACAGTAGGTCAGTATTGACCTGGTTGGTGGAGGTTGGGTATTTATTGATAGCTCGTGATACAGTAGGTCAGTATTGACCTGGTTGGTGGAGGTTGGGTATTTATTGATAGCTCGTGATACAGTAGGTCAGTATTGACCTGGTTGGTGGAGGTTGGGTATTTATTGATAGCTCGTGATACAGTAGGTCAGTATTGACCTGGTTGGTGGAGGTTGGGTATTTATTGATAGCTCGTGATACAGTAGGTCAGTATTGACCTGGTTGGTGGAGGTTGGGTATTTATTGATAGCTCGTGATACAGTAGGTCAGTATTGACCTGGTTGGTGGAGGTTGGGTATTTATTGATAGCTCGTGATACAGTAGGTCAGTATTGACCTGGTTGGTGGAGGTTGGGTATTTATTGATAGCTCGTGATACAGTAGGTCAGTATTGACCTGGTTGGTGGAGGTTGGGTATTTATTGATAGCTCGTGATACAGTAGGTCAGTATTGACCTGGTTGGTGGAGGTTGGGTATTTATTGATAGCTCGTGATACAGTAGGTCAGTATTGACCTGGTTGGTGGAGGTTGGGTATTTATTGATAGCTTGTGATACAGTAGGTCAGTATTGACCTGGTTGGTGGAGGTTGGGTATTTATTGATAGCTTGTGATACAGTAGGTCAGTATTGACCTGGTTGGTGGAGGTTGGGTATTTATTGATAGCTTGTGATACAGTAGGTCAGTATTGACCTGGTTGGTGGAGGTTGGGTATTTATTGATAGCTTGTGATACAGTAGGTCAGTATTGACCTGGTTGGTGGAGGTTGGGTATTTATTGATAGCTTGTGATACAGTAGGTCAGTATTGACCTGGTTGGTGGAGGTTGGGTATTTATTGTTTTGTTGTTGTTGCGTCCTCTATGCAGTCCTATGAATTACTACCAGAAACAGCTCAATTCTGAGCTGAGGTGTACCGTTATAGATTGAGTAACAGATCCCTTATCAGACATGGGCTAAGTGGTCAGTGGAGGGCAATAAACTAAGAACTTCAGGGGCCTGTGTCAATAAACATGTCAGATTGAATTGCTGAATGGATTGTATCGAAAAAATGTTATACTTTCTAAAATAATACACAAGATCAAATTACAACATGGCAGTGCAGTGGTAAGATCGAAGGTGCAGTGGTAAGATCGGCGGTGCAGTGGTAAGATCGGTGGTGTAGTGGTAAGATTGGCGGTGCAGTGGTAAGATCGCTGACTCCAACACAAGATAGTGTAGTTTGAGATTTACTCAATACCAAACATTTTTTTAATAAATTTCAATTAAATAATTAAATGTGCTAATTGTATCACTATTTATGTCATTTTAACATTATTATATGTAATTAAACACATGTTTTGTTCTGCATATGTATCTACATACAGTAAAGTTGACAACGTTCTATCCGAATATTTGGTATCATCCAAAATAAATATCAAGCACTGATGTAACTTCTTTTGCTTGTTGAATTGAAATGCGCTTTTTCGAAACCATGTATTATTCAAAATAAAATTTCGGACCTGATGAATTTCAAAAGAACGAGGTCCGACTGTATATCGTTTTTTTTCTTATTGCGCCCACGTTAATTACAATACATAGTTGACTGAAATGAACTATTCAAATGTAAATGTACGTAGAAAACATAGAGCATTTGAATTACAAAATAGATCACTCATAATTGATGAATATGCATCCTTAAATGTGTTTACCTGTTTTGTATGTAGATGTTTTCAAGTGGACTTTGCACTGGCTCTGTGCCTGAAATCTATCAGTATAACAATGTAATATTCATTTAGGTATTCAGCCCATATTCACGTAAACAACATTATATTTACCATAACAATAAGTGTTTTCGGTGAATCATGTATTATGATTCAGGTTAGCTTTATGGTAAAGTAAACCTCTGTTACAGTGCATTGTGTGATTATCCACTATGGAATTTATGAAGTCTATACCATCTGCATGCATAATAACAATTTCTTTGTCAAGTTCTTTCTTAGTTGTTAGTGGATTGGTCGGGCTGGGTGTGTTCTACTGCAAACAATTGATAACTTCTCCACATGAATCAGAGGTTGAGGTAGAATACGAACTTAATTAGATGTGTAATCTTCAATCAAATCATTATAACAATACATAATTATGCTTTACCTGGTTGTCTTGGTTTTGATGTCGGATACCCTGTGGTTTGATGCTTTGTTGCTGCATTTTAATGCCTGGTTGCTTGCCTGGGTGCCATGTTTTAATGTCTGGTTGTTAGAGTATAATACTTGGTTACCTACCTAGGTGCCAGGTTTTAATGTCTGGTTGCTGGAGAGTTACAGGGTTGCCTACCTAGGTGCCAGGTTTTAATGTCTGGTTGCTGGAGATTAATACCGGGTTGCCTGCCTGGTTGCCAGTTTTTGATACCTGGTTGCTAGAGATTAATGCCTGGTTGCTTGCCTGGTTGCCAGATTTTGATGCCTGGTTGCTAGAGTATCATACCTGGTTGCCTGCCTGGTTGTCAAGTTTTGATGCCTGGTTGCTGGAGATTAATGCCTGGTTGCCAGGGTTTGATGCCTGGTTGCTCAAGTTTAATACCTGGTTGCCAGGTTTTGATGCCTGGTTGCTAGAGTTTGATACCTGGTTGCCAGGTTTTGATGCCTGGTTGCTAGAGTTTGATGCCTGGTTGCTAGAGATTAATGCCTGGTTCCCAGGTTTAGATGCCTGGTTGCTAGAGTTGCATACCTAGTTATGGGGTTTATTATGCCTGATTTGATGTATGGTTACTAGGGTTTCAATGCTTGGTTACAAGGATATTTATAATTTATAAATAAATTATAGGTAGTCAATTTTTTAGGTAGGTCTGTTTCTGAAAATGAATGAATTCTATCTCTTCACTTTTAAATTAAATAGATGACAAAGGATAATATTTACTGCACTGCTTTTTATGGTAGAATGGTTTTATTATAAATATTTAGGTGGCAAAGACTGATTTTATATGAAACATCATGTTATGAAATGTATCTCCATTATAAGTGTATTGCAGAAACAAGTATGAGGATTGTGTTGCTTTGGTTACCTTATATACAACATGTCAAAGGGTCATGAGAGGGAAAATATGTACATTTTTTAGAATTGCAATAAATAGTGACAAATGACAGTTAAGATCTTGTATAGATAAATTTTATTATCCTGTTAGTTTTTTTTATTAATGGTAGGTTTTATATCCTTAAGATGGGATGTTTCATGTATTGTGGGGAATTTCAGGGATTGAACCAAATATTTTTTTGGGGGGAAGTTCCACGTCCTACCCGTTGGCACAGGTGGAAGTACGATATTAATTCATAATATGCGATAAGTTATTATTTAAAGGATATAACTGAAACCACCCAAATTATAACCAAAATTGTTGGTTACCTTTTTCTTCAATGGAATACTCCAATATAAAAAAATAAAACTGACTTGTAAAAAAGTTAGTCAAGACATGAGAAAATAAACTCAATTGATTCATAATTTACCCATAGGTCACTCCCTCTAACACATGTATGTACGGAAGAGAATTCCTTACTAAATAAGCTGTATTGGTAACTATGCAATCCAATTACCCAAATATTTGTCTCAATCTATTTCTCAATAATATTCATCATAAACAGAAATATGTGAGGAATTTGCTGGGTGGGGTAAAAAAACAAAACATTTGGAGAGGAAAAAACTCAAAACTTATTTTGCCCCTAACTATTTGTATAGGTAATTTCTGGCATTTAAAAGGCACATGTTGCTTGAATATTGGTCGATGTATGACGCAAATACTCCATTACAATAAGAGGATGATTTCAGGAACAGCTGTCGCTACCTGCCGAGTCTACTGCGTAAATAATCAAGTGTACAGGTAAAACCTCTCACACACTCCCACACGAAGAATGTATTACTGAACAACACTGAAATACCAGCATTTCACTGTAACTATCAACATTACTTAGTGATTGGATGGTCAATTTATTGTTTACAAGTTGTTGGGATGCTTGTTCACTGTACCACCAATGATGTTCTTGTCACAGGTTTCTTTACTATTCACTCAGCCACTAGGAGTTTTCTGTCCTTTGTATTCGTGTATTCATTCTCCCATGCAGAATTAACTGTTCTTAGTATTCACTATTTCTTGCAGAATGTCTGTCCTTGGTATTGAATATTTCTTGCAGAATTTCTGTCCTTGGTATTGAATATTTCTTGCAGAATTTCTGTCCTTGGTATTGAATATTTCTTGCAGAATGTCTGTCCTTGGTATTGAATATTTCTTGCAGAATTTACTGTTGTTGATATTGAATATTTCTTGCTGAATTTCTGTCCTTGGTATTGAATATTTCTTGCAGAATTTCTGTCCTTGGTATTGAATATTTCTTGCAGAATGTCTGTCCTTGGTATTGAATATTTCTTGCAGAATTTCTGTCCTTGGTATTGAATATTTCTTGCAGAATTTCTGTCCTTGGTATTGAATATTTCTTGCAGAATGTCTGTCCTTGGTATTGAATATTTCTTGCAGAATTTACTGTTGTTGATATTGAATATTTCTTGCTGAATTTACTGTCTTTGGTATTCAACAATCTTCTTGGAACTTTCTGCTCTTTACAGCTCTTTTGACAACAGTTTATACTACAATTTTACCTTTATTAATGTCTATTATTTCATTTTCATATTTCTGTATCTGAGCACATATTGTGTTTAGTGACAATTAGTTGTATTAAAACTTTCTCTAGTTTAAAATTGCGGAACAGAATAAATGTTTAATTTCATTGGATTTTTTAAAATAAAATGATGAGCCATTGTCTTTACTTGATTTTGTAGGTGTCCTTGTTGGCTTGGAATAAACCTTTGTGTTACAGTCCATGTTTTTTTAAATATTTACGACCTTGTAACTTGGCATACTGTTTATGTTCACAAGAAGAGTATGTAGGACAAGAGAGATAATTCTGTAATGAAATTTGCTTGAATTATGCCCCCTTTATGTTCAATATTTAATCCGCTGAGTGTTAACCGTTGGCATTGCACTTGTTATTCCAGTGAAATGAATCGGTGATATTTGTTTTAAACAATAAATCATAATAGATTGCAGAGGGTATTTGGATAGCAGTTGTAGAAAAGAATTCTGTCTCAATAAGATAATATTCAGATTACGCTCAATGGTGATGATAGTGTTATGTGTATTACAATCTCTCCTAAGTTTCCTTTATAAAAAAAGACAGTTTTGTTGTTTTCTGAGTAGGTGGGGCTGTGACCTTAGTGGGGATCAAACCTTGCAACTTCAGGTTAGAGAGTTTGACCCCAAATAATTCATCTACTGGTACCTGCTATTATATGCTCATTGAATAACGTGGATTGGAAATCTCTATGATGAAATCATGGGAAAGTTTTGTTTTTTTAATTCCTGCAGAGTTAGTTGCAGAGTACAAAATCAAAGTGCAATGACTTTTTCATATAGTTTATTAGATGGTATGATTTCTTGTAGCGTGCTTCTCTGAGTGTACTGGCTTAGGGTATTTATCAAACATTAACTGGTTTGGTTTATGGCTGTGAGTGTATGCCATTAATAATTTGATGGTTCTATGGATATTTTAAATGCTCACAAAGGGTAAATATAGATTTGTTGTCGATAGAACATCTTCTCAAGATGTTGTGAATGTTGTTTTTAGGAGAAAACGTTCGGTTTTTACCTGGGTGGAAAACTTGAAATCCATTTACCTATGGGTGTGGTTGTAAGAAAATATTACTCCCAAGTTAATGGGATATAATTAGTTCTGATGTTATATCCACTAATATACACCAGTGGAATTGTTTCATATATATTTATTTACTGATACGATAAGTGATAAGGTGGATGGCTGCAAAGATGACAAGTATGATTTTTGAAAGGTTTTAATGAAGAAAGCACAAAAATGTTGACGTTGGATTAGTCAAAGGTAGACATAGGCAAACATTTTCTTGGTATTGGAAAAGAAGTAATATTTTTGTGCCAATTGTGAATTAACTGGCCTGGAACGCTGTAATGATATTATGATAGTGTTCATTTAAAGGATTCATACGCAATACATGAAGGTATATTGAACCTTTAAAAAAACTCTGCTTTCACGTTTTTATTGGACAATATTTTGAAACTATTAACGCTGTGATTGTGGATATCCGGGACAAAACAACTAAGTGCTTTACTGTTTTAATGGAAAATAGTAGCATTTAGTGGAATATTCCTTGTTGGTTTAAAGCAGGCAAGAAAATCTTTTATCACAATTATTTATTTAGATATTTGATAAACTATGTATAGTTTGTTGATATTTATTTGAGAATGGTTGTAAACAAGATTTGAGGTGGTCAGCAAATGAAAACATGGTTTGTAAAAGATTGACCAATAGACGTTGTGCTACAATAGAGGTATAAACTAATGTTGAATCAGTCGTAGCTGTTATAAAAATGTCAGTATTTTATGATAGATTATGATCTCAGTTGATGTAAATGTAATAATTGTCCAGGTGATGCCAACAGGTCTGATATGATGTAGGAAATAGTTAATTGTGTTGAGAATTAATGTAGATACTGATCCTCTTTTTATCATGTCTGCTTGAATTCAGGTGTCTACACTCAGTGCAAATGCTGATAACAAGATTTTGTATGAACCAATGTTGGTGTTGTTCATTTTTATTTACATGAGGATGTTGTAAACACCTTGTGAGGTGGTCAGTCCATGAAAACGTGTTTTGGAAAATATTGACCAATAGAAATAGTGTTTACAATAATGGTCTTCTCAACTAATTTTGAATCCAGTTGATAGATATAAACCCAATTCGATAAGGCTTTCATTATGGATTTATCCATTATATTGGGTATAGGGTGGGATAGTTGTTTAAATCATTTTAACTCCCTGGAAATACAATGTCATGTATAACTGAAATTTGCTATTTCTTTCATTATCTTGTTTACCTAAATATCGATTATAGGTGTTTTGTTTACAACCCATATGATCCGTCCATAATTGAAAAGAAGACTTAAAACAATATTCCCACCCTATACCCAATATAATGGATACATCGATATTGAAAGCTTTATCGAATTGGGTTTATAGGTCGTATACAACACCCCTATAATAGATATTTAGATAAACACGATTATGAAAGCAATAGTGAATTAGTGTTATAGGAACAAACAGGGATGCCACTTGTGTTGAGAAGATTTTTTGCACAGAAGAAAACTGTGAGTTTAACAAATGACTTACACACTGACACTGACAGGGTATGATGAAAATAATCACTTTCACAAACATGGATTATGTCTTTCACATCTTTCATGTCATTCAAGTTCTTTCACATTGCAATGTGAACTTGTACAGTACTAAATGTATTGTCTGTTTCACATTGTGAAGGTGTTAACACTTTTGTGTTGAGAGGACATTAGGTGACGGCATTATAGTTGTATTGACACAAGATGGAAGCACAATTAAAGTGTTAGGTGACAGGACTCAAGTATAAACATGTTTATGTTTGTGACAGCCAGTCTGTACATTGTCAACTGTATTGTAGAAATAAAAAAATGATGATCCTAATTTGTGAAGTGTTTTCCTAGCCTTATAATTGTATCAAGGCAATATATACCCTAGAAAATAGTCATATTTGCTTTTAAGCAATAATTTGGAAACTACATACTATAGCAAGGTGAAACATACACTGTTTTATCGTTATACAGTGCTTCCAACTAATACTGCTATAATTTTGTAAAAATGTTGAAAAATAATTAAGTTGTTTGAACTTTTGGTACTGTCAAATTGTACATGTTGGTACAATAATCATATCTACCTCATGCTATCAAGTTTTAAAAAAAACCCATAAAATTAAGTTTTTATTGCAAAATAACAACAACAGAAACATTTAGGGGTGAGTTCGGAAAATCTAGTTTTTTACATTTTTATTGATATAATTTTGAAAAAATACTTTTGATATTAAAAAATACTTAACAGAATTTTGTGTGCATTTACCGGAATGTGAAACATCATCAAGAGTCATTCTACATGTACAAATTTACTATATAGAATTAATCTATAAATGTGTATATTGATAAACTTGTCAAAACACAAGTTGCTGTGTTGGGAACATGACCCAAACCCATGAAATTGAGACTGTTTGTCAAATTTGATTCAAACATGCAGTTTACAGTATAACCTGTCTATAATCACCCAGAATGGTGGACATGAAATGTTGGATAACTGACATGTAGTTGAATACTGTATAAGTTGATAATATTGCGTGTCTAAAAGTTCACCAACTGTCAATTCCAGACGTTTTTGCGTTCGTAATTGTTTCTCCAAGTATCAGATACACATTGCATAGAAAAATTAAACTTCCGTGAATGTTGAAATTTTTGCTTTGGAAAATACGAAATTCCACCTCGCATACTTTACCACCTATACAGTATACAAGGTTTTCATTTTTGCTGAATATCCTACAGACTTCATTTGCAGGATGACTAATTGATATATAGGCTATTTAGTATACCCTGGAATGTCAACAGAAAGACAAATATGTGTTAATATATTTATTATTTCCTAAGAACTCTTATCAGTATCATTCAAATTACTACGGTGAATAAAAGTATGTTAATGCTTTAGCTGTGGTAAGAAAGAATATAATTCCTGATAATCGATATTTGATTGTATGGTTCAATTTGGGTTGTATACAACAACAATATGCATTGTTAAGAATTAGTGTATGAGATTGCAAATATACAAGATGACAATGTCAGATTACACCTGTATATATCATGTGTTGTCCTCTGCTATCCTTCCTGGAACTTTATACATAGATAGAAGTATATCAATGTATGTGTGTTGGTATTAATGCTGTATGATGACTGTGACAGACATATCAGCAGTTTGCCACTGAAACACTGTAACTCTGTGTACAATCTTTCAGAGTGAGTTACCAGTTATTTTGAGACAACCCTCGAATTACGAACAACTTTCTTTCCTACCAGTTGATATATAAATTTACTGTTGTCAAGAAATTAATGTAAATTTATTGATATTTTCAGGAAATAAATATAACGGGGAATATTGCTATGTATTCCAAAATAATACATAATTACAGATATAAACGCTGGTTATTGTAATGAACTCAAAGGGGAATAAACAGGAGGATGATTGATGAAATGTATGCCAAACGTTTTTGGCTCATTCCATATTCAGAATAAGTAATGGATAGATTATGAAAACACAAAACTATGTAATTTAGTTGTGGCAGGGTAGCTGTACTTGTCAGTTTCATTTTGTGTTAAATGTATTGTTTTAGATTATTGTATGTTTATAAACATAGTACATGTTTGTATGCATCCCTTTGATAATGAGACCTTTCACTTCCTGCTTTTACCTAAGCTATGTCTTATATTTGTTTTAACTAATGACACGATGTGACCTTGCTGAAGGTCGAGGTGTTCATTAATTCAGTCCAGTGGACTTACGTAAACATAAGCTCCAATGTTTGTATTCTCAAAGTCTGTCCTTACTCACAGGTTCCAATAGATTGTACCGTCTGCTGTGAAACTGAAAATACTCATATTTACTCTGGCATAAGTTCAGAGTTATTTAGTTTTGTAAGACAGCACCAGGGGCTAGAATAATGAGATTTATTTGACCTGTGTGTTGTTGTTATAGATGGGTCTATTCCATCTTTAGCAACGGGTAATCAATGATATTAATTGAAACCTGGGCAGTCGTCTTTAACAGATCTCTCAAGGCTAAAATTTTATAGCCTCTTTGATTTAAAAGCTGAAATGGATGATGGAATGTACTCGAACTTCATCAGATATCCCCACAGGAGCCTTGCTCTACTTGGGGGGTTGGGGGGGGGGGGTCAAAGCCCATGGTAAGGGGAATTTCAAGCATAGTGGGGGAAGTTTTTAACTTCTTTCTGGTTAAAGTCAACCAGTGTTGATACTCAATTATCCTCATGCAGTTTCACATATTGTTAAACAAAACACGAAAATGTATCAGATATTATATCTGCTTGTCAGAAAATCATGTTTTTCTAGTAAACATAGTTTTTTTCCAGTTATTTTTTAATTTATTTTTTGTTCCAAATGGGAAAATTGAATTTGAATGGGGGGAAAAGGCATACTATTTTGGTAGGGGAATGGGGCTGAGAATCGAGGGCCCTGTCACATAATTAAGAAATAACCATGTTAAAGGAAATACAATTCTTAAAATAAGGAGACATGAGTCGGTAGAACTTAATAATACATTTGGGATGTCCGAGTGACTGTTTTCAAACATTGATGTAGAGTTGTTTATAGTAAAGCTTTTCTCTACACAGAGATGCACAACTCTTTTGTGTAAAAACTAGAAAAAAAAAGTGTTAAGACTTAAGTGTCTTTTCACAGTAGTCTATGGTTGTACTAAGTGACATAACCACAAATATTTGTCCATGTATATTGTATTTTAAGAATGACTCTGCTTTATGAGTAATAATGATATTTCA
This sequence comes from Mactromeris polynyma, assembly GCA_032209605.1. Classification (NCBI taxonomy): domain Eukaryota; kingdom Metazoa; phylum Mollusca; class Bivalvia; order Venerida; family Mactridae; genus Mactromeris; species Mactromeris polynyma. Next base: position 10,002,036 of record JASFXZ010000026.1, on the reverse strand, counting down.
GTATGTTTAGTGTTCTCTTCATATATCATTTCAGACTAGACCAGTATGGGGCATGTGCAATCTAAGCGTTGGAAAGACAGAAGGAGAAAGAAGCTTTCTCATTTGTCCGATATCATGAAAAGTGTCACAGTGGGTGATTCGGAAAATATTCACAAAGTCGCGGGCCATAGAATTTATAGGGATTCAGTTAACTTGGATCAACTTTCGAATAGTAGTGGGTACTTTTCCTCAAATGAACCTTCACCAAATTCTCTCGGGACTGAATCTGATTGGTTGCTAGGCAACGATGGTAGTGGTGGGAAGTCAGGGAATTATGGGGAACATTGTGAAACGGATAATGGCAATTACTCAGGAATGACCCCGTGGGAAGAGTTATGTACTTACAAAGGTTTTCCATTAGAAGATCATCCAGTGCTTTCAAAACTTCAAAATGAGCAAAATGCTCGACTGGAGAGCATGGAACAAAGGATGACTCGAATTCGGACTAATGCTCAGCAAGCATATGAACGGAAAAAATTTGCTCACATATTTCGTGCAAAAAAAGAGGACTCTCAAACAGACCTATTGTTACAAGAGGCTAGAGACATGCTGCAGAAGAACATTGAAATGAGAACTTCAGGGCAAGAAAATAGTGATGAATATACCGGGGAGATAATTCCAGTTCAAATAGTTGATGAATCAAGGGAGACAACTGAAACAGAAGATGAAGGTTATCTTCACTTGGCTTCATTTGGATCACTGCAGTTCAGTAAGTATAAACTCTATGTTGTTTTTTTCTGTGAATTACTTACCTTTATATCTTCAGTTTGTAAAGTCTCATAAATATTGTTTATTTATGACTTTCAATATTCTGTTTTAATTAGAATTTACCTGCCTGGGGGCTCTTGATGTTTAAATACTTGTAGTTCATACATGTACATTGTGAAAGAACATAAATAATCTTTGCATTAAACTTATTTTATATTAAGCTATTGTATGTATGCTTATCGTATTCAGACTCTTGATAAATGATGTCTGCTCCCTGATTTTCTAACCAATTCATGCATTGGTGAAAGATTGTCAAGTGTTAAAAACAATATGGCGGGGTTTGAACCATGATAGTTGGATCAGGGGTCTGATGATCAGCCCCTTCGCCAATATTTCGTAACTTCTGCCTTTATAATATTCTACAAAATGTGCCCATATATACGTACAGTCAGACCTTGTTTATTCAACAACCTTCTATCCGAATACATGGTATCATCTGGAATGAATTTAAATTATAGAGGGCCAACTGTATATATACTCGTGACTTTTGTTCATTGATCTGTTTAGGATTAGGACCGAAGGAATTGTCCAGGTCTGATAAAGAATGAAAATCTTGCATGTTATGACAAATTATATTCTGAATGTAATTTTTGTGTTAAGGGTGTTAGCCACTCGGCCAGAAGGCTGTGGGTTCAAACCATCAATGTTCACATTCGTAATACTGAAGTCTGTATGTTTAATAAGGCCATCCTTAAACAGAATTGTTTGACCTAACCTTTACCTACTCATCTGTCTGTCTGTCTGTCTGTCTGTCTGTGAATGCCCGTAGCAGGGACATCCGTGTCCTATGGACACATCAAGGTTTTAAGGTGTCTGAGCGGAGGAAATATATTTGCATTATTAATGGTCGAAACTTGAATTACCATGAAAAGTAATAATTAGAGTTAGTTACCTACTTACCTTCCCACCTAAATCTTGCTTTGTAAGGTTTTGCAAAACAATTTAGGGATAATCAGTTAAATATCTTTATATAATTTTGTATGGAAAGTAAAGTATGTTTTCAGTGTTTTTTTTTCACTTCTACGGGAATGGTGGCGGGGCCCTTTGATAGGGGAAAATAGCGTTTAGAGGGTAAAATATGGGAAAAATAATGTGCATAACAAAGTATACATTTCTATGTCTGTATTCACTACACTTCAATGTTGCAGTGATGTAAACATGTAAATATGCTAACAGATTGGTTAGTTTCATTACAGGTCAATGTTTCTATCTTTCTGACTAAAAATATCAACAGTACTGGCAACATGTCCGATTTAAAAAAAAAAGCTGTAGGAGGGGAATTTTAACGGAGAATAGGGGAAAACAACATACTTTTGAGTTAGGGGAATGGGTTTGAATTTCGGCCCCAAAAAGGCCTGAAAAAAAACACTGGTTTATATGTGTATATGTTTGGGCCAATATGGTCACTCAGTCACCAGTTCCTTGTGAACAATTACTCTTTATTCATCCCTTTGTATCTATTGATTCTTGTCTATCCATATATGGATCAGATTTCAATTGGGGATTTTTTTTAGAGATTGGGAAATGGGAAAGCTATTTGTCATATGGAAACAGCTAGACAATGTCACTTGCTCAGGGGTTCCACTAGGGGCTGAATCTCAAGGGTCATTTTGAACATTTGTGACCGGATTTAACCATTTTATGGCTAAACTACCTGTTGTTTAGAGAAGATTATCTTTGTAACCTTTACTAGCTACAGAGCAACGACAGCTAAACTACCTGTTATATAGAGAAGATTATCTTTGTAACCTTTACTAGCTACAGAGCAACGACAGCTAAACTACCTGTTATTTAGAGAAGATTATCTTTGTAACCTTTACTAGCTACAGAGCAACGACAGCTAAACTACCTGTTATTTAGAGAAGATTATCTTTGTAACCTTTACTAGCTACAGAGCAACGACAGCTAAACTACCTGTTATATAGAGAAGATTATCTTTGTAACCTTTACTAGCTACAGAGCAACGACAGCTAAACTACCTGTTATATAGAGAAGATTATCTTTGTAACCTTTACTAGCTACAGAGCAACGACAGCTAAACTACCTGTTATATAGAGAAGATTATCTTTGTAACCTTTACTAGCTACAGAGCAACGACAGCTAAACTACCTGTTATATAGAGAAGATTATCTTTGTAACCTTTACTAGCTACAGAGCAACGACAGCTAAACTACCTGTTATATAGAGAAGATTATCTTTGTAACCTTTACTAGCTACAGAGCAACGACAGCTAAACTACCTGTTATATAGAGAAGATTATCTTTGTAACCTTTACTAGCTACAGAGCAACGACAGCTAAACTACCTGTTATATAGAGAAGATTATCTTTGTAACCTTTACTAGCTACAGAGCAACGACAGCTAAACTACCTGTTATATAGAGAAGATTATCTTTGTAACCTTTACTAGCTACAGAGCAACGACAGCTAAACTACCTGTTATATAGAGAAGATTATCTTTGTAACCTTTACTAGCTACAGAGCAACGACAGCTAAACTACCTGTTATATAGAGAAGATTATCTTTGTAACCTTTACTAGCTACAGAGCAACGACAGCTAAACTACCTGTTATATAGAGAAGATTATCTTTGTAACCTTTACTAGCTACAGAGCAACGACAGCTAAACTACCTGTTATATAGAGAAGATTATCTTTGTAACCTTTACTAGCTACAGAGCAACGACAGCTAAACTACCTGTTATATAGAGAAGATTATCTTTGTAACCTTTACTAGCTACAGAGCAACGACAGCTAAACTACCTGTTATATAGAGAAGATTATCTTTGTAACCTTTACTAGCTACAGAGCAACGACAGCTAAACTACCTGTTATTTAGAGAAGATTATCTTTGTAACCTTTACTAGCTACAGAGCAACGACAGCTAAACTACCTGTTATTTAGAGAAGATTATCTTTGTAACCTTTACTAGCTACAGAGCAACGACAGCTAAACTACCTGTTATATAGAGAAGATTATCTTTGTAACCTTTACTAGCTACAGAGCAACGACAGCTAAACTACCTGTTATTTAGAGAAGATTATCTTTGTAACCTTTACTAGCTACAGAGCAACGACAGCTAAACTACCTGTTATTTAGAGAAGATTATCTTTGTAACCTTTACTAGCTACAGAGCAACGACAGCTAAACTACCTGTTATTTAGAGAAGATTATCTTTGTAACCTTTACTAGCTACAGAGCAACGACAGCTAAACTACCTGTTATTTAGAGAAGATTATCTTTGTAACCTTTACTAGCTACAGAGCAACGACAGCTAAACTACCTGTTATTTAGAGAAGATTATCTTTGTAACCTTTACTAGCTACAGAGCAACGACAGCTAAACTACCTGTTATTTAGAGAAGATTATCTTTGTAACCTTTACTAGCTACAGAGCAACGACAGCTAAACTACCTGTTATTTAGAGAAGATTATCTTTGTAACCTTTACTAGCTACAGAGCAACGACAGCTAAACTACCTGTTATTTAGAGAAGATTATCTTTGTAACCTTTACTAGCTACAGAGCAACGACAGCTAAACTACCTGTTATTTAGAGAAGATTATCTTTGTAACCTTTACTAGCTACAGAGCAACGACAGCTAAACTACCTGTTATTTAGAGAAGATTATCTTTGTAACCTTTACTAGCTACAGAGCAACGACAGCTAAACTACCTGTTATTTAGAGAAGATTATCTTTGTAACCTTTACTAGCTACAGAGCAACGACAGCTAAACTACCTGTTATTTAGAGAAGATTATCTTTGTAACCTTTACTAGCTACAGAGCAACGACAGCTAAACTACCTGTTATTTAGAGAAGATTATCTTTGTAACCTTTACTAGCTACAGAGCAACGACAGCTAAACTACCTGTTATTTAGAGAAGATTATCTTTGTAACCTTTACTAGCTACAGAGCAACGACAGCTAAACTACCTGTTATTTAGAGAAGATTATCTTTGTAACCTTTACTAGCTACAGAGCAACGACAGCTCAAATTTGCATCTTCTCCACCCGGGGTTGTTCCAAACAGGTTGCACAGTATTTTCATTCTTCCTTATACATATTTCTGTATATTTCAGGTGAACCAGTGATGTTGTTGATTCTGCCTTTCTTGTTACCTCTGTTTATTATTGTTGCTATCATTCGTGGACTGTCAGAAACTTTCGGCTGGAAACAAACTACTGTCAAGTTGAAAAGTCGTAGAAACTCTTAGGAACATGTTCTGTGTATGCGTTGTTATCATTCTCATCAATTGGTCCTATTTGGAATTACAAATCTAAATAATTTCGCAGGAGACTGTCACAATATACATGTAGTACCATATATAAATACACTATAGAAGGGAGAGTAGTCTAGAAGGGATAAAGGCAGAGAAATATATATTTATATAGTACTATAATTATATACATGTACTATAGAAGGGATAAAGGGAGAGTATTCTAGAAGGAATAAAGGGAGAGAACTCTACAAGGGATAAAGGAAGAGAATTATATACATATACTGTAGAAGAGAAATTGAAGGGGAGAGAACTCGTGACAATCTTCTGTGAAATAATTTATGCTGAGGTCAGTGTTAGATGCTTAAGAAGTTTATGTTAAAAACTGCTTCTAATGTTGAAATTCATGAGGTATATTTTCATATTTACAGAAATCTTGCTCATTATTCTGACAACATAAAAATTGCTAATATTTTTGTCCTCAATTATCTGTGTTGTAGTTCAATGTCAATGATCTGGAAACTGTTTCTTCTGTTTCTAAGATGTAAATCTTTTATACTAATGTCAAGTATATGTTCAGTTTCCATCTTAGTGTTGGAAACTGTTTTTATGTATGGACGGGATGCATTCTGTGCAATACTACATTAACTGATATTTTTTTATTTGTTATTGAGAAACTGTTGTGTAAACTACAAAAAAATCTGATGTCAGATTTGATCAAGCAGTGTATGCTTGCAGGAAACTACGTCATTCATTTACCAGCTTATTTTCACGATATACGGTGAAACTGTAGGATACTTTAGTATGACGTCATATCTTAGTAGTGTACGTCAGTTGTTGCAAATGGATTCTGGTTGTGAAAAATATTATAATGTACTGTTCATATTGATTTGATTACAGTTTATGTTGCTTTCTTAATATCAGTTGCTAAGGTATCCTGTAAAAATAACTTGATGATTTTATTTGTTTCATTCCATTGTAATATATATAGATATTGTAGACTTTTATATCATGAAACTGTGTTCTTATCAATCCTGATACCCTACCTGTAATTATGACTTACCTGGCTGATAATTCCACCATTTATTTATTGCGAACGTTCTAAATCTGTTCTTACTGCGTAAGTCTACCAGATGATGTTGGAGGATCTCGAAATCTATTTATACTTTTCACATATTACTGCACTCATCAATAAAAGTTTATGACTAGAGAAAATGATTCAGGATTCATTTTATACTTTATTCCGATACTTGTGGTAATATAAGTATTAATTATAAGTGAAGTGCTGTTTATTGATAATTTCCGAGAGGCTTATATATACATGTATATAGGGTTCACTTATGAGTGGTGCTGACTACATACACAAATATTTACATATTATGTAAAAAGAATCAAGAAAATTGTACTGCTGAAGTTTGCTTGACGTCAATACTGTACTCCACTCATGAAGACAAGTCTATATAAACACATTGTTTGTACTGTTGTGGCTTGACGTCAATACGGTACTCAAGTCATGAAAACAAGTCTATATAGACACATTGTTTGTACTGTTGTGGCTTGACGTCAATACTGTACTCAAGTCATGAAAACAAGTCTATATAAACACATTGTTTGTACTGTTGTGGCTTGAAGTCAATACTGTACTCAAGTCATGAAGACAAGTCTATATAGATACATTGTTTGTACTGTTGTGGCTTGACGTCAATACTGTACTCAAGTCATGAAGACAAGTCTATATAGACACATTGTTTGTACTGTTGTGGCTTGAAGTCAATACTGTACAATGTACTCAAGTCATGAAGACAAGCTAGTCTATATAAACACATTGTTTGTACTGTTGTGGCTTGACGTCAATACTGTACTCAAGTCATGAAGACAAGTCTATATAAACACATTGTTTGTACTGTTGTGGCTTGACGTCAAAACTGTACTCAAGTCATGAAGACAAGTCTATATAAACACATTGTTTGTACTGTTGTGGCTTTTCGTGGTTTATTTAGTGTTAGAAATACAAAGTTTGTATGAAATACCAGAAAATAGTTTAACCAGTGAGAAGGCTGTATGAGGACTTGCATTTACTAATAATGATATCTTTTGGAAAAAAACTCCACCAATATGAGTTAATATTTTTTTGCTCTACTGGCCAAAGGCTAGAGGGCCACTGTCATGGCAACTAGTCCATTGTCTGTGGATGCATCCGTGCTTCTCTGCGTCCATATCTTAACTTTTCATTCATTCTCTTAGTAAACTGCTAGACCAATTTTTACCAAACTTCACAGGAACGTTCCTTAGGTGATTTTTTTTTAATGTCTTTGTTATTTGGTGTGTGGCATTGTGTAGTGTTCATGCCCCTGGGATCAATGTTGGCTCCACCCCAGGAGGGGTCTCATGTTTTCTATTAACTAATGTTGGTAAATCTTGTAAAATAATCTCCGAAACTGCTTGGCCCAGGGTTTTGACATTTGGTATGTAGCATTGTTTTATGGTCTCCTACCAAGATTGTTTAATTCCTGGGGTCACATATTTTCACAGAGTTATATAGGGAGTGACATATAAAACTTCATGTCCAGAATCATGCTTATCAAAGGTTGTTGTGTTCATATAGCCAGTAGAATGTTGGGCCGTCATGGCCTTCTTATTCATATTCAAGTAAGAATTATTGTTCAATCAAATTTTTGTCATTATTCTATTTCTGTATTCACAATAGTGCAAACAACTTTATCATTTATTTGTAGGGACATAAGAGTATGTATAATTATGTAAACTCCATTTATTCTGTGTAATTATGTGCTTCAGTACTGGTCATGTGACAAGCTTTAATCAATCATAATCTAGGATGCTACATAGTCAGAACACTAACATGCTCTAACTGAACATGTGACTTACATTATCCAATGAAAATACAGGATTGCAGTCATGTATAACTTCCTTAGAATTTGTCATGTGACACAAAACAGGATGATACAGCCTGTGTCTGTATGCATGTTCTGTAGATAATGGAAACATATTTAACTGTGATAGATAAATCATGATTGATATTACATAGTATATAATGATCCTTTGTGTAATAGTTGTGGGGTTTATAAGTTATTATGACAATCAAGTCATATTTCTGTGAATCTGCTGATTTGACGCTCGCAAGGGCTGTTTTTGAGACAATTTAAGACATCTAAGATGCTTAAAAGCCAGGAACTTCAGCCGCCCTCTGGACCCCTTGCCCAATTTTCAGCCGATTTTGAAATTTTGCATTCTCATGCCTGTGACATGTACACTGTCTGGTTTTAGGTGTAATGTAGCTTTACTTGGCACATGTCCTACTCCATAAAAGGCATGTTTAAACTTACAGTTTGTGGCCTTGGTGCCAGTCTCAGACTTTGACAGTTCTTGACCCGAGTACATCAGCTTGATCAAATCTAGATCTGTTGAGGATTTGAGACATTGCACTTCAGCCGTGTTGTCAGTGTTTGAACTTGTTGAAGTAGCTTATAGTCTGCTTTCATTGTGTGGCATGAACCTCCTTTGTCGTTATACCTTCCATATTCTATGTGAGTATTCATAATTCCGACAATATTGTATCACCTTCTATGGAGGCAAGTCCTTTCCTCCATCTTTAAGTCATCTCTTTTTGTATGAATTTGCCCGTATTTTGATCTTGATCTATCCCATATCATCTCATTTTCATCTGTAAAATAGCTGCCGTCTGAGGTGGGTTATGGATGCGTCCATGGTCTCGTCTCTCTGGCATTTATTGTTAAATTGATACCTGGCAAACATTGCATTGAAAGTTGGTCTTGGATAGTTTCTGAAACGTGTGTACAATGCATCTTATTGTTTTCACTCCATGTCTGATAAATCCTTCCACGTATGTATATCGTATGTCTTGTCTCCGTGCCATAAATGTAGATATGATACTTTCTACATGACTACCTTTCTTCAATGGTCCACTTAGAACTTGATCACCGTTGGATTCTCCCTAACTAATCGAGAGCAGTACAGCACCTTCCATTGCTGTCATAGATGCAGATTTATGAAAATATCATTCTAATTGATAACATCCATTTTATTGATGGTTAAGTAACTTCCATGTTTTCATTACAAAGACAATCATCTCTCCTGACATGATGTGATATTTGTGTTTGTTTTTTATTCATGAGACTTGATTGTCTTAATAACTTATAAACTGACAATTATTACAAAAAAATCACATCCTTTTTGCTTGTACAGTAATGCAAATATCTTGCAAATACTCATTTGTTGCCAGGCAGTGTAACGTGTTATTGTTCAGCGATTTGCTTTGGTAACCTCCTGTTAGTTTGATATTGTAACATTTGTATGATACCTATCATGCATTTAGATTTATGCTAATTATGTCTTTCTTGTACATTTCTCTATAGTTCCATGTTAGCTTTAGCCGATACTTTTTCTACTAAGCTTATTTTCTGTATATGAAATGGTGACTATACAATTAATGAAATGGATGGAACAATTATTGCAATGCCTCTATTTGACCTGGCGCCCAATCAGATACACATATAATTGTGCTAAATGTTTTTACGTGAAATCCAACTTTTATTTTATTTTTAAGAGTATAAAAACTGCAAGTTCTTGAGTGATGACAATGATCTATAAGTAAGAATATAAAGGGGGATAATCCCATTCACCAATCCCTGTGGATACTCGTCTTTGTTAGCTCCCTTGAGTATAAATTACAGTCTTTGTTTAAACACTCGTAAAATAATTAAATAAAAAAGGTTTACAGCACACTAAATTGAACTCGAGTTTGATGGGTCCAACTTGAAGAAAAATAGAAGAATGTTAAAACGTAAAAAACGTTAAGTACATTAAGATCTGATTAGAAGATGTCATAATTATCAGTCTGGTAAAAAAGAATATCAGTCTGGTACAAAAAAGAATATCAGTCTGGTAAAAAAGAATATCAGTCTGGTACAAAAAAGATATCAGTCTGGTAATATAAAAGAATGTCGGTGTGGTAAAAAAGAATATCAGTCTGGTACAAAAAAGAATATCGGTGTGGTAAAAAAGAATATCAGTCTGGTAAAAAAGAGTATCAGTCTGGTAATATAAAAGAATATCGGTGTGGTAAAACAGAATATCAGTCTGGTAAAAAAGAATATCAGTCTGGTAATATAAAAGAATATCGGTGTGGTAAAAAAGAATATCAGTCTGGTAAAAACGAAATAATATTGTTTGGTGCTTCTGTTTACTCCCATCAATGTTCTCAGAATGTGCTTTAATTATGCTTCCATTTTCTCATCCAAAAATGTTGTCTTAATTATACAATTAACAAAACTTGTAAGTGTGCACTATTGTAATGTTGAATAACTTTGTTTTATTAATATTTATATGCGAAATTTTGTATATTTGCTATTGGCTATGTGTAGATCATGACTATTGGGTTGAATTTATCAGTTTAAATAACATGATGCGTCGAGTCAGGGTGGGCACATGTGGTATTAAAATATTTCCAATCAACAAGATCATCTTTAAGTGGGAGCTGCAGTTTGGATTTTTTTCGTATCATCACATTTATTGATTTTGTTTGTTCAATCTGTGTATTTATGACATAAAATAAATCTTATGTCTGGTATCGACACTAAATTTGTTGAAAATTTCAGCAAGATCAGACTAATATTGACGAAGATATTGTCATATTTATACCGGCACACTGATAAGTTTCGTTAAGTGTAATAGTTATATAATGGTTGTTATACATACTGGATAATGTACACAGACGACGCCTTACAATCAACAGGCTAATTTTGTTTCAGTATTTCATCCTTCGACTATTTATTAAATCATCTTCAACATTATTGTTATGTGCAACAAAACATCATTGTATAACCTAGTTACCACTGTGTTAGAGGAAAACTTCACGCTCGCGTTATGTGCAACAAAACATCATTGTATAACCTAGTTACCACTGTGTTAGAGGAGAACTTCACGCTCTGCGTTATGTGTAACAAAACATCATTGTATAACCTAGTTACCACTGTGTTAGAGGAGAACTTCACGCTCTGCGTTATGTGCAACAAAACATCATTGTATAACCTAGTTACCACTGTGTTAGAGGAGAACTTCACGCTCTGCGTTATGTGCAACAAAACATCATTGTATAACCTAGTTACCACTGTGTTAGAGGAGAACTTCACGCTCTGCGTTATGTGTAACAAAACATCATTGTATAACCTAGTTACCACTGTGTTAGAGGAGAACTTCACGCTCTGCGTTATGTGCAACAAAACATCATTGTATAACCTAGTTACCAGTGTGTTAGAGGAGAACTTCACGCTCTGCGTTATGTGTAACAAAACATCATTGTATAACCTAGTTACCACTGTGTTAGAGGAGAACTTCACGCTCTGCGTTATGTGTAACAAAACATCATTGTATAACCTAGTTACCACTGTGTTAGAGGAGAACTTCACGCTCTGCGTTATGTGTAACAAAACATCATTGTATAACCTAGTTACCAGTGTGTTAGAGGAGAACTTCACGCTCTGCATTATGTGTAACAAAACATCATTGTATAACCTAGTTACCAGTGTTAGAGGAGAACTTGCATGTTTGCAAATTTCACAAGTTAAGAAAATATCCACCATCATAATTTTCCTCATTCAGAGAAGTGGATTTTTATTTACTTGACTATTAAAAGATACATTATACAAATGTCTGGTATCTCGGATTCATGAACTTCTTGCCTTGAAAAATTATACAATTTATACTGTAAATCATCGGAGCAGGTTACACAAAAGTTGTTTTCTTAAATTGTCACGAGTTCTCTCAATTTATCAATTATAGAGTTCTCTGCCTTTTGCCTTCTATAGTATATGTATATATAGTACAAATGTACTATATACCATGGAAGAGATAAAGTAAGAGAACTATAGAAGGGATAAAGGGAGAGAACTCTTGACAATCTGCTGTGAAGCAGATAACGCAAGAGTTGTTTACTTAAATGCATATCGCTTTCATTTGAACATTCTATCCAGTGTATCCGTCACGTCAGAAACACTTTACTCAAAAGTACATTAATTCTTCTGTTTTTCATAAATCAAAATTAAACAACCAAAGAATTTTCCAAGAATGAGCTTATTGTGTGACGTCAAAATTTCATTGGGAAATGTCAAAACCAATGTCACTAATAAAACAGGTTTTGTTGTGCAAGCATCCATATGTCATGATTATGTTGCCAAGGGAAAGCCAGTTTTAGCACTAAACTTCTTATTTAAAATTACAATTGTTAAATATCTCCTCTTGGCCTACCATACAATATAAACCTAATACGCATACATTTGATACCAACCTAGATTGATATGGTGTGATGTATGACATTTTATACCAACCTAGATTGATATGGAATGATGTATGACATTGTTTGTGATCTTGATTGGATTATTAATGGGACTGGAATAAATATTTCTACAAAACAATGGTATGGGGTTTTTGCAACTATTTTTCTGACGTTCAGCAAGAGTTCAGTGAACTACAATCATGCTGCTTATGAAATTTGAATACAGGTATAAAAACTGCGCAGTGAGTTCTATGAATATATTTCTCAAGGCGGTCAATTCTGTCCAGAGTTTATTGCATGTAACTAATAACAATGTACCATGAAACTCATTCAGTAATTTTGTTCTCTTATTTATGAAAAATTACAACTCAAATAAAAATTGTTTTTAAAATTTCTTGTTTTTTTCTTTGTTAACTTCCCCCATGTGGTCATATTCCTGTACTTGGTTTTGACCTTGTTTATGGATAAGGTGAATCCCTATGTTTTCTTGACAAAATTTAGTGCAGTTTTATTGACTGCGAACACATTGATATACATGTATAACCTGGACCATTACATTTCAAAATAAGTGTATTGAAATGTTTGTGTTTGTCCATTAGCTTGACAGATAAAGGCAAACAGCAGATAAAGTTGTTACAGGGAACGCCACTTACGTAAGACAATGCCTCCGCACACAGAACTCGAGGTAAACAACAGTCTACAAAACAGTAGACACTGCAGAGGTGCAATGGTGCAACATGATTGGGAATAGGGGTGCAAGGAATGGTCTGGCTGTAATGCAACCATAAAGACTATGGAGAGTTTAGCAATAGGGGACAACAAGGGTTAATGGATGTGATACGTTAATGGATGTGATACATCTTGGAACAACAAGGTTTAATGGATGTGATACATCTTAGAACAACAAGGTTTAATGGATGTGATGCAGCTTGGAACAAGCCAAGAAAGTCAGTAATAATAGGTGGATTATAGACTCGTGTCTTCTGATACTACCAGATCTGATAATGTTACAACATGCTTTAATTGTAATGTAGTCTTAACTTGTTTCAAAGTGCATTTCCCTAAGGGTGTTGGTTTGGATCTATCTGTAGATCGATATCGGCGTTAATTAACTCACCCAACCAAAATCTAAGGACCATACATGTACTACTTGTCGGTCTCCTCTTGGTATTTGCCACTCTCAACTGGTCGCCTAATTTCCAGTCCCTGTTATTGGAAAACTGGACTAAGTGCTCATGAATGGAACCGACCTCTAATTCAGTTGTAATGGATAATGTAAGACATTCTGCCTATAAATTAATGTTAAGCTCGATGTGAATGTACATAAGAATTTGGGCCTATTTGTACCACTGATCGCAATAACCATTATGTGGCCACCGAGTACTGTCTTGTTAGTATGAAATGAACCATGTTTAGTTTGAACAGGTCATATTCCAACCTAGCATGTTAATACTATAAATGCTAGCAGACATGGCGAACCAAGATGTGCCACTTCTGATCATAATAAACATTTGTGTGAAGTTTGATGACAACGGGACGTACATACGGAAGGACGAACAACAGAAAATCACATCGGGTCATGATATATTTTTAACCAACAAATGTGTTGACCAGATTAATAAACGAGACCAAACACCTACATTAAATAGCCTCGTGCTTGTTTATAATTTACCCGTATGTGTTTACATTTTTCAATTGTCATCTGATTTCACTAGAATTCTAATGCATGATTTTTTAGCACTATTACATTGTGTTCCTACCTTGACATTAATATTACAAGTTGTGTAAGTATTCTGAAAGGTTTCAAATGCTGCTTAACAAACCATAAAACATTTTCTAAGGTCTTGCTCGTATATACTTTTGCATAAATTCTTGCACATCGTCTGATTTCTATGAGTTACCTTCCATGATAAAAATTGCATTATGGGAGGCTTGTTTAAAATACGGGTAATGCCGTTATATAGTCCGGGAAATGTACTAGAATGCAGACTATGATTTGATTGAGCATTTTGCTATGTTGTGTGTCACTATTTTCTATGATTTAAGTCATTAATGCACATAGTGACAGCCTTATATATGGATATTTATGAATTACAGAAGTATATGGCATTGAAAATCACAATTTGGTGAAACAATTATCATTGGCATGCATTGTTCTAAACAATTCATGTTTTACCGGCTATAAAAACGATTAGAAATGCAAACACTCGTCATTTTATCATATGTTTTCCTCCGCAGAAAACGTCATCCATAATTTTCGTTCCTCGGCCGAAAACGTCATCATTGCAAAATACCCTCTGCGGTAAACGGCATCATATTTGTGCATACCAGGGTCCCTTTGGAAGCACCAAACGTTGGTTTATGAGCACCGACAGACTTGCAACTCGCTATACTTGTTCGTAGATGATATACGTTTTATTACATGGGGTAAAACTATTCAATTATATCGTAAAACGCTTAATATCGAGCAGTTGAAGGCGATTTTTTACATTTTTTTCTATATGTCAATATTAAACGGACGATTCCAGCTTTATTCCGCACATGTATATATCGTTTAGTATCGGTTTTATAGTGGATTTAGACATTCATGGTCATTCGGACGATAAAGGATTATAGAGAAACACCGAAATTACGAATTATTGACAAGAAAATGAATACCACTACTCACCTGCCGGGAACGTGTTCCTCTGTCGAAGTCACATCACTCCGCGGAAGTCACATCGGGTTATACACTGTGATATATCCCAAGTTTTGAAATAACATAGATCATCAAGGTATTGAAAGAATAACATCTATCTTACAAAATAGATTTGTTTGGGCCTTGAATGCCGAAAGACATACAAGAACACATTACTCAGTGTCGCAGGTGTATTCTGTTTAAGAAGTCTCCTTCAGATGTAGCCCCTTTAGTGAATATCACTTCTTCTCAACCTTTTGAATTAGTCTGTATTGACATGATATGTACAGCGTCGGATCCAGCCATAACCAACAATGTCACAAACTTGGTAGAACATTTACCCCTTATATGCACAAATGTTTCTGCAAAAACTTAAAATTCAATCAAGAAGTCTGTACATCTATCAAAGGTTGAATAAGGCGCTTGGCGGTTTTTCAATTCACACATTGTCGACCAATCGTTATATATCGTACATTCAGATTACCAAGAAACATTTTTTCGTAAACTTTTGAATGATCGAATCATTCGTTTCGTTGAAAGTAGTACACGTGTAGTACACATGCAAACACGAAACCAATTCGATGCAAATTTAGTAATCCATATATTAATCACTACGATTATCAAATTCCGTCCACTATGAAATATTACCTCGTCGCAATAACATAATGTTAGTAAATATTTTTACACATTACCGTATCAGGTATGTTGCCATGGATACGACGTGGAGTTCCTACAACACGCACCATAAGAATAATGTGGTAATATAAAGTTTACAGTATGATAACATATTATTGAGCCCTAACCAACCTAGCATAAAAGAGATTCAAATTCAAGACACCTGTTCTCCGAAAGTAACAAACACGTATGCAACGGCAGATCTAGGATTTGGGCTTAGAGGGTGGGGTGCGTAACTTTTCGGCGCAACCGTATTGTACTCGCTTTTGCTACACGAGTCACAGCGGTGCGAAAGCCAGTCAGCAACTATTCGAACATTCGACGTTCATCCTTTGTCAAAAATCTCATCATCTATTTGTTTACCATCACCATCTCTGCTTGCACTCTTACGAAGTGTGTAGTTTTCGAGAAAAGCTTTGTTACCGGCATTATGAAAACTGTAGTGCTGTGTATTTCAACTTGTTTACGAAAGTTAAAACAAATCAAAATTTCTATACAATGTATATCTATTACTATACGGACCTGATCAAAATTGTGAATTATTTTTCTTACGGAACCGTATGCGTAAGATGCAAATTAATTTTTGGAGTAAACGAAACTCTTCTTCAACTTCACTACTCGCACAAAATCCGCTGTGAAGACATCGCGGCGAAGGGGGTGGGGGCAGATCTAAAAGCATGAGCGGTGCCAGACACTCCGGAATAATGTATCAAAGCTTAAATCTTACTTTATTTATTAGTAGGTTGAAATCGGACTCATCCATAAGGACATATATCAATGCGTATATCTAACTTTATTTGTTAGCAAAATTGAAATCGGCCTCGTCCGTTAGGAAATATATCAAAGCTGATATCTGGCTTTCTTTGTTGGTAATATTGAATTCGGCCTTACCCATTAGGAAATATATCAAAGCTGATATATTGCTTTCTTTGTTGGTAATATCAAAATCGGCCTCACCCATTAGGAAATATATCAAAACTTCTATGTTACTTTATTTGTTAGTAATATTGAAATATATCGAAGCTTATATATCTTACTTTATTTGTTGGTTATATTGAAATCGGCCTCATCTGTTGGGAAATGAAACAAACTTTACATGTGTCAGTGTCTGTTCACAATATGCGACACGGTCTGACCCGTTAAGATAATTAGCACCGATGAATGCTCACTACATTTGGAAGTACATGTAGTATTTTATTCGGCCTTACCCATTAGGATATTGGACAATGGTGAATATGCACTTTATTTGTTGTCAGTTATTAAATCGGTCTCAGTTTTATATCTCACTTTGATTCTCATGAGTGAAGGTCTCAAACCAAAGACGTACAATTATCACTCTTTCATACCCTATAAATGGCACAGTGGGCGATTATTGATAAAATAAACTTCACTCATTATAGGCAACGCCTCCGGAAGGTTTTTTAGTCATTTAGATTTTTGGAGGATATAGTGCATGATACAGGAGATGCCCAAGGTCCAGAAGCACCCTTGGTTCTTTTACGTGTTCGATGTAAAGCATCGTACACGGGACCTCGGTTTTTCAAAGTCTCGTCCGAAATACAGTTTGTACTGTCAGTGATGGAGCGGGGAATCGAACCTGCGATCCCTTGATTACAAGTCCAGTGCGTTACCACTGGACTACGGATCCGCTTCTATAAACAAAACGTTGTATCAAGCTCTGGTTAAATATTGAACAAGATCTCACTCGTTGGAAATAAATGCTTGTGATGAGAAACTGATTTGTATAATAAATTCTAGTTTTAGAAGCGTTGGTTGCAAAAACAACTTTAAAGTGATATCTTATATATTATTGAGTCATTACTTGACTCTTGACTTGATTGAAAACTATTCTATAAGAAGAGGATGCCTTATTACTTTTTATGAATAAGCTTTAATTCCAAACTATATATATACAGTCCGGCCTCATCCGTTAAGAAATAAAATATGTAAATCGGCCTCAACCATTGAGACATAGACATACCATTTTATTTGTAAACAAATACCGTAAAATAGGGGAGATGTTTGAAGCGGGGAGACACTCAATGCACATTAAATGATATTAAAGAATACATAACAGTTGTTGGGTATAGGAAAAATCAGGGCTAATTTATACGGTTGCAGTAAATGCATTGCCATTTCCATTGCTTAATAGCTCGATGTTTAGTTGTTCTACCAACATATTTTTGGTGGAACCAACTTTTACATTTCCTATTTCCACTTGCTAGCATATTGTCTACAAATTGGGCATATAGCTAAAAATATCGATCCCGGATTTTCCCCACCAAAGTCCCGGATTTTCTTAAAGTCCCGGATTTTAGTCCCACTCCCCAAAACAAGCGTCTATTGATTCTGATGTTGAATCGACGAGATTTCACGATATTTCACAATTTACAATGAAAAAGTGAAAACTGATTGATTTAATATATTGTTTTCAGTTCGGCTTATTGCGGCGAAGAAATGGGTGTTCCGAAGTTTTATAGATGGGTCTCCGAGAGATATCCTTGTCTCTCTGAGGTGGTTAAGGAATTCCAGGTATCCTAGATTGCGTTTATAAACTGTATCATTATGTTCATTTTGGCTCTTGCACCACCTGACCAAGATTCGGATGTAGATCTAAATTATAAATGCTTTTACTCTTCGATCATTATTGACAGGGTGCAACCACAGGCACTCGATTCAGTCAATGAAAAAATACCCATCCAGCTTATACATTACCACAAGCGTTTGATGATATGTAAAAAATAAATGGAAGATAGATGTTGGAAAGGTGTCGAAAGTCTTGTGTACGAATGTCAAGTATAACTATAATTTTTGAGTTAATTTTCTTTTAACATTTAAATGCAGTATGTGAATATTCATATCATCAAATGCTTTATTTGATCAAACTCAAATATTAGCCTGTTATATTTCATTTTGATAAAAATCATTCTACTTTCTTTTTCATTTTCACCAATGAATATGTAACTTATTATTCAGTCCGTATCGTCATCATCATATATGAACATTTTAAGTGTTGATTTTTGATACATTGATATTTAAGTTGAAAACATTACTGAATATTCTCAGTGCATTGAAGATTCGCGGTACTGTGGAAATTTCCCCGTGAAATGTATATTGGTATCTAAAAATATAATAAAGTAGACCATATGAACAATTTTAATATTTATTTCATAATATTGGTATAAATAACAAACAATACATAAATACCAGATAAAGCACAATACATAAATAATGAATACAGATAATGCACAGATAACAAATGACGAACAAACAATTAGATATATAACAAATGAAATAAAGTACATGTACCATTAATCATTTATCTTACGCATACAACACAATATACACATAAGTTGAACACAGGTCACGGCTTGTTGCCGTCCTGTTACTTCCTTACCACACGCAATGCACGGATACATCGCGAGAAATTCACACAAATCACAAAATTCCGTAAACACTCACAGTAATATTACAATTTACACAAGTAGAATAAATGTAACAAATAATAAGCACATACACAGACAATAAATCACAATAGCACAGTCTATAATTGGAATCCAAACGAATATTTAGCAAAGTCAAAGCATCTGAACAAAGGTCTAATTGTGATAGCTCCTTTGTATTTGCATTTATTTATCGTCGCCACCGATTTCCCACATGGGCGACGCCTCCAGAAGAATGTGAGTCATATTAACTTTTTGGAGAAGAGTGCATGATACAAAAGATGCCACAGTTCCAGAAGCACCCCTGGTTCTTCTACGTGCTCGATGTAAAACATCATACATGGGACATTGGTTTTTAAAGTCTCATCCGAAAGACTGTTAGTATGGTCAGTGATGGAGCGGGGAATCGAACCTGCGATCCCAGGATTACAAGTCCAAGCGCGTTACCACTGGACTACGGATCCGCAGCATCCGCTACTTGTGATACTAAGGAGCTTCATGTTTTATATCAATTACTTTTTACTCAACGTAATTGTATGTTGCACCTTCTCTTTTAATTACATTATTAACTGTATCTTTTTCATTCATATTGAACATCAAAGTTCATTGATGTTTATAAGGGTTTCAATTCAAACGGTTTAATAATTATGACCCCCAATTAACGACTCAACCACCTTCGGTGTGAATATCTTCGCCTTTTCATTGCTATTAAAAAGACGACTTCTATCACATTCTCTAATATGCCGAATTGCACTTTAAAAGTGGGCCGAGTCGGACCGGAATGTGTGAACAACTTTGCCTATTCATTGCACTTCAAAAGTGGGCCGAGTCGGACTGGAATGTGTGAACAACTTTGCCTATTCATTGTACTTCAAAAGTGGGCAGAGTCGGACCGGGCTGAGATGACCCTTTACCATAAAAAATAGCTGATAATACCGCCGGTCAAATTTTCGTACCAGCGGACTTTCGCACTTTGTGGTATTGTATAAGCTGGACGGGTATTTTTTTTATTGACTTAATCGAGTGCCTGTGGGTGCAACACAGGGTTGACATGGTATTAACCACTGGTAATTCCCGGTATTTTCCCACATTGGGAAATACTCTGATACTAACTGGCATATTTTGAACAGGACCATCGATTGTTCAATGAAATTGGTCCGAATGTCACGTGATTTTTTGCGCTGGACAAATAACTGAATCAATATTTTTTTGCATTAGGAAAACCTAGACCAACTACGTCCAGTGCCTCGGATGATCTAAGCCACTACTTTAGGAAATACCATTTGAATATCATGTAAACAATATTGAATATGGCGGCCTGAACAGCACTGAAATGGGATTAGAATCACATATTTAAGCTATGTGCAGACTGAAATATGTGAGTTTTTAATTAGAAATGACAACAATAATCCATATGTGATCCATTTAACGAGAACTATTTTTTGACAGCACAAAATGTTGAATTTTGCCACATAGTGTTCCGCCTGACATACACTAAATGATGTTCATAAAGTAGCAAAGGGGTACTGACATATCCTAGAGCTGTCGAGAATGATTTTTAAGCTGTCAAGAGTAGTCGTTCTTGAATGTCATTCATACCATGTCTTTTCATTGGATAAGAACTTCCAATAAACCAATCATTATGCAGTTAAAACATGACCAATTTAAATTGGTCTTCACTCATACTAGCATTTCAAGACCAGACACATGCAAGAATGTCATATATTCAATACCTACACTGAACATTAGAAGTTAAGATGTATTTGTTGTCAGACATCAATACAAATAAAGCCACGGGCTAGATGACCTTCTGAACAGAGCTATGACTTATCTTCCAATCAAGAGTCAACACCAGAGATTAATACTAAAGAACATCTGAATGACATTACCTATTAGTATTAAACAGCTGGTCTGGTCTGGTTATTGCCATGTCTGACTATGGTCATGTTGATAATTAATGATACATGTTTCAGTTTTCTACATCATACGCCTATGTGTAATTATGTACAATAATCATTCAGTCAGCACATAACTTCTTACTTTCAACTGTCCTTACTACATGTACCGTATCTATCGAAATCCATGATCTTCGATGTCGCTAAATGATTGCATTGTCAATATTAGAATGTTTATTATTTCTTAGGATCGTGATCTTATTAATTTGTTCCAAATCTGTTGATACTATCTATTCAATGATCTCGGTACATTGTTTCATGTTTTATTATAGATTCCTGAATTTGACAATCTATATCTGGACATGAATGGTATTGTACATGTATGTTCACATCCAGAAGATGATAATCCTCATTTCCGCATCACTGAAGAGAAAATATTTGCTGACATCATGTATTACCTGGAGGTAAGTACAGAAAACCCTCACTTGAAGACCACTTTTTAATTAGACTGTATTTTTATTTTCTTTGATATTTGGTCTGGACAGTGTGACCACCTCGACAGTGCGACCACCTCGCTTCTTCCACTGACCCTTCATAACCTTAGTGTTGCTATTATTGAGCTTTAATTTTGTCTCTTATGTGAACTAATAAATACATGTATGCGTTTGAATAAGTACCAAAACTATTGTTATCAAATGGGTAAGAATAAACAAAAGCATATTCTTTCCATAACAAACACATTAAATGTTAGAGAAGGCATTTCCACCTCCTAATGCAATTTAGAACTATGGTAATTGAAAAGAGCTGATTAAAAAAAGAACCACGTAACTTGGCCACAGTGAGCTTCATTATATTACTGAATGGAATATAATTGAATTATTTAACTCATACATGAAGCATACACAGTAACTTGTTAAATACGTACACTATTACAAGAAGTAGTTCTATAACTTAGGACAAGGTCTTGATGAAAAGACAGTTACCTTTCACAAAAAACAACACAGAACTTCTGTTCATATAGTTGCTACTTTTCAGTTCCTGTTTCGTATGATCAAACCTAGAAAAGTATTCTTCATGGCTGTAGATGGCGTGGCTCCAAGAGCTAAAATGAATCAACAGAGAGGTCGAAGATTCAGGTATTGTTCATTCAATCATTGCTCAACTGTATCAATTTTTTGATTATTGACGGCGGCCTTCAGGCCGTCGTCTATTTGAATAATTTTTAATCTAGGTACATGGAGTTGCATAATCGAAATGGGAGAAGCCATTGGTATTATGCTTTTTTAAATTGTTCTTACAAAACGTGATTCTAATTATACAGATAAAAAAAGTGTACTAATTGATAATAAAAAAATGTCAAAATATTTAAAATGTATTTTTACCGTTAATAAAAAGCTTTAAAAAATGTTTTACGTATGCTTATAAGAATTTACAACAGCTAGTCACGAAAACGGTTAGGCATCGTGTATTACATAGCTTCGTTTCACAACTACGCTCAATTCATCATCAAAGTTCAGGAAATGGTTCCTAATGCTGTGCACGCAAATTGAAATTGTACTTATAAAAAAGCAAATTGTTAAACAAAAAATGTTAATCCATATTAATAAGTTCATGAATGCAGTTTATAATGTACAAATATAAATACAGTGACCAAACTATGCAATATACATTGCCTTAACTTGACCCATATAAGTTATGTACTGATGGTAATATGTAAACAAAATTCAGCCAATGAAAATTGTCGTTGAAAACGTCATAGCATTTGTTGTTCAAATAACGCATTGGCAGTAAAACGGATTCAGTACATTCGAGATCAAATGCTGATGGTTGAACTGAACTTTTAATTACGTTGTTTTGACATTTTTAGTGGATATTTTTCCCTTTTGATATCCCAATAGTTCTTTTAGATCTGTAAAACTAGAAGTTATAATCATGTATATTTTTAGATCCGTTTCGTTCTATCTACGTTTCGTGTAATCGTTTTTTTTCTTCGTTTCGTGGCGTTTAAACGTTTTTTGTTGGGTGCTGCTATGTGGTCGCCCTAGTTCATTTTGGTCGTCCCTATGTTTTATTGTTGAATACCAATCCCATCATGTTTTGACTGACTGAGGCAGCAAGCTGTTGGTGTGAGGTTTTTTGTATTTTTCCACTGTGAAGTTACTTCTTTTGTTTTGTTTCGTGACTGTTTTTGTGTGGTCCCGTTGCAAAATAATAAATCTTCAATATCATGCTTCCTAAAACTTGTGCCGCCGTTTTGATGCTTTGCATCAAAATTAGTCTTGTTGTATCATTAGTTGCTACATTGTGAAAGTCAACACATAATTTACAACAACAACAACTTCTACTTATAACTATTGACTTCCTTATCTGTTGACTGATGTATAGTCAAGCATTTGTTAAACTGGGTTCCTACATGTAAAGTAATGGGGACTCTAATCATCACAGAACAAATTCAAAATTCATTGAAATTAATTTATTTTAAAATTACCTGCACATTGGAAATAGTTTTATAAGAGTGATATACTCTAGTCTTGTCTCAAGTGAGACTTTATCTGCCCTCTGTGTGCAGAAAACAGATTTTCTCATCTGAAAGACTTAGTACTGATTGTTTTGGAGGGGGGATCAAGTACTGATTGTTGTGGAGGGGGGATCAAGTACTGATTGTTGTGGAGGGTGATCAAGTACTGATTGTTGTGGAGGGGGGATCAAGTACTTATTGTTGTGGAGGGGGGGGGGGGGTCAAGTACTGAGTGTTGTGGAGGGGATATCAAGTACTGATTGTTGTGGAGGGTGGATCAAGTACTTATAGTTGTGGAGGGGATATCAAGTACTTATTGTTGTGGGGGGGATCAAGTACTGATTGCTGTGGAGGGGGGAATCAAGTACTGATTGTTGTGGAGGGTGGATCAAGTACTTATAGTTGTGGAGGGGATATCAAGTACTTATTGTTGTGGAGGGGGGATCAAGTACTGATTGCTGTGGAGGGGGGAATCAAGTACTGATTGTTGTGGAGGGGGGATCAAGTACTTATAGTTGTGGAGGGGATATCAAGTACTTATTGTTGTGGAAGGGGGATCAAGTACTGATTGCTGTGGAGGGGGGATCAAGTACTGATTGTTGTGGGGGGGGGGGTCAAGTACTTATTGTTGTGGAGGGGGGATGAAGTACTGATTGTTGTGGAGGGGGGATCAAGTACTTATTTTTGTGGAGGGGGATCAAACCTGAGACTCCTGGATTACTAGTCCAGCATGTTACCACTGGAATCCTGATTGGCTACATTTTTTTATAAACTGGTATGTTTCATGTTTTTTCTACAGATCAGCTCGTGAGGCAGAGGAGCTTGAGAGAAGAGCCAGAGAAAAGGGGGAGGTGTTGCCTACAGAAAAAAGATTTGATTCCAATTGTATTACCCCAGGTATAGGCGATGTTTTGTGTGAACTTTATAATGGTAGAGATGGAAGTTGAAGAAAAGCTGCTTTTTATACAATCTGATGTGATATTGCTATCTGTAGATTGTATCAAGACACATTGATTATGACAGCTGATAAGCAGGGTTTCCACTAGGTTCTGAATATCTAGGCTCAATTTGATCATTTTTTACCTGATCTTACCATTTCATAGCCAAATTACCTATAAGTTAGAAGAAAATTAACTCTTAAGCCAGAATCCTTGGGGTCAAAATGTTGCTTTTTTTGGGAATTCCAGGGGTCAAAGGGTCAACTCCAGGGTCAATTGAAACCCCAGATAAAAACATGTTTTAAAAATTATTACAGTAAGTCAATATATTCTTTTCTGTATATTGAAGATATTGTATAACATAAATTAGCAATTGGTGAGGTTTTATCATTGTTTGAAAACAAATTCAAAACATTCTGTAGTATAACATGAACAGGGATGTAATATTCCATTTAGATCAATATCATTATTTGTGAATAAATCAATTTTTTCCTACTGTGGCACAATAACAATGGTTATTACTGTATATGGCATTTGCGGCATCACATTTGATATTTTGTTTGTGTATTATGGAATGTAATAATGTGATAACATGTATGTGACATTAGACCTATAAAACATATTTGTGGAATATTATTACAGGTACACCTTTTATGGTACGTTTACAAGAGCAGCTGAAATATTTTGTGGTGAAGAAGATAAGTACTGATCCATTATGGGAAGGTGTCAGAGTCTATCTGTCAGGACATGAGGTACTTGTTTCATACAAAATGGTTTATACCCTGTCAAATCTTTGGACAATCTTTAAATGGTTTATAAATACTAGGGATGTCAATGAATACATGGATATTCATTCTTACGTCCGAATATTCGAATACTGATTCCGCATTCGAATATTCGATAAAATGTATATTTTCAATAAAAGCTGAATGCATGTGTATTAAATTTCAATAATGAGCATCATCCCCTTGAATGACTTGTTATGCGTGAAAATAATATCTAAATGTGTTAATTGACATGTCATGTTGTATATTCGGGGGCAAGAGACATTTACCACTCTGGTGATGATTCAACTAATTGTGAATTGAATTTCAGATGCATTTTTATTAAAATACTGACATGTAGCTATCAGCGCATTTAACTCTGTGCTGTTTGTAATGAAGGTTGACCGAATATTCGAATGCCAGAATTGCTATTCGTTGACATCCCTAATAAAAACTTATTACCACTCTTCCGATGTGGACAGTGACCCAGACATGTTTCTCTTCCACCAAATTAGATATGAAATTTAAGTGGTCGCCTTTGTTGAATTGTTGTGGTTGCTGAATTCGAATGACTTACCCTTGTCACTGTTGGTTCGAATCCCTATTGAGATGTAGAATATGTTAAGAAGCTATCCAAGAAGACTTACAGATGGTCATTGGTTCTACTGAAGTCTCTGTCTGGGTTCCTCCTTTGAATAAATAGGAGAAAAAGGTCGCTACATGACCCTGTTTGTGTGATTTAAAGCCACATTACAAAGGACAAAATGAGCTAAGTGGTCAGGAATAAAATTACCACAGCTTGATTGAGATGAAAATATCTAATGACCATTCTAATTACTCTCTCTTTTTCTAGAAAAATGTTTCATTCCTTACTGTTGAAAAAAATGGTGGGTTATGTATATTTCAGACTCCAGGGGAAGGTGAACACAAGATTATGGATTTTATCCGAGCAGAGAGATCGCATGATAACTATGATCCAAATACTAGACA
The DNA here is from genome assembly GCA_032209605.1 of Mactromeris polynyma. Taxonomy (NCBI): domain Eukaryota; kingdom Metazoa; phylum Mollusca; class Bivalvia; order Venerida; family Mactridae; genus Mactromeris; species Mactromeris polynyma. The sequence continues at coordinate 9,975,805 of JASFXZ010000026.1, read as the reverse complement.
CTGTTTGTATGGACTGGATGCTGACTTGGTATGTACATATACTACATACATGACCACCCGATCTGTTTAGAAGGTGTAGAGTGTGTCTGGAGGGGGGCATGTTAGGAAATGATTGATTATGAGGAGAAGGTGTAGAGTGTGTCTGGAGGGGGGCATGTTAGGAAATGATTGATTATGAGGAGAAGGTGTAGAGTGTGTCTGGAGGGGCGCATGTTAGGAAATGATTGATTACAGGCCTGATTGATTATGAGGAGAAGGTGTAGAGTGTGTCTGGAGGGGGGCATGTTAGGAAATGATTGATTATGAGGAGAAGGTGTAGAGTGTGTCTGGAGGGGCGCATGTTAGGAAATGATTGATTACAGGCCTGATTGATTATGAGGAGAAGGTGTAGAGTGTGTCTGGAGGGGCGCATGTTAGGAAATGATTGATTACAGGCCTGATTGATTATGAGGAGAAGGTGTAGAGTGTGTCTGGAGGGGGGCATGTTAGGAAATGATTGATTATGAGGAGAAGGTGTAGAGTGTGTCTGGAGGGGCGCATGTTAGGAAATGATTGATTACAGGCCTGATTGATTATGAGGAGAAGGTGTAGAGTGTGTCTGGAGGGGGGCATGTTAGGAAATGATTGATTATGAGGAGAAGGTGTAGAGTGTGTCTGGAGGGGCGCATGTTAGGAAATGATTGATTATGAGGAGAAGGTGTAGAGTGTGTCTGGAGGGGCGCATGTTAGGAAATGATTGATTATAAGGAGAAGGTGTAGAGTGTGTCTGGAGGGGCGCATGTTAGGAAATGATTGATTACAGGCCTGATTGATTATGAGGAGAAGGTGTAGAGTGTGTCTGGAGGGGGGCATGTTAGGAAATGATTGATTATGAGGAGAAGGTGTAGAGTGTGTCTGGAGGGGGGCATGTTAGGAAATGATTGATTATGAGGAGAAGGTGTAGAGTGTGTCTGGAGGGGCGCATGTTAGGAAATGATTGATTACAGGCCTGATTGATTATGAGGAGAAGGTGTAGAGTGTGTCTGGAGGGGGGTATGTTAGGAAATGATTGATTATGAGGAGAAGGTGTAGAGTGTGTCTGGAGGGGCGCATGTTAGGAAATGATTGATTACAGGCCTGATTGATTATGAGGAGAAGGTGTAGAGTGTGTCTGGAGGGGGCTTGTTAGGAAATGATTGATTATGAGGAGAAGGTGTAGAGGGTGTCTGGAGGGGGGCATGTTAGGAAATGATTGATTACAGGCCTGATTGATTATGAGGAGAAGGTGTAGAGTGTGTCTGGAGGGGGGCATGTTAGGAAATGATTGATTACAGGCCTGATTGATTATGAGGAGAAGGTGTAGAGTGTGTCTGGAGGGGGCATGTTAGGAAATGATTAATTACAGGCCTGATTGATTATGAGGAGAAGGTGTAAAGTAATTCATCATCTCGGTCAGGTGCATGTGTGCAGAAAGTTGTCACATGGTTTATGTATTGCATACAACTCGGGACCTCTGACCTCTGGTTTAGCACACTGATCCTCATACACAGCTGCATACTGTTGCATACAACTGTTTGACCCAATACAAAACTGCATGCAACAACAGCAGGATCCCATAAAAATTGCTGTAATTGTAAAATATGTAGTTATGCTTAATAAATAGCAGGGTACTTGATAACTGACGAAAATAGCATGCTGCGAAAAATGATGCTTGGAAGACACAGTGGACTTCGAAATTCTATTGATATAAAGGTTCTATTCCATAGATATAAAGGTTCTATTCCATAGATATAAAGGTTCTATTCCATAGATATAAAGGTTCTATTCCATAGATATAAAGGTTCTATTCCATAGATATAAAGGTTCTATTCCATAGATATAAAGGTTCTATTCCATAGATATAAAGGTTCTATTCCATAGATATAAAGGTTCTATTCCATAGATATAAAGGTTCTATTCCATAGATATAAAGGTTCTATTCCATAGATATAAAGGTTCTATTCCATAGATATAAAGGTTCTATTCCATAGATATAAAGGTTCTATTCCATAGATATAAAGGTTCTATTCCATAGATATAAAGGTTCTATTCCATAGATATAAAGGTTCTATTCCATAGATATAAAGGTTCTATTCCATAGATATAAAGGTTCTATTCCATAGATATAAAGGTTCTATTCCATAGATATAAAGGTTCTATTCCATAGATATAATGGTTCTAATCCATAGATATAACCCATTGGGGAAATCATTTGTTTAGTAGCCAGTTTCATTCATTCAAGTCTCCATTAGGATTTAATTTTTTTCATCATTTCAACTGTTTCTTCTATATATATTTATGTTTACAGATGATGCTAGGGCTGGCTACCCATGAACCACATTTCTCATTGTTAAGAGAGGAAGTCAGATTTGGTGGGAGAAAAGACAAATTTAATAAAAGGTAAGTTTGCAGTAATGAGTGTGAAACGTAACGCTTAGGTTAAACTTGCTTATTTTACACCGATTGTGAAACAAGTCGTTACAACTTATACATGTATGGTAGGTACATTGTCTTACTGTTTGTTACAACTTATACATGTATGGTAGGTACATTGTCTTACTGTTTGTTACAACTTATACATGTATGGTAGGTACATTGTCTTACTGTTTGTTACAACTTATACATGTATGGTAGGTACATTGTCTTACTGTTTTGGACAAAGTATCATAAGACTTAAATATGAGAATATCAGTGGTAATTGCCTTCATACAGATGTACTCTACAACACTGCATTCTCACTTGTCTTCCATGTTTCCCAACACCATAAATACAAGAGTCCAATTCTGGTGTTTCTATCCTGACCTACGCACCGAGTTAGTGCTAGTGTGGGAAATATGTTACATGATTGTGCATTGCAGTTAGTGCTAGTGTGGGAAATATGTTACATGATTGTGCATTGCAGTTAGTGCTAGTGTGGGAAATATGTTACATGATTGTGCATTGCAGTTAGTGCTAGTGTTGCAAATATGTTACATGATTGTGCATTGCAGTTAATGCTAGTGTGGCAAATATGTTACATGATTGTGCATTGCAGTTAATGCTAGTGTGGCAAATATGTTACATGATTGTGCATTGCAGTTAGTGCTAGTGTGGCAAATATGTTACATGATTGTGCATTGCAGTTAGTGCTAGTGTGGCAAATATGTTACATGATTGTGCATTGCAGTTAGTGCTAGTGTGGCAAATATGTTACATGATTGTGCATTGCAGTTAGTGCTAGTGTGGCAAATATGTTACATGATTGTGCATTGCAGTTAGTGCTAGTGTGGCAAATATGTTACATGATTGTGCATTGCAGTTAGTGCTAGTGTGGCAAATATGTTACATGATTGTGCATTGCAGTTAGTGCTAGTGTGGCAAATATGTTACATGATTGTGCATTGCAGTTAATGCTAGTGTGGCAAATATGTTACATGATTGTGCATTGCAGTTAGTGCTAGTGTGGCAAATATCTTACATGATTGTGCATTGCAGTTAATGCTAGTGTGGCAAATATCTTACATGATTGTGCATTGCAGTTAGTGATAGTGTGGGAAATATGTTACATGATTGTGCATTAACGTGCCTTTTTCTCAAATTTATTACGTAGCTATCTACGACTATCTATCTCTAAGCACTCTCAATAACTGCTCCTGGGTTTATAACCATTACTTGTGCATAATTCTGGTAATATGAAGACTGTGGGATAATTGGCTAGATATGAATCCACAACCTTGAGACCTGAAGTCTTGCACTTTGCCATTAGTCCACCATGCCCCTCCATCTTACGATGCTGAGATGATACTGTTGTTATCATGCTGTTAAAAGAACGTGATTGTTCATAGCAGATTATTTAAATGCACACACTTTCGCTGGAAACTACTCCATTCAAAGTATTTCAGTGTGGTTTAGTGCCAATACAGATATACTGAAAGGATAAAGAAACGCAGGGTAACAATATATGCAACAATTATTTAAATGCTTGGCCTAATTTAAGAAAACAGGTCAGACGACTATCTTGGTAACTGTGCACTCAAACCTGTGCCTAAAGTTACTCCACCGAGTAATGCACCGTGCCACATAGAGAAAGTCATAAAAAGCAAAAAACATGTGCATAATAATGATGAAAAGTTCATCAAAACATCTTGTCATACCACTTGATACTCTTGAGGTGTACACTTCGCTTTCCGCTATTTACTTGGAATTTTAAGCTCTAGCAATTATTGTACGGCTGACGGAAGTTCAGAGGGGTCAGGCTATTGCATTGCTAATGCAAGGTCAAAGGCAACAACAGGTTGCTATGCAGTTTGGTGTGAATGTTTCCACCATAGAACATCTTGTCCATCGTCTGAGAAAAAAACCGGAAGGGTTGTTGACCGAATGCCATCGGGATGTCCGCGCATAAATTCGCAACGTCTTGCCCACCTGCTTAATCGCCCTGTTACTGCCACTGAATGCGCTGTTAACACAGTAGGCAATCATGTTCGCCACGTTCACCCAAAACCTGTAAGTAATCGATTGCACAAGGTTGGTCTGCGAGCACTTGGTCCTTACGTTGGTCTGCCTCTCACTCGTGTACGTCATATGGTTTGGTTGGCAGCACATGCTCCCAGACGATTTTTATTAAGGCAATGGAGACGGGTCTTTTTCACAGATGAGTCCCAGTTCAACTATTTTCGTCCCGACGGTCGACATAGTGTATACCAATGTCGTTGGGAACGCTTCGCCGACGCTTGCGTTTTGGAGAGGGATAGGTTTAGGGTTGGCTCGGTTAAGGTCTGGGGAGGGATATCTCATGGAGTATAGTCAGCGTTGATTGTGGTAGCCAGAAATTGAACTGCCATAAGATATGGGGATGAAATCGTCTGCCCGGTTGTAGTTCCATTTGTGCAACAGCGTCACCTAATTTTCCATCATGATAATGCCTGGCCCCATGAAGCCAGAGTTTGTAAAGACTTTCTCGCAAACCATAACATTAACCCACTCGACTGGCTGCCATACAGTCCAGATTTGTCCCCTGTAAAGTCAAGATTTGTCCCCAATCGAACACCTGTGGTATGAACTTGACAGGAGGATAACAGGGCATTGGAATACCCCGTTCTCTTGATCAACTAAGGACTATATATTGTTGGAAGAGTGGAACAATATCCCATGAGAAGGATAAATGCACTGATGATTTCCATGTACAGGAGAATCAGGGCTGTGACAGATGCGTGAAGGGGTCATACGAGATACTGACTAGTCAGTCTTTTTGCTATTGGGGGGTTCCAACAAATGTGCTTCAATTACTAATGAATTATCTATCAAAATCTATTGAAATTTTCGTAATTTGTTGATTAAAGGAGTTTTTTTATACGCATATAAAACTATTGTATATAACATCAAACACATCACCTCAAATGTTTAACCTGCGTTTCTTTATCCTTTCAGTATATATGTAGGGGAATGATTTTCTTTCTCATAATACATGTATTGAAGTAGTTCTCTATTAATAATGTTCATTGTTATTATCATTTAATCAGGACTTCCACTAGGTGCAGAATCTCAAGGGTCATTTTGATAACCTTTGACAGGAGTTTACCAATTTATAGCCAAAGTGCCTATGATTTAGAGAAATATTGACCCTTCAGCCAAAATGTAGCCTTTTGGAAATTCCAGGGGTCTAAGGTTCAAGTCCAGGGTCAAATGGAACCCCTGGTAAATGTTAGACATGCAAATACCACTGTAACGTTAGACATGCAAATACCACTGTTATGTTAGACATGCAAATACCACTGTAACGTTAGACATGCAAATACCACTGTAATGTTGGACATGCAAATACCACTGTAACGTTAGACATGCAAATACCACTGTAATGTTGGACATGCAAATACCACTGTAATGTTGGACATGCAAATACCACTGTAATGTTAGACATGCAAATACCACTGTAACGTTAGACATGCAAATACCACTGTAATGTTGGACATGCAAATATCACTGTAATGTTAGACATGCAAATACCACTGTAATGTTAGACATGCAAATACCACTGTAATGTTAGACATGCAAATACCACTGTAATGTTAGACATGCAAATACCACTGTAATGTTGGACATGCAAATACCACTGTAATGTTGGACATGCAAATACCACTGTAATGTTGGACATGCAAATACCACTGTAATGTTGGACATGCAAATACCACTGTAATATGAGACATGCAAATACCACTGTGATGTTAGACATGCAAATACCACTGTGATGTTAGACATGCAAATACCACTGTAATGTTAGACATGCAAATACCACTGTAACGTTAGACATGCAAATACCACTGTAATGTTAGACATGCAAATACCACTGTAATGTTGGACATGCAAATACCACTGTAATGTTGGACATGCAAATACCACTGTAATGTTAGACATGCAAATACCACTGTAACGTTAGACATGCAAATACCACTGTAATGTTGGACATGCAAATACCACTGTAATGTTAGACATGGAAATACCACTGTAATGTTGGACATGCAAATACCACTGTAATATGAGACATGCAAATACCACTGTAATGTTAGACATGGAAATACCACTGTAATGTTAGACATGCAAATACCACTGTAATGTTAGACATGCAAATACCACTGTAATGTTGGACATGCAAATACCACTTTTATGTTAGACATGCAAATACCACTGTAATGTTGGACATGCAAATACCACTGTAATGTTAGACATGCAAATACCACTGTAATGTTAGACATGCAAATACCACTGTAATGTTAGACATTGAAATACCACTGTAATGTTAGACATGCAAATACCACTGTAATATGAGACATGCAAATACCACTGTAATGTTAGACATGCAAATACCACTGTAATGTTAGACATGCGAATACCACTGTAACGTTAGACATGCAAATACCACTGTAATGTTGGACATGCAAATACCACTGTAATGTTAGACATGCAAATACCACTGTAACGTTAGACATGCAAATACCACTGTAATGTTGGACATGCAAATACCACTGTAATGTTAGACATGGAAATACCACTGTAATGTTAGACATGCAAATACCACTGTTATATGAGACATGCAAATACCACTGTAATGTTAGACATGGAAATACCACTGTAATGTTAGACATGCAAATACCACTGTAATGTTGGACATGCAAATACCACTTTTATGTTAGACATGCAAATACCACTGTAATGTTGGACATGCAAATACCACTGTAATGTTAGACATGCAAATACCACTGTAATGTTAGACATGCAAATACCACTGTAATGTTAGACATGCAAATACCACTGTAATGTTGGACATGCAGATACCACTGTAATGTTGGACATGCAAATACCACTGTAATGTTAGACATGCAAATACCACTGTAACGTTAGACATGCAAATACCACTGTAATGTTGGACATGCAAATACCACTGTAATGTTAGACATGGAAATACCACTGTAATGTTAGACATGCAAATACCACTGTAATATGAGACATGCAAATACCACTGTAATGTTAGACATGGAAATACCACTGTAATGTTAGACATGGAAATACCACTAATGTTAGACATGCAAATACCACTGTAATGTTAGACATGCAAATACCACTGTAATGTTAGACATGCAAATACCACTGTAATGTTGGACATGCAAATGCCACTGTAATGTTAGACATGGAAATACCACTGTAATGTTAGACATGCAAATACCACTGTAATATGAGACATGCAAATACCACTGTAATGTTAGACATGGAAATACCACTGTAATGTTAGACATGCAAATACCACTGTAATGTTAGACATGCAAATACCACTGTAATGTTAGACATGCAAATACCACTGTAATGTTAGACATGCAAATACCACTGTAATGTTAGGTATGCAAATACCACTGTAACGTTAGACATGCAAGTACCACTGTAATATGTGCCGTAATTAAAATATATATGCTAAAACATTGTTCATTGTAGTTTAATATCAATATTTATCATTTATTAGGCCACAGACACCAGAAGAAACCACATTTCATCTTCTACATTTGTCTCTGTTTAGAGAATATTTGGACTTTGACTTCAAAGAATTGAAGGTAATATAACCAGAATTTTTTTTCAAATGTAACATAACAGATATTCCTGTACGGTAGTTTGATGTTATATAGTTTTTATTGTTATTGTAGCTGATCATTTCACTGTATCATGTTATGTTCATATTGTTTGAGTGCATATTGTAAAATCTCCTGAAGCAAGAAGCTCTCTGAAATGACAGTATCAAATCCTCTTGTAATAATCTACTCCTAATCTTAACTTCATCAGAGCAGAAACTCACAACAACAGATACTGATTGTGACTCCTAAAGGTTTCATTGTAGTAAAAAAATCTGCCTGTGAATTACATATATATAACCTTCGCTAGATGATGATATTGTGCCTGCTATCTTGTTTGTGTTTGTCTAAATTTTTGTAAATATTACAAATTTTATAAAAAGGAAAAAGCAGACAAACTGAAAAGGTTTGTGACACGTTTCGTATTAGCTAAAATACTTCATCAGACAGGCTTAATTAACATTTAATTATATAGGAGCGATTCCTTTAAGCTCTGATTGCCAATCTTTAGGATTACATTTTGGCTTCTTAATCTTTATATGGTTGAGATGGTATAGGCAGACGTTTCGAGATTTGAATATTATTTGTGATAAACTTGACCCCTCTCTCCAAATCTACAATATAAACTTCAGTAGAAATTATGCTGTAATTAAAAAAAAAATTTTTTTTTGCATAACCCTACCTACCCATGAAAATGGCCCCTACTCCAAAAATTGTTTAGGGGTTAGAGCAGAATTTTTTTAGCAGCATATTAATAGTTAAGCCTAGTGTAAATATAAATAAATGAAAAATTAACTACCTACCTACCCACCAACTTAATCTTTTAAGGATGGCCTGAAACAAACAGCTGTCTTATCCTAATTATGTAACTATTTATGCAACATTGATGGTCGTACCGCACCTTCACATGTTTTTCACGCCTTTAAAAATTACACACACGACCGATTAATGGTAGACAATGGAATGCAACACTTGATGGTAATATCGTTTGTTATGGCCCCATTTCTTAATAAACAGTACACAGTTTGACACTTCAACAAAAAATATATGCAAACAAAAAATGTACGCATCCGGTTTTCAGGGGTGAAATATCATTCACAATATCTGTCAGTAGCCGCAAAAGCCATCTGGTATTCAGAGAAGACAATCCGGCACTTCAAAAATTGTCTGATTTTCTGAGGATTCTGGTTTTCAGAGAGTTTACTATAGAATAAAGCTACATTTGGTAAAAACTTTTTGGGGGCGATTTGGCAATGGTCCCATGAATTCATATAATTTTGCAATGGGGAATAAAACATCATGGTGTTATTTGTTGTACTGTTGGAACAAGTTGAGGGTAGTGTGCGTGGAACAGTGAGAGCGGACAAAAGATTTTAAGTGTTTGTGTATCTGTTGCCAATGAACTTTGCGTGCTTTGTTTGGCTTACTTCTCCTGATGTATTATATCCAGTGCTGAATCATTTGTATTTGTAAACAAAAATTCTATACCTGACACTATTTCTCATTTTCAGGAAAAACTAACTACATTTGAATATAACTTGGAGAATGTGATTGATGACTGGGTACTGATGGGTTTTTTAGTCGGGAATGATTTTATACCCCACCTCCCTAATTTGCATATCAACCATGATGCACTTCCTCTGTTATGGCGGACATACATAGAAGTACTTCCATCTTGTGGTGGTAAGATTGACATAATGTTATGTTTCTATGAGGTGGCGTGTAACTTGCAGAGGAAAATTGAGATTGAAGCATAGTAACTGGTGTTTATCACAGCAGGATTGCTAAACAATCAGTTTATCAGCCAAAAATGCCCACTTACATCATATTTTGGAGCTGCTCAAATGCGAGGGGTGCAACCATTGTGTTTGTAGAGGCGACAGTTGTAACTAAAACACACAACGGAAAATGAATTTGGCATATATTCTCATAACCACCTCTTGGTATACAAATTATTGAAATAAGATTGTTTTCTATTGATTTTTCACAATCTGTGTTGATATCGTGTTTACTTGTTTGATTCAATGACATATCAATATCATTTGCATGGGTAATATAATTTGTTTCAATGACACACCTAGTACTTATAGATGCTGAATCCTACAAGGAAAGTTTGTAACTATGTTATTCTAATTTTTAAGACATGATATGTGCTTGTTTATAGATGAAGTTATACTTATCTGTTCTCGGTGTCCCACTGATACAGTGTTGGGGTAATGTTTCACTTAGAATGATCTCTGGTATACATTTACATTATAGGTTACATAAACAATGGCGGGAGGTTGAATCTGGAACGGTTTGAGAAATATCTCAGTGCACTATCAAAGGTATGTATGAGCTTTTGATCATGTATAATGCTGTTTTATGAACTGCGATTGGATGAATCTATTACCTGGTCAAATGCATTTCAAAATGGATGTACACGATTGTTCGTGCTTTTCCGTGGATATGACAGAAAAAAGTTGTGATAGTGTTCTGATAGAAAAGAAAATCAAACATCTGTTAATATTTTATGCAATGGTGCATTTGCTAACCTTGATTGACATGGATTGATCCTGAAAGTTCACGTGCCAGTTCTCGGTCACTCTAACAGCATTATGATTATTTTTGTGGTATAACAGTTTCAGTGGTGAAAGTAACTTGTCAATCTTGGTATAATTAAAGAAGGAGATAAACTTGTTTCACCGTGTAGATTTATTTCAATGAATGTGGTTGTGTGTAAACAAAGTGCATTTGGTTATATTATTTTGTACATTCGGCACTCATTGTGTCGACATCAGTAATATTGACATTATGTTTTTTACATATTTGTAAAGTCCAGATTTCTGTTGCTACGTTATGTAGAGGGAAAGTGATTTATTTGTCGACATTTGTAAGTGGACGATTTCGACTTTTGTAATCTGTCTTAGTTCTGCGATTGGCCCAGTCAATATCACTTAAATCCGCATCTTCTCTGTGGCTGGTTGGCTGTACTTGATTTCTCAGGAATGATACTAGCATGGTTTTTTACCAATTTGGTAGTATGAGCTTTGTTGTATCAAAAATGAGGTATTGCAAAAAGTTAAAAACTTCATTGAAACCATTTGTGTTATTTTAAAACGTATTAATTAACTACCTAAACTTGCATAGTTGACTTCTGTGAAATCAGCATCAGAATTTCAAAGGATTTGGTGTAAAGCTCATCAAGTGAATTTGCTTACAATATTGCTGAAATTAATTTTTGCCATTAAAAATATAATTTTGAAGGGTTGGGTCTTGTTACTGTACAATTACAGTCAAACCTGTCTGTAAAGACCACCCATGGGAACAGCAAAATGTGGTCTTTGTTTACAGGTGGTCTCTATTAACAGATTAAATATCATTGAAAATGGTCTGATGGGAGATAAAATTGGAGGTCTTTGCAGACAGGTTTTGCAATAGTGGTCTTTGTTCGCAGGTGGTCTTTAACACAGGTTTGACTGTATATATAAGCAGTAACACTCAATTTAGTGTTTCCGTGCCATCATTACCCTTATGTTTGTTTCAGTTTGACTACGACACATTCTCAGATCAAGTTGGTGATTTAAAATGGTTGGAATCCAAGAAATCAGATACTAGTGCTGAAAAAGCAGAACTTTTGTCTGCTGCCAGAAACTTAGGCAAAAATCAGGTAACATGGTTTGACCTATTATGGTACATGTATTTAAATGCTTTTCAACTTGTCAACTTCTTCTTTTAAAGACATACCAATTTCTTCGGTAATTGGTATTAAACATGTAGTTTATGTGGTATTGCTGTACTAATTTGAATGCAAGTAAGATGAACTTGCTATCATTTCTTGTTGGTAACACTAAAACTAAATTTTATTGTGATATTTTTCTTTTCTCTGAAGACTTTTCAATTAAAATTATTTGAATGTTTTGTGCGTTAATATAAACATGTACATGTGCTGATTTAACTAGTGTATTGTACCATGTACATGTCCTGATTTAACTTGTGTATTGTACCATGTACATGTGCTGATTTAACTCGTGTATTGTACCATGTACATGTGCTCATTTAACTCGTGTATTGTACCATGTACATGTGCTCATTTAACTTGTGTATTGTACCATGTACATGTGCTCATTTAACTTGTGTATTGTACCATGTACATGTGCTCATTTAACTTGTGTATTGTACCATGTACATGTGCTCATTTAACTTGTGTATTGTACCATGTACATGTGCTCATTTAACTTGTGTATTGTACCATGTACATGTCCTGATTTAACTGGTGTATTGTACCATGTACATGTCCTGATTTAACTTGTGTATTGTACCATGTACATGTCCTGATTTAACTTGTGTATTGTACCATGTACATGTCCTGATTTAACTTGTGTATTGTACCATGTACATGTGCTCATTTAACTTGTGTATTGTACCATGTACATGTCCTGATTTAACTTGTGTATTGTACCATGTACATGTGCTCATTTAACTTGTGTATTGTACCATATACATGTGCTGATTTAACTTGTGTATTGTACCATGTACATGTGCTCATTTAACTTGTGTATTGTACCATATACATGTGCTCATTTAACTTGTGTATTGTACCATGTACATGTGCTCACTTAACTTGTGTATTGTACCATGTACATGTGCTCACTTAACTTGTGTATTGTACCATGTACATGTGCTCACTTAACTTGTGTATTGTACCATGTACATGTGCTCATTTAACTTGTGTATTGTACCATGTACATGTGCTCATTTAACTTGTGTATTGTACCATGTACATGTGCTCATTTAACTTGTGTATTGTACCATGTACATGTGCTCATTTAACTTGTGTATTGTACCATGTACATGTGCTCATTTAACTTGTGTATTGTACCATGTACATGTGCTCATTTAACTAGTGTATTGTACCATGTACATGTGCTCATTTAACTTGTGTATTGTACCATGTACATGTCCTGATTTAACTTGTGTATTGTACCATGTACATGTGCTCATTTAACTCGTGTATTTTACCATGTACATGTGCTCATTTAACTTGTGTATTGTACCATGTACATGTCCTGATTTAACTTGTGTATTGTACCATGTTTGCAGAGAAAGCCATTGGGACGACCAATAAGAAATCAGTTTGAATTGTTAGAGACATTTGATGGTAACTCAGTTGATATGGAAGAACTGGGCACCGAACTTATTGATAGACCCTTTGAACACGTATCTGGTAAGTGATTGTGTATTTGTTTGTGTAAAAATGGTATGGTTTATTTTCTGGTGTCCCTGATTGAGTAGTTATGGTGGCTGACCTCAAAACACTTGCCCCTCACCACTGTTGATTCAAATCCGACCTGATATGTACAATTTGTATGTTAGAACTCTATCCAGCTGGCTTGCAGAAGGTCGGTTGTTCTACCAAGGTACCCGCTTATGCCCAAAATGTTGCAAAAAGGGGCATCTAGGGTCTTCTTTCTCTCTAATAGTTGGAAAAGTCACTACATGGCCCTGGCTGTACATGTGACTTAAAGCCCCATTCAGAAACTGTATGGATAAAGGTTTAGTTTCGTGTTGAGTGCACTCAATTCCTAGTTGTAAATTCAGGATGCAAGTTATGACCATGACTCTATTTTTGGAAATGTACTCTTTTCCTTAAAGTTCAAGTTTATTGCCTAAGTTGTCAACATTACCTCATTTAGTGACATTTTTCAGAATTTAATAGCATATGTTACCTGATTTAATTTTTAATGGCATATTTTAGCAGATTTAATGGCATATTTTCCAGATTTAATGACATATTTTACCAGATTTATTGACATATTTTACCAGATTTTAAGACTTGTTTTACCAGATTTAATGACATATTTTACCAGATTTATTGACATATTTTACCAGATTTTAAGACTTGTTTTACCAGATTTAATGACATGTTTTACCAGATTTATTGACATATTTTACCAGATTTTAAGACTTGTTTTACCAGATTTAATGACATATTTTACCAGATTTAATGACATATTTTACCAGATTTAATGACATATTTTACCAGATTTAATGACATGTTTTACCAGATTTAATGACATGTTTTACCAGATTTAATGACATGTTTTAATGGATTTTATGGCATATTTTACCAGATTTAATGGCATATTTTACCAGATTTAATGACATATTTTACCAGATTTAATGACATATTTTACCAGATTTAATGACATATTTTACCAGATTTAATGACATGTTTTACTTGATTTAATGGCATATTTTACCAGATTTAATGACATATTTTACCAAATTTAATGACATATTTTACCAGATTTAATGACATATTTTACAGATGATGTATCAGATGATGATACTTTAGGTGACGAGTTCAGACATCATAAAAGAAATTACTACATGACAAAAATGGAATATGAGAGAGTTACAGAGTATGTATATTTTGTTTGATAGGGTTTGTATTGCTCTCATAATTACTGATACAGTCGGACTTTGTTTTGTTGACAATCTTCTTTCTAAATACTTTGTATCATCCGAAAAAATACCAGGTCCCGATGTATCTTCTTAGGCATGTTGAATTGAAATGTACTGTATGTATATATGTGTTTATTAAAGTGATGTGTATATGTGTTTATTACAGTGATGTGTATATATGTGTTTATTACAGTGATGGTATATATGTTTTTATTACAGTGATGTGTATATATGTTTTTATTACAGTGATGTGTATATATGTGTTTATTACAGTGATGTGTATATATGTGTTTATTACAGTGATGTGTATATATGTTTTTATTACAGTGATGTGTATATATGTTTTTATTACAGTGATGTGTATATATGTATTTATTACAGTGATGTGTATATATGTGTTTATTACAGTGATGTGTATATATGTGTATATTACAGTGATGTGTATATATTTTTATTACAGTGATGTGTATATATGTGTTTATTACAGTGATGTGTATATATGTGTTTATTACAGTGATGTGTATATATGTGTTTATTACAGTGATGTGTATATATGTGTTTATTACAGTGATGTGTATATATGTTTTTATTACAGTTATGTGTATATATGTGTTTATTACAGTGATGTGTATATATGTGTTTATTACAGTGATGTGTATATATGTATTTATTACAGTGATGTGTATATATGTGTTTATTACAGTGATGTGTATATATGTGTTTATTACAGTGATGTGTATATATGTATTTATTACAGTGATGTGTATATATGTATTTATTACAGTGATGTGTTGAGAGATCAAGCTGAAGGTTATGTACGTGGAATACAGTGGATATTGTTGTATTACTACGAGGGAGTGCCATCATGGAGTTGGTCAGTATCCAGTTATTTATCCACCCATCTACTGACCCCTACATTTTTAGCTCTTCTGGCCAAAGACCAGAGAACTAATGTCATGGGGAATTGCTTGTTGTGTGTGTGCATGTGTGTGTCTGTCCGTGCATCTGCCTGTTAACTTTCCATTCATGCAACATCAACTTCTAAACCCCTTTGCCAATTTTGACCAAACTTTTGATATTTGTTTTGTATTCCTGTTATAAAGCATGTTTGGTTTGATATTAATTCTGTAAATGAATTAGTTTTTCAACTAATTTCTATCCTGCATAAAATTACTACCAAATGTCATAGAGATGGTTGACCTTGACTCTTGGCATGTTGGGTCTTTTGACAGCCCTATCTGGCAGCTGTTATTTTTGTATTAATTGAGAAGTTTTAAAATATTTGCAAAATACAGTTTTTCTCCTAGGCAGACAGTGTGGTGAAATTCAGGTGTCATTGGAAGTTCTTATGACTCTAGAAAAGATGGCATATCTGTTGACCATAATGCTTATTCCTTCATTTTCAGTAACCGTAACTGTAATTGCCAAAAGAATATTTTTGTGCATATAATTAACATTCTATATTTTATGCAGTCAGGAGTTAAATGTAGTGTAATTTAATTTGTATGCATGTTTTTCAGGTTTTTTCCCCGCCATTATGCACCATATATGAGTGATGTGAAGGACTTTAAAGACATGTCTATGAACTTTGATCTTGGTACACCATTTATGCCATTTGAGCAGCTTATGGCAGTGTTACCTGCTGCCAGCAAGGAACTTCTTCCAACCCCATATCAGGTAAGTGTTCGTTTGTAGAAGTTCAGCTTTGATAAAAGTGAAGTATAGGGTTTATTTATTATGGTGTCACCCCTGTTTAAAGGGCCAGCGATTTCTAACTAATGAGACACCTACTTTCTGAGCACATTGACTTCCCAATTCCTGTCCTTTAATGCCAGGCACCAGGCCGGTAGACACACCTATACCATTATTTAACTAGCTGGCGGCTCACTATCCAGCCATTTCAGAACAGACCCCTACAGGGATTTGAACCTTTGACCTCCCGCTCCCTAGGCGATGCCTTTACCACACAGCCAGTGGAGACGGTTATATTACAGGCTTGGCTTTTATCTGGACTGGTTTATAATTCCTGCTTTAATCTCCAGTACAAAACGTTATTCATTATTCATAAAAAATCGAAGAGAATGAACTTGAAAGGCAGTCTTTATCCAACGACACAAAATATTTGTGAAGTTTGCAAATGAGGATTTTTATATAAAGATGTTTGATCAGATTATATTGCTTTATTTCTTCTTGTAAATTCACTTGATCTATTCAAATTACCTCCAACCGTTGTGATGCTTGTAGTTGTTATGCAGCTTTGAAAGACTGGAATATAGGCATTAAGTGTTCTCTGTCTTATTTTAGACTTTGATGATCAACGACACATCACCCGTGATAGATTTCTACCCACTGGAGTTTCAATCAGATCTGAATGGTAAACAGCAAGACTGGGAAGCTGTTGTGCTTATACCCTTTATAGATGAGGTACGTTTGTAAT
The DNA here is from genome assembly GCA_032209605.1 of Mactromeris polynyma. Lineage (NCBI taxonomy): Eukaryota > Metazoa > Mollusca > Bivalvia > Venerida > Mactridae > Mactromeris > Mactromeris polynyma. The sequence goes on along the minus strand of JASFXZ010000026.1, from coordinate 9,958,810 downwards.
GTTATGTGTTTAGTTTAAACTTATGTTTATTTTACATAGTTTGTGGAACAAAATCTTACTTAAATTACTCTTCATACTATCACTATGCCAGGGATTGTGATGTTCAGGGTCATACCCTACTCAGTACTTGGCTTGAACTCATGATCTTTGATTGAGGAAACAAGCTTTTTCCAAGTATCAACTATACTTCCCTGCTATGTATATGTTTATTATCCTGTGTAGGTTAATTGAATACAGTTGAACCTCGTTAAGTCAACAGCCTTGTATGCTAAGGCTCGGTATCATCCCAAATAAATATCGGGTTCCGATGTATCTTTTTATGCATCATTGAATTGAAATGGACTATTAGAAACCCTGTTTTTATTCGAAATAATATCAGACCCGATGATTTTGAATGAACGATATCCGCCTGTTTTATTTGTGACAAACTTAGTTAGACCCAACCAGCCTTACCAGGTGTCCACCCTCCACTTACTTGTTCTTTGGGAAGCAATTGTGAAGTTCTCCATGAATCAATGATGGACTAGGAATGAACCAACAAATATTGCAATAAAGATGTGTACATGTGTGTTTTGGATCCCATATATGACAGGGCACTAGGGGCTGAATCTCAAGTGTCATTTTGATAATTTTTTACCTGAGTTTACCATTGTACAGTCACATTATCTATAATTTAGAGAAAAATATACCCTTCAGCCAGAATCATTAGGGTAAAAAGTGGCTTTTTGGAAATTCTAGGGGTCATAGGGTCATCTCCAGGGTCAAATGGAACCCCTGTATGGTACACTGGCACTTTTACCATCTTCTGATATAGTACTCAAAACTTATTTATTGAGAAAAAAATAGATAATTATTGTAGGATATACATTAGTAATTTGTTCAGTCCATTGCAGTACAGTTGTTGTCCTTTGTTTCAGAATCGCTTGTTATCAGCTATGGGATCTGTGCAGCATATGTTGACTGAAGAGGAGAAGTCTCGAAACTCTCATGGACCTCATTTGTTGTATGAACATTCACCAGAACCAGGAGGCGTATTTCCATCCTCGCTGCCCAGCAACTTTCCGGATATTGCTATCAATCATTCAAAGTAAGAGAATATTTTGGTAGTTTGTGATGTAATTTGTGAAAATCTTCTTATCCAAAGCCATAAGGCCTAGCACTTAGAGATTTAGTGGTGGTCCTCTTCAAGATTGTATGAATTATTTAGTTTCTTCAAAAAACATGGCTGCCGTGGGATGGGACCTTGTTCCCCCTATACATGTAATGGAAACTATAACAACATCTCAGAAATCATCCAATATATTTTGATGAAACTTCTCAGGAATGATCCTTAGATGGTCCTCTTTCAAAGTTATATAAATGGTTCTGCTGCATAAATACGTCACAGAAGCTAAAACTAGATTTTTAAAGTGTAAACTTCGAATATGTTCTTACCCAAACCCATAAGGTGTAGGGCTTTAATATTTGATGTGTAGCATTGCCTAGTGATACTCTTACAAGATAATATACATTATTATTTATATGCATGAAATGGAAAATACTAAACGTTATGTCCTCCTAAACTGCTATGTGGATTTTGACGGAACTTGACAGGAATGAGGCTTAAATGGTCTTAATTCAGACGGAACGACAGTGTATTCAGGTGAGCAATATATGGCAACCATCACTCAGGGGAGCAATAAAGGGCCATCATGGCCCTCTTGTTAAAATTAGGATACTTTAAGCATAAAATGTCTAATATTATTAGTTAATGTGGATTGATGATTTAGTTCTGGTTTGTAGGATGATGTTATTGAGTTAGTATATTTTATTTCAGATTAACAAAAATACCTTTGGCAGCGTTCCGGGTTCCATCAGAGACATTGAGAAAAAGAATGTTACCAGGTGCAAAGCTAGATGTGTTCTTTCCTGGATTCCCTACATTGAAACACATCCCACATGAAGTAAGTCGAACATATGACAATTTGAGAGGTCATATTCTCAAGTTGAAAATTTTAGTTTAGTTTTTTCTTATTAAATTAAAAGGTTGTGGGTTCCAAAATTATGACCAACTTGCTATTCCGTAGTATGACGCTCTCTTGTTTACTTGCTATTCCGTAGTATGACGCTCTCTTGTTTACTTGCTATTCCGTAGTATGACGCTCTCTTGTTTACTTGCTATTCCGTAGTATGACGCTCTCTTGTTTACTTGACTATTCAGTAGTATGACGCTCTCTTGTTTACTTGCTATTCCGTAGTATGACGCTCTCTTGTTTACTTGCTATTCCGTAGTATGACGCTCTCTTGTTTACTTGCTATTCCGTAGTATGACGCTCTCTTGTTTACTTGCTATTCCGTAGTATGACGCTCTCTTGTTTACTTGCTATTTCATAGTATGACGCTCTCTTGTTTACTTGCTATTCCATAGTATGACGCTCTCTTGTTTACTTGCTATTCCGTAGTATGACGCTCTCTTGTTTACTTGCTATTCCGTAGTATGACGCTCTCTTGTTTACTTGCTATTCCGTAGTATGACGCTCTCTTGTTTACTTGCTATTCCAAAGTATGACGCTGTCTTGTTTACTTGCTATTCCGTAGTATGACGCTCTCTTGTTTACTTGCTATTCCGTAGTATGACGCTCTCTTGTTTACTTGCTATTCCGTAGTATGACGCTCTCTTGTTTACTTGCTATTCCGTAGTATGACGCTCTCTTGTTTACTTGCTATTCCGTAGTATGACGCTCTCTTGTTTACTTAACTATTAATATAACAAAACTTATACTGGCGATTTGTGAACATTTCTGCTGGTGACAAATTTTAAGTCTCAAAAATATCCTTTTATAAGGTCATTAAATTCTTGTATTTAATCAAATTTTGTTTGTATTTGTAGTCTAAGTTGAGTAAAGAGGGAGTGAAAGTATTCCAGTCAAGTAGTAGAGGATGCAATGTTATGTTGTATATTGAACAGAAAGATAATGAGCCTCCGGTAAGTATTTACATACCCTGAAATCCCAAAATAAGCCGGTCCCAATAACATGCCTGTCTCAATAACATGCCGGTCTCAATTACATGCCGGTCTCAATAATATGCCAGTCCCAATAACAAGCCAGTCTCAATTACATGCAGGTCTCAATAACATGCAGGTCTCGATAACAAGCCAGTCTCAATAACATGCCGGTCTCAATAATATGCCGGTCCCAATAACAAGCCGGTCTCAATAACAAGCCGGTCCCAATAATATGCCGGTCTCAATAATATGCCGGTCTCAATAACAAGCCAGTCTCAATAATATGCCAGTCTTGATAACATGCCGGTCTCAATAACAAGCCAGTCTCAATAATATGCCGGTCTCGATAACATGCCGGTCTCAATAACAAGCCAGTCTCAATAATATGCCAGTCTCGATAACAAGCCAGTCTCAATAATATGCCGGTCTCAATAATATGCCGGTCTCGATAACAAGCCAGTCTCGATAACAAGCCAGTCTCAATAACATGCCAGTCTCGATAACAAGCCAGTCTCAATAATATGCCAGTCTCAATAACATGCCGGTCTCAATAATATGCCAGTCTCGATAACAAGCCAGTCTCAATAATATGCCAGTCTCAATAACTTGCCGGTCTCGATAACAAGCCAGTCTCAATAATATGCCGGTCTCAATAACTTGCCGGTCTCGATAACAAGCCAGTCTCAATAATATGCCAGTCTCAATAACTTGCCGGTCTCGATAACAAGCCAGTCTCAATAATATGCCGGTCTCAATAACTTGCCGGTCTCGATAACAAGTCGGTCCCAATAACAAGCCAGTCTCAATTACATGCAGGTCTCAATAACATGCAGGTCTCGATAACAAGCCAGTCTCAATAACATGCCGGTCTCAATAATATGCCGGTCCCAATAACAAGCCGGTCTCAATAACAAGCCGGTCCCAATAATATGCCGGTCTCAATAATATGCCGGTCTCAATAACAAGCCAGTCTCAATAATATGCCAGTCTTGATAACATGCCGGTCTCAATAACAAGCCAGTCTCAATAATATGCCGGTCTCGATAACATGCCGGTCTCAATAACAAGCCAGTCTCAATAATATGCCAGTCTCGATAACAAGCCAGTCTCAATAATATGCCGGTCTCAATAATATGCTGGTCTCGATAACAAGCCAGTCTCGATAACAAGCCAGTCTCAATAACATGCCAGTCTCGATAACAAGCCAGTCTCAATAATATGCCAGTCTCAATAATATGCCGGTCTCAATAATATGCCGGTCTCGATAGCAAGCCAGTCTCAATAATATGCCAGTCTCAATAACTTGCCGGTCTCAATAATATGCCGGTTTCAATAACTTGCCGGTCTCGATAACAAGCCAGTCTCAATAATATGCCAGTCTCAATAACTTGCCGGTTTGATAACAAGCCAGTCTCAATAATATGCCGGTCTCGATAACAAGTCGGTCTCAATAATATGCCGGTCTCAATAACTTGCCGGTCTCGATAACAAGCCAGTCTCAATAATATGCCGGTCTCAATAACTTGCCGGTCTCGATAACAAGGCAGTCTCAATAATATGCCGGTCTTGATAACAAGCCAGTCTCAATAATATGCCGGTCTCAATAACTTGCCTGTCTTGATAACAAGCCAGTCTCAATAACATGCCGGTCTCAATAATATGCCGGTCTCAATAACTTGCCGGTCTCAATAACATGCCGGTCCCAATAATGAGCCGGACACAATAACAAGCTGGTCTCGATAATAAGCCAGTCTCAATAAGATGCCAGTCTCGATAACAAGCCAGTCTCAATAATATGCCGGTCTCAATAATATGCCGGTTTCAATAACTTGCCGGTCTCGATAACAAGCCAGTCTCAATAATATGCCAGTCTCAATAACTTGCCGGTCTCAATAATATGCCGGTTTCAATAACTTGCCGGTCTCGATAACAAGCCAGTCTCAATAATATGCCAGTCTCAATAACTTGCCGGTTTGATAACAAGCCAGTCTCAATAATATGCCGGTCTCGATAACAAGTCGGTCTCAATAATATGCCGGTCTCAATAACTTGCCGGTCTCGATAACAAGCCAGTCTCAATAATATGCAGGTCTCAATAACTTGCCGGTCTCGATAACAAGGCAGTCTCAATAATATGCCGGTCTTGATAACAAGCCAGTCTCAATAATATGCCGGTCTCAATAACTTGCCTGTCTTGATAACAAGCCAGTCTCAATAACATGCCGGTCTCAATAATATGTCGGTCTCAATAACTTGCCGGTCTCAATAACATGCCGGTCCCAATAATGAGCCGGACACAATAACAAGCCGGTCTCGATAATAAGCCAGTCTCAATAACAAGCCGGTCTCGATAATAAGCCAGTCTCAATAACATGCCGGTCTCAATAACATGCCTGTCTCAATAACATGCCGGTCTCAATAATATGCCGGTCTCAATAACTTGCCGGTCTAAATAACATGCCGGTCCCAATAATGAGCCGGACACAATAACAAGCCGGTCTCGATAATAAGCCAGTCTCAATAACATGCCGGTCTCAATAACATGCCTGTCTCAATAACATGCCGGTCTCAATAATATGCCGGTCTCATTAATAAGCGGGTTGTCTTATTATTGAGGTTTTTCTGTACATATTGTGAGTCTAATGTTTGGTTTGTTATATTATGATTTCAGGATATTGAACATGTGTCCAAGGAGTATCTAGGGAAGGAAATATATGTAGCGTGGCCACATCTGTTTGAAGCAAAAGTTGTGTCTGTATCAGATGGTAGATCCTGGTAAGTGGATTCTAGTGATGTACTAAGCAATAGATACAACCCACGTTTTTCTCAAAGATATCAGAAGGTGCTTCACTGGGAAAAACAACAGTTTTATCTTAGGCAAAAGGGGGCGAGAACTAATGTTTGTCCTAACCAACTGTTTTTTTATGGCTTTAAGATGACTCATTGAAAAAAAAATTGTTTTTGATGTAACTGATTAAAGAGTGAGAATAAATGCGCAGTTGGAAGTTCAACAATTGTTTGCAGAGTCTTCTGTCTAGGACTAGGAGATATTTTTGAATAGCTCCGCTGGCTGGGTGTTTAGTCATACAAATTTATGTTGGAACACCCACAATACGTAAATATTGGCTTTAATTTTTCTTATTTTGTCATCTGTACAAATGGTCGTCTGAAGAAGCCTTCGACTTTTATTGGCTTCAAATACCTTTTTTTTGGAAATATTTTCATGTTCGGATTATTAGTTCTTCAATATGTAGCCCTGAAAGCAAAATTACTTCCAACTAGAAATATCTTGAAAAAAGATGGTCAGCGCAATCTGAAGGTTTAGATTTATTGTGCAACATAAAACATGCTGAGATGTTACGATTGCTGGTCACTCCAGATCCAAAATGATTTTCGGTAAATTAACCGAAATCAGTGGATTTCGGTAAGGTAACATATCCTTTATCAAAAGGTTAACCAATCCGCGCCAAGGTTACAAACGTTCGGTTGAAGAGAAATTGCCTTGGTGGTTAACATAAGATTTGATTGGTTTACACAAAACTGATATGCAAATAGCAAAATCCATGTTAGTACGGCTGGGTCGAAAAACAGTATAGATATAAAATACTCTCATTGAATGTTCACATTTAATAAAACATGATAAAAATGCCATGCAGGACGGATAAAATCAAACGGCACACTGGTAACATAGGTTGTGATATGAGTTTTAGTTGCATGGCTCTTATTAACACGACTGTTTTACTGACAATTCTGCAGCCTTGAACATATGGGGAAGGTGATATTTTGTAAATCACTTGTGATTTAACTTTAATCTTTAAGCATCACTCAAGAAGATGTTGGTCAAAAAGGCAAGTCTGGATCAAGTCGTTCACAGACAAAACGTGAAGAGTGTGATGATATTGTTTGGAGGAAAGAAGTATCCACCATCACCGAGAGGTTGGTTTTATATTTGAATTGTTAAACAATGCCGGGCTGTCGAGCTGTAAACTGTCCCTACTTTTTTACTTGCTTCCTACTTTTTCCCTAATTTCTTGAAAGAGCCCTACTAACCCTAACTCTTCTTGAAAGTAACAGTAACCTTCTAGCACAACACCACCTGGATGAAGAACGTAGGTCTTGTCGTGTACAGGGCGGTGAATTTAAAAAAAAACTATACGCCCGTTCATAGAAAGGATCTTATTATAATTTCACCTGCTGCTTGCGGGCGGCAGTTGGGCAGGCAGGTGGTTGGATTGGTGGGCAACGTCCAGTAAGTTGTCCGATGTATAACTTTAGAAGCATTTGTCCAATTATCACCAAAATTTAGGCAACAAAATCCCTACTTTTACCCTACTGATTGTCAAGCCCAACTTGCTGTGAGCTAAACATAATTGCCAAAATGGAGGTCCGTGTATTTGTGCGCGCCCAGATTTGGTGGAGGTCCGTGTATTTGTGCGCGCCTGGATTTGGTGGAGGTCCGTGTATGTGTGCGTGCCCAGATTTGGTTGAGGTCCGTGTACTTGTGCGCGCCCAGATTTGGTGGAGGTCCGTGTATGTGTGCGCCCCCAGATTTGGTTGAGGTCCGTGTATTTGTGCGCGCACAGATTTGTTGGAAGTCCGTGTATGTGTGCGCACCCAGATTTGGTTTATCTGAACCATTACTCTGTCATTTATTGAGGGATTTTCAAATTACTTGATTACCTGCCACAAGTGTTCATCGTAATGAGATGAAGTATCGGATGCAGGCCCATGTCTTTAGCTCAAAGGTCAAGGTCACTCAGAGGTCCAACGTCATTATTGGGTCCTAAACTTCTTGTCCAGACCATAACATTGTCATTTATTTAGGGATTTGAAAATTATTTTGAGAGGGTGTGAGGATGTCGCACACAAGACCCATGTCCATAGCTCAAAGGTCGAGGTCACACTTAGAGATCAAAGGTTAAGTATGGGTATAATGGATATGCACTGTATAGCATAATATAACCGTATTCTCTTAATCTCTTGACAATTGGCAGGCTCGACATGTTGCCCTTATGCATCTACTTTTAAACAATAACCCTATTTTATCCTTACTTTTTGAAAAGAGGTGAGTTGGCAATTAGCCAATAAGAAGTGAGTAAGGCAATATAACCAAGTCTGAAACTTTAAATGTGCACACAGATTTTTGGTCCATATGTGAGTGCACTGCAGTGGTTTATTTTCCTATTTTTACTGATATTTTGCATACTAATGCTACATCAAATTCCCATATTTGAAGTTTCAAGCTGCATGTTTTGCTTAATTGATTGTGCCAAAGAAAACCTATTGCTTTTCAAATTTCCATTATTTGAATACAGAGACCACCGTATCTACATTGTTTGTGACATAATATCAGTAGTCATACCTTAATATGGTAGAATACACCACATTAATCATGCTTGTTAATGATGTCATAAGTCACTTTCATAACTGCATCAATTGTAATAGGATAAACAGATTCAATTGCTGGAATCAATTTATGAGAACAAAAATCGACCTATGAAGGACTACTTGTTGATTTTGTCTACATACACCTTTGTTCACTGATATTTCTCTTACAGGTACAGAGACAGACTGGGAATTGTAATTGGTGAAACGGACATACTCCTCAAGTGTCTACCCATGACAGGACGAAAGTAAGACGTTATTGTCAAATACAGTTCACTCTTGTTATGTCTAATTTTATGACCATAGAAAATTGTTCGTCTTAACGAAATTTGACATAAACATCGGAGGGCGTAAGTTTGTGAAAAAGACTTGTTTGTGAAAAAATGCTTTAATTGTACTTTTATGCACTTCTCTTGATTGATTTGTCATGTTTGCATTTATGGCCTAACATTTTGCAAACACAAACAAATCCTCCCAATGTGTTAATATTAAGTTATTTAAGGTTGCAAACATTGATGACAATTCTCAATGTTAGTGGGAACCTCTACACCCCTCTGTGAAGGTAGTACTTACTCTTTGGGGTCTTTGATCAATTTTTACTTACGAGTAACATTGCTGTTTATGAATTCTTGATAATATCGGGATCTAGAAATCCACGAGCTCGACGTCCTGGACAAGTCTTATTGCCAATCAAGCTACCAACAATTTGAGTTGAACTAAGCTCAGGACAAGTCTGTCTAAAACGCTATAAATGACACTCACAATATGGAATTAACAACACGTAATAGTCGTAAAGTGTTCAGTATGCAGAGTGTCAGTCCAGTCGGATGGATTATGGTGAAATACATGTAGCATGGATCCTGACCATTTCCTAATAATGAGTGACCTTGTTTCTGTTCTAGGACAAATGGCTTCCCATGTTAGATCTGACAAGTTAAATTTAATATGTATACCTGTCCAGGTCACGTGTATTTGAGAGAACTCCTAGAGACTCAAATATTGGAAAAAAATTCATAAGAATTATGAATGAAAGACATTTTTCCATTTTAATGTTAGTTACAAAAGTCTTACTATGTTTTATCTCCCCTTAGTAGTCAGGAACTTTTTTGTTCTAATAGAAAACTACTTTAGCTCATTTAGGTTATTTCTTCAAGTGTCTTCTCCTGAATTGCTGTATGGAATTCAACCAAACTTGACTGGGAACAACATATATAAGTTGGGATTTAAGAATTGTGAAAAATGAGTCTTGGATCCCCATAGAGGACAGGAAAAGGAGCCCATTAGCTTTAACTTCTCAGTTTCTTTGAATAAAAACAAGTTTTTCTGTAGAAACATCTGCAAGTGGTAGGGATACATTGTGTACTTGTGATTACCCTGACAATATCCATGTTTGTATTTCAGGTATATATTTACTGCACACGGTAAAGTGACTATGGATAAACAGTTTGGAAATCTGCCGGTTCCTTTTGCCTTACAAGCTTCAGTAAAGGTAGGATTACATACTCTATATGTTAGAATTGTATACTGATTAGGCTTTCAATCAAATTTCAAACTCTCGCCATTATAATAATTCATGTTATAAGATGTAAGAAAATGAATTGTATTGTTGATCTTATCAGTTTACTCTGACATCATTTTGCACAGTTTAAGAATTTTAACACCTTTGTGCTTTGAACAATCTTGTTGAAGTAAATAATGAGTGTTTTGGTAAACTATAAAGCTTTGTTAATTGTGTTGTGTTTGTAACAGTGTTAGTGTTGAGAGCTCAAAATTAATTACAGTCAGACGTCGTTCATTCAAATTCATCGAGTCTGAAATTTTATTAAAAGTAAGGGTTTTGAATAACCAATTTCAATTCGCCTTACTTAAGAACATAGACTGAGACCTGATATTTATTTCGGATGATACCAAGTATTCAGATAGAAGGTTGTAGCATAAACGAGGTCCGACTGTGACAACATTACTGTCTGTTTTTACAACAAATGTGTTGAATATAGAAACAGGAAAACCATCCTGTTATCTCTGTGGAGCTTTCGGCTGGCAATCTGTGTGTCGTAGATCTGACAAGGTGTATGTTCCCTGCGATGATTTGAATGGATATAATACATCCAAGGTCATTTGTAAATTGCTTGTGGATGAACAGGGGCAAAATCATTAAACATTTTAAAGTCTGAGTTTCAAACTTAAAGTGTTTGTGCAGATTTCGATGTACAGTGTACTGTGTGTATGAGCAATTCTTCTGACAATAATTCATCTGTATAAATATAATGAAAACGAAATGCTGGTTAGTTTATCTTTTGCAAATTTAAGGTCTATGGCTTGAGTTTTGGTCTTCAAATGTTCATGAATAAGGCCTCAGATCAGCACTGGTTTGTAACCCAAGTATACTGATTAGGTCTATTGACCAGCCTCACATAGCTGTTAAAACTTGGCATAAACTGCAAGTCAGCTAGAAACTGGAATCTCAGATATTATGATTTGTTTTCAGGATATAGCTGTTCATGATCCTGGCTTCTGTCAGTTTAAGACATTGAAGGAGTTTTTACCTGATGGTGCACCAGTATTCATGCTAGGTTGGCCACACTATGGATGTCAAGGGGAAGTAATTGAGACAGATATGGAAAGCGGGCGTGTTCGTATCAACCTAACCATCTTTGAAGAACCTAATCTATCCGGACTTATAAACAATCAACAGGTATAATCTTATCATGGACAGTAATGAACTCATTTTATTTGTGTAAGGCGGCACAGTTAGCATAGTAGTCTTGCCACTGCTAATCTGGAGGTAGCAAGCATGAAACTATGGAGTGACAGTAATCAATGGGATTGTCTGGCCCTATATTTAAACACATTTTGAGTCCATTCAAAGGAGTAGGTTCACTTACCACCAAAATCGGCCCTGTGTCAAATTCTTTTGAAAACGTCATTGTAATAAGACAATCCAATAAATATTACAAAACTGCATTTTTTAAGCTTTATTATCAAAACTGTTACCATGGCAACAGAAATATTTTTTTGTAAAAATATGAAAAAACACATTTTTTTCAAAATACATTTAACGTAACTATTTCTGATTGCATAAAATGTTTATAAAAATTGAAATAGTCAATTTTTACAATTGTTCTGTTTTGGTTGTCATGGTAACAATTTTGAAATATTTGAAAAGAATATTTTTGAGTCCAACTTGAAAAGCAACTAAACAATTGATCAGTTTAAAAGTAATGATCTTCAAAATAAATGACAACAGTTTCTTCTGTAACAATATTTATTTTTTGTTTCCTTGGAAACTCAAACGTTCTTGGACCGGCACTACATGCATTTTAGGTGGCTACACAATATAATACACTTTTTATCATCTGATTTTTTCTAAATCAATCAAATCTTTCACCTGAGTGTATTTATAAATAATCATCATGTATAACATTTTAATAAAATTGAAATAAAAACTGTTGCTATGGTAACACAATTTTTAGCAAAAATTGCTATTTGAAACTACATTTTTGAGGACTTAAAGTAACTGGAATGCATTTGGTTGACTTGAACTAATGTATTCAAGTTGTATTGCCATCTGAATATCTTGAATCCATAGCAACAGTAACATTGAATATATAAAATATTGTATTGCAATTTATGTCGGTAAATAGCTATCTATAGCTGCTAGTGTTATGTTTTTGTACACTATCTGACAATAAATAAAGTTTGACTTGACTTTGATAGAATGCAAAATACATGATATTAATGCAAGCAATAAACCTTGTGTGTTGACAAGGTCATTTCAAATGTAATAAGAAGTTCAATGAAAATGCATACATCAATTTATGTTGCTATGGCAACTTTAATTATTAACTAGCACTAAATTTTATATATTTTCTATAATATCATGTATCCACTATTTGTAATATTTATCTTTATTTGTTGTCAAAGCTATAAAATTATTTATAGAAATAATATAAAAGGTATATATTCATTAACAACTTAATCTCACTTAGATACATGTATACTTACTATATCTATACATGAAAGTTATGATTTGTGAGAGTGGCCTTTCCAGCTCTGCATCTTTCCACTGTTAATGTTACCAATTTCATAAATTTCAATTTTAACTGCTTTTCAGAATAGCAACGGGTTGTCAATATTAGTAGTGATATAACAATATTTATTCAATACAGATAAGAAAATAGATTGTTGACATTTACTGTAAAGAAATGACAGGATATTTTTGATTTCAGTGGACTTATTGAAACCACAACAATTGACTGTTAACTACAGTATATTTCAACAAAATCATCTCACTATAACATTAAACTGTACATGGACAATATAAATGATAATAAGGAAAGTAGCTAAAACTTTCCTACTCCTCAATAATGCTATCCTTTGAATCTAAAGGAGTCCACAGTGTCAGGGATTACAGAAGCATCTTGTAGATACTGACCCCAGTCCTTAACACCAAATGTATTTGATGTTGACTACATTGACATGCCTAAATACCACAGTATTGCAGCCACATGAGAACAAGTTCCAACTGTCAAATTATATACATGGGTACAATTTTAACAAAATGTACTAACAAACAGAAGTCATCAATATGCATGACTATATATAAACCAAATAAACTAACAATTTTAAATGAAGAAAGAACATTGATTCATTATAACAATAGTTTAATTCAACAAAAGTAGTTTTGATTGCCTAATTATTAATAGTTGATAGTCACTTCCTATGACATTAGTTCTATTTAATAAATCTGTCAACATACTATCTTGACATGGTATACAAGTCTTTGAAGTTTTCAGTAAAAGATAATAACTAAGAATTAATAACACTAATAATAATATCACTTTGTGTGATTTTACTCTGTATTGAAATATTAACAATAATACATTGGTATTTTATGTAACTTACAAAACTTTATGGAATATATATTTATTACTTTGTGAACAAATCAATATACATGTAATTGTTATTCGACGGAAATAGAACTATGTGTTCATTTAACCTTAACAAGAGCGGTGGTAGATATTAGACGATTCGGCTTCATACATGTAACGGCTTACGGTTCCAAACAGCTTGGAGGTCTAACGTCAAAGACAACTGTCATAATTATCATTGAGGTGGTCTTAATTCGCAGGTGGTTTAAGGTGAGATTGTATTGTACCATTCTGTTGTTTTGATATTCATACCTGACTGTGTATGAGTAAATCTTTAAAATATCTCAAAACACCAAACACATTATTATAGCCAAAAACTAATTAGAATATATTTACTGATATTTATATCTAATTCAAAGTGTTAAATAATACTGAAAATAGTCAATTTTGTTTGAATCTGAAATATTGATGAAAAGTTCAGAAAATAAATATACAATGCACACATATGGATTATTATATTACTTGTACATTTATAATTATACCAGTCGGATGACAAAGCCAGCGTTCGTATTTTAGAGTATAATACATACCGGTCCTTTCTTTATTTAAGCAGCCGACTTAAAACTACACGAAATCGTTAGCCTTCATACATTATTCTACATAAATACAACAGATTTCTTGTAAACATCCAAAAAGTTGTTAAAATCAATCATCGGACCACCGAAGCTTATATCCAACGACGCTGCGAAGTTGACAACCAAAATTGTCTCCCTTTGAAAAACAAACCCGTTTTGACCAGATTCGGATACGTACAAAATAATCGGATATTGCATCTTTGGCCACTTCGTGTGGATTTAAGTTTTTGACTTAATCGATAGGTCGCATAAGATTTAAAATGATCCTAGTGTTCTTTACATTATGGTTGTCATTATTTTGTTTGATAGATAAAGAAAACTCACGACATATGATTACATATGACAGTAGAGGTCTACAGTTTTGAAAGTTGACATTCCATTTCAATTTGTCTTCATTGTACCATTATCTCCCACATGCGACACCATGAAACTTTTACCAAGCATGAGTAACATGATGAACAACATACACGCAAAATATCTATGTGTCGCATGTGGGAGATCATATCTAAAAAATCGGATTTACATGGCTTAAATGTCACATGTCAAGTTGTTTCGTGTGGTGGGGTAAGTTCAATTAGTCTTTGTTTTGCTTCTGTATGAACTTTTCCACAAAGATGATATATATTAAGAAACCCAAAGGGTCAATGTTTACATAATGTGCCATAACTTTGCGATGCAAATTGTTTTCACATTCACAACAAGCGATGTTTTTACACAATTACGGTTTGTATAAGTCAATGACAGGTCACCTAAATTCAATAATATTCGACTCGCGCGCATTGTTATCAAGCTAATATTTTTAGAATCATTGTAAAGGTACATGAGGAAGATGTTTGTTAAAAAAATCGATATGAAATAGTTTACTTTTATCAATAAAATATGATAAACAGACGAGATCACGTAGACCCATGGCCTCTCTGTTACCATAGCAACCGAAGAATGAAAAACACAAAAGCAATTCAATTCATGTCTACTTTATTCTTATGTAAAAAAAAACAAGATAGCATGTCAAGACAGCAAAAAACGAGTTTTTACAATTATTTGTCCTTTGCAGTGTTTCCATTGCTATGGCAACTATATACTTCGTAAAAGATTTCAAAACACACTTTTGCATCTGCAATATGTAAATAATCGTTCTGCGTAAATTCAATAACATTCTGACACAGGGCCAATTTGAGTGGTAAGTGAACCTACTCCTTTGAGTGTCCTGAATTATTAAGATTTTTGATAAATGGAGATCACAAAGAAAATTTGAGGGCAATATGTGTCTTTATGTGAAGTTTTCACTCAAATATTTGAATTGGTCCTTAGATTATTTTGTGAATACAGATTAAGTGAAGAAAACTGCTAATTTGAGTTTGAGGGAATCCTCAATATAAAATATATTTGTGAATACGGGGTGTATTTCAAGAATTCTTAAGTCAGTCGACTAGTCTCTGTTTTTTTATCTGCTAGGTAAACTATTGGCTACAAATAATCCTTTCTTTGTAACCGTTGACAATTGTTAACAGCTTGGCACTAATATAGATATATAGTTTCATAAACCAACATAGTAAGTAACAACTTGATTTGTTATTATTGATAATGGTGAGGTTTCTTCTGTCTTGATTCTGTATTTATCTGATGTGGTGTTAATGTTCTTCAGCGTTATCCATATTTGGTGTGGACATGTGTTAGTGTTACACTGGTGTATGCCTAATGCACTGATGTTGCCTAATGTTTAACACATATATTCCTGTGCACACAGACCGCATACAAACACTAGGCACTGAATTACAAACTTTATAAGGGACGTTTGCTTGTATGAATGTAGTTGTATTGTTTTGCGCATCTTGGCCAAAGATTAATAATGAGCTATTGTGTTAACTCTTTGCCCATCTATGTTTCTGTCTGTACATTGTGGCTGCCAATGTTGTCTTTGTACTACTCACCCAATGTTGCTGTGTATTCTTGGAGTGATACTTACATAGTCATTACTTATATCAGTGTAAGAATAAATACAGTAAAACCTCAGTAAAAATGACCGTCCTCTGGACCCTTGAAAACTGGTCTTCTTATTGCTGTGGTCCTAACGTTGAGGTGGAATAAATCAGTGAAAAAGAACTTGAAAATTGTGTGCTTAATTTAAAGGTGGTCCTATTATTTAGGTGGTCTATAAGTGAGACTTTACTTCTTTCTTCTCTAGGATGGCACTAGTTTTCAACGATTGGATTTGATACATTAGTACATATACTATTTGATAATAATGCAAATTTATTAAAAGTTCGGTTATTTTGAGACAATATTTTGCAAACTGTAGTAGCCAGCTTGAGTTTTAATTGCCCATTACTATTTGGTAACCAACTGGTGCTAGTCTAGGATCTTGTTCTAGTTTCTTGGGAAACTGTGTTTTTTTAATATCTATACACTATTCATACGTAGTACTAGGTAACGCTTAAGTAATGCAAATTTTTGATCAAATAGAAACATGAAAACACTTGATACATAATATTCTTTAATTGCCTTTTGAATTATCAAGGTTCACACAGATTTTGAAAAGTCCTTGAATTTGATGCCTACTCCTTTAAAACTACTTGAATTTATAACAGTCAGAAACTCCTTGAAAATTGCTTGAATTTTGGAAAGAAAAAATTGTATTTTGGTGAATTGCCCTTGATTTTTCTGCTGCCTAGAGAACAAGGAACAAAAAATAACAAACAGACAAACAATGACGCGAAAGGTGAAAAAATGATGGAGTTATCTTCATCGGGTGCTACCATTGAGTAGGTGATAATACGGTAATGCAGTATGGTACTGAATGAGTTTTATGCATTCTTAAAGTAATTATCACATTGTGTAATTGTATCTGTGTTGCGATGAAGGTTATCTTGTGGGAGTAAAGGGGAACAATACACCGGATACCTTCTTCTATATAGTGATGTTGCAACTTTTCTAGTCATTGAAGATGGGGAAAAAGTACTTGAAAAGTCCTTGAAATGTACTTGTATATATTTTGGGAAGTTCTGTATGAACCATGAATTATTTCTGGAAAGGCACTATATATGAGGAAATTGTGGAAGTCTTTATTGTGTTAGACAACTTGATTTTTCACACCACTTTTATCAGCACATCACAGCTGTAGTAGATATAAAGTGTCAAGCTCCTTGCTCAATAGTGGACACAGCACATCACAGCTGTAGTAGATATAAAGTGTCAAGCTCCTTGCTCAATAGTGGACACAGCACATCACAGCTGTAGTAGATATAAAGTGTCAAGCTCCTTGCTCAATAGTGGACACAGCACATCACAGCTGTAGTAGATATAAAGTGTCAAGCTCCTTGCTCAATAGTGGACACAGCACATCACAGCTGTAGTAGATATAAAGTGTCAAGCTCCTTGCTCAATAGTGGACACAGCACATCACAGCTGTAGTAGATATTAAGTGTCAAGCTCCTTTCTCAATAGTGGACACAGCACATCACAGCTGTAGTAGATATTAAGTGTCAAGCTCCTTTCTCAATAGTGGAAATTTGACATCAAGCATTTTAGTTCTTTCCTAGCAAGCACTCCCACATGAGACAGATTATGTTATCATTCCGGACAAAGTAACTAACATCAATTGGTCTTAGTGCTTAAAAGCAAACTTGTTTATTGAATAGATATTTTTCACTGTGACAGTTTGTGATCATAATTGTAGATCACTATTGCATTGGCTTTATGTTGTTTTATTGTTTGAATAACTGTATCGTTTGTAGTTCGATTGATTGGCTGTTTAACTTTTTGCCTGTGAAGATTTTTGTCTGAAGTATTATTATTTATTGTTAATGTTTCTGATTAGTGTGGATGTATGGTGGTGATATATGTACAGGAGTTTACTTAACAGTGAAATATATGCTACTGTAATGAGTTATTTAAGTGGTTTGTGATTATTATTGAAATGAAAACCTTCATGTTTCGTGTAGAGCTATAGTGTTGAATCTTAAAAAGAAGTCAAAATTCCTTCATGTTATTTATTTGAGCTAGAACTGTTGGCCAATAAACGAGTAAGCCTATCTTTGCTCTGAAATTTGTATGTAAGGTCAACAATTCACTTATATTGCAGGCGTATGCAGATCGTTACTATGCAGGCTTTGAAGTTGGGCAGAAAACTGGCATTAGTTCCCATCTTGTATCTAGATTGACAGGAACCATATTTGTCACTGCTGGAGAAGCAGAACTTGCTAGGGAACAGCAGAATCCCCATAAAGTAAATGTCGGTCTGAACTTAAAGTTCACAAAACGTGGTGAGGAAGTTCCTGGATACACGAAGAATGTCGATGGAAAGTGGCTGTACTCACAGAAAACCATAGACGTGTTGTCGGAGTATATAGAGAAGTAAGTATTTTGAAGTCCCATGGAGGAGTGTATGTCTTAACAGTCCTAGATCAATTGAATATAGAAAGAGGAAGTAGAATTATTTTCATTTCCACAGAATAATTATAGTCTGTTGTTTATAGAAGTTTCATACTATTGTGCTCCTGATAGTTGCCTTGTTGCTGCTTTGCTTGTTTTGCATGCACAAACTATGTATTTTAACTTGGTGCCTTGTCTTACATTATTGTGTGTCAGACTTGTGCAATTTCCGTGTATACAACAAAATATTTAATGATTTCTTGTAATGTGCATATGATGATAATATCTTTTTTATGGCATTCTCTTCAGTCTACCTTAGTATTTTATTTTTTGAGATTTGAACTCATAGTGCCCACCCAGTTTGCAAAATTGGAAGAGTGCACTCTGTTGTTGAGCTGGAAGTAATAGGTTCAAACCTTTGTGAGGGTAAGTTCAATATGACAATGTGACTGAAGTTACTTGCATCTGAAGTCATTTCTCTTCCACCTATGATTCATGTGGCAGTGCTCCTTGGTTTGTGGGGGAAAATGTGGATTTGGTTGGTAACCCTGTAAACTAGTTACAGCAACTGTCTGCTTTACGTTACGGATATACTTGAAAAATGGTTAAAAGTTCCCATCTCAACATTCACAGCATGTATTTCTATTGTCTAAATCATATCTTACTTTTCCAGGTTCCCAGAAATGTTTGATAGTATTTCTAAATCAAAGAAGTCACATAATGATATGTTCTACGAATCAGATGTTATATCAAAAGAATAGTGAGTTATACATTGATTGAGTTACCATGGAAACAGGGAATTGGGAGATCTAAATCCAAAATTGTTTTAAAGTGTTAAGCACAAAGATAAACAGACACTTCACACATAAAGGCTAAATAGTAAAGAAAAAGAAATTAATATTTGCAATTTTTATTTGCATTTTGAAAAGTAAAGCTTTTAGACATGTTAAAACCATTACTACATTTATTAAAGACTTACTTGAATAATGGCTTGAATTCATAATAGAAGCAACCTTATCTAACTATTTTATAAAAAAATACCTTCACTTTGAGATAAATGTATATGAAAATGGTGAAGTCTTTCTGTTTAACATACTCAACACTGCTTTAAGATGTGTTCTTTATGCCACAATGTAGAAAAGATTTATTTAAATGTATTAACTTGACATTAATGTTGTTTCTGTCATAGAATTACACCCACAACAATTTCATCAGTTCTGGCCCCATGTTCACAAAGCATCAACTGATCTGGATCAAGTTGATCCATCAAATTTCCTTGAAGCAATTGAACACCTTTTCAAGTACTTCTCATAAACTAACACAAAAAAATACATAAAAATCTTCTAATTAACATCGTCAATAACAATATTTCACCGTGTTGTTGAGAAATTCATTTATTATACTATCTAGATGAAATCGGGGTCAATTTTCCAGAATGGGACTAAACTTATTAATTTCCATCTTTTTCTTAATTACATGTACCATGAAAACTGAATTTATTATCTGAGAAGTTTTGCAAAATGTTCATATCTGTCAAATATTGGAAAAAGGTTTAAATCGTTGCATAGCAAATTTTTCAAAATAAAGTCAAAGTTTGAATAAAACTATTTGATCTTAATCCTGATCCTAAAAATTAAAAATTATGTGTGAACACACGGGGCCTGAACTGTAACGTAACTTTAAAGCTGAATGCTGAATTCCTTATTTGTTATACTGTATTGATAGTCAAGTGCAGATAATTTCACTTAAGTAATTATTATGAAATTATTTGGCATTTTGTTGGGAAAAGGACTGTTTGTTTATTTCAACAACACACTATCCTTTGGTTGTCTATACATTCCTTGAGACAATTATGTTTCCAGTTGCATCTCTGTCCGATTGTCATCTTTGTAAGTTTTCACAAATAGCGATCATAACTTCAGTGAAGCTTGCCATACATTGATGTTGATATTGTTTACAGTGGGTATACATTGAAGGAAGTTGAAGCGTACCTGAAGGAGCTGCCATGTGCCAGTCTGAAACCAATGAAAACTGGTTCTAATATCATCAGTGAAGGTGTTATACACGAGTTACAGGAACAAGCCAATCAAACTGTGGTAAGTAAATTGTTTATTTTCAGCTTATTTGTTTTCTGAAATGAAGAGCTATTGTTGTAGCGTGATCATTGCTGTCATTTTCGGCATACACAAAATTGTATACATTTTGTTTTTGCTTAGTTTCTCAGAAAGTATAAGTTCCTATGATAAATTAACTTGCAGATGGTTTACTCGAATGGATGAATGCACATCAGACATGGAAGCATAGTGGTGTCGCCAATAATTGAATACACATTTTACAAAGGCAGGTCATTTTCATGATAGGACAAACACAACTAATTTATTATGCCCCCCTTTGTAGAAGAGAGGGCATATTGGTTTGCACATTTTGGTCGGTCAGTCCATCCGCCGGTCCGTAACCTTTTCGTTTCCGATCAATAACACAAGAACCCCTTGACCTATCATCCTCAAACTTGGTCCACACTTTCACCTTGGGTAGCAGAGGAACCCTATTGGGGTCACAGGGTCAAAGGTCAAGTCACAGGGAGCATAATGTTTTACAAACATCTCTTGTTGTATGTATAAGTGAAGTAACTCCACAATGAAGTGTACCACAAGTCGCCCTCGTCTTATGGAAGGAATTGTACCAAAATCAGATGTTTGAGCTAAAACATACACCTTGATTGATTGGCTAGGTTGACTAGTGGCCGGTCATGTAATTAATGGACCGACCTAACCCACCCCAAAACTTGTAGCTAGAGGTGTGGCAAACAATCTGTTTGTGAAGGTTGGCCTTATGTATAAGATTTGTTGTGATTTCAATGCACTTATATTTTTGTAATTGTAAAATTAAGTTAAGAAGTTTTAATTACAAAAAAATTAAGGTTTGAAATGAAGCATTAGCCATTATTAATAGTGGAATATTTCACTGCAAATAAATATGTATGTCGTAATAATAATCCGATTGTCAATATTTGACCGATATTTATCTCTTCCATGTAAAACTTTTTTGTCTCTATGTTGCTTTTATAGGAATTAAACAGGAAAAGACAGAAGAGAGTGAAAATGCAAGTGAAGCCTCATCTTCTGTACAAGGTACATTCTTTCAATGTTCATTTGTGTGTGTTTTTCATACCAACATGAAGGTGATTAAGTGATGCTGCAGTGTTTAGGTGATTGTCACACTAAGTACCCGTCTTAACAGTTACTTCTTTTACAAGATTGTTATGGAGTACCGTGCTTGATTTGTGGTCTAAATGAGGTAGTTATGGAGTACCGTGCTTGATTTGTGGTCTAAATGAGGTAGTTATGGAGTACCGTGCTTGATTTGTGGTCTAAATGAGGTAGTTATGGAGTACCGTGCTTGATTTGTGGTCTAAATGAGGTAGTTATGGAGTACCGTGCTTGATATGTGGTCTAAATGAGGTAGTTATGGAGTACCGTGCTTGATTTGTGGTCTAAATGAGGTAGTTATGGAGTACCGTGCTTGATTTGTGGTCTAAATGAGGTAGTTATGGAGTACCGTGCTGGATTTGTGGTCTAAATGAGGTAGTTATGGAGTACCGTGCTTGATATGTGATCTAAATGAGGTAGTTATGGAGTACCGTGCTTGATATGTGATCTAAATGAGGTAGTTATGGAGCACCGTGCTTGATTTGTGGTCTAAATGAGGTAGTTATGGAGTACCGTGCTGGATTTGTGGTCTAAATGAGGTAGTAATGGAGTACCATGCTGGATTTGTGATATTAATGTGGTAGTTATGGAGTACTGTACTTGATTTGTGGTCTTATTGAGGTAGTTATGCAGTACCATGCTTGATTTGAGGTCTAAATGAGGTAGTAATGGAGTACCATGCTTGATTTGTGGTCTAAATTAGGTAGTAATGGAGTACCATGCTGGATTTGTGATATTAATGTGGTAGTTATGGAGTACTGTACTTGATTTGTGGTCTTATTGAGGTAGTTGCAATCTCATTGAAATCAGACCCTAACCGTAGCTCCATTACTTTCCGCTGTTAGGATCTGACTACACTCCGTAAGAGGTCACGTTCATATAACCTCTCTAAAAATAGATATGCGTAACCAGGTGCTCATTTGTGGTCCAATGAAATTTCTCCTTACAAAACCGTGTTAGCATACAGACGTTCTTCGTTTATTCGGAGTTTCTGTTTATACTGTTTGTTAACGTCCTTCCTGCTGCTTCCGGTTATAAATATTTCCAAAAACAAAACACCACACAAACAACTCCGATCAACCAAAGAATGTTGCCGTGTAGGAGTTGCGGTTGTGTCCATGGGCGCAGCCATATTGAAATTGACGAAAATACGTAATCGGAACGTCTTGGTGATCTACGCTCAAATAGAATTTACGGAGCTAATCGGAGATCGACGAATATTCATAACTCTATACCAAAGCATTTTGCAGTCGACGATTTGATTGGCTACTCAAAGGTCACAAGAACGTGACCTGTATTGTGCAGTCATCAGATCCAGTTAGCGTATAGTATAGGAGCGTGCGACTGGAGCTGATTTTAATGAGATTGAGGGAGTTGTGGAGTACTTTTAACTTAATCAAACTACTAGCATTTACTCTGTTTTTTTATTTTTTGCAGCCTAGTCCAACCAGTGGCTCGCTGATACCAGATTCCAAAACAGTATATCAGCTGTTTGATCGAGTTGTAAATACTAGGCAAGGTTTTCCTGTGCCATTTGGTCAGCGTGGAACTGTAGTAGGTATTCATCCTGCTGAGGTCGAGGTCAACACTGTGTATGAAGTCTTGTTTGATGAAGATTTTCAAGGGGGAATAATTATCAGGTATGTATAAATATTGTATACACTTCAATTTCTCTGTTCTAGTGAATCTTCTCTTTGATAGTTGTCTTTGTTGGTTTGTCTGATTTCAAAAAGGAAGAGTTATTGCCAAAGCTTGATTGTTCAGCATCATCTCAAAAATGACGAAAATGTGAAATATTATGTTTAGCACATTTTCTTCGGATGTATAGGTCCCAGTGATAATGCATCTCATAGACAGCTGTCTGCATTCACTCGGGACATGCTTTTTTCAGACGAACATAAAACTCGTGGTTTTTTTAATTGACACAAATTTTTTATACGGGATTGCATGCTGTTTTGTTAGAAAATGATTTTATTAACATTTTTGTCGCAAATGTTTACCAAAATACGGTGCATATTGATAGGTAAGACTGTTTTTTGCATGAGAAAAAAAAGTAGGTCAACCAAGTTTTTTCGTAACCACCGGTTGGTGGAGGAGAGCAAATACCGCGAGAATAGTGATACTGCGAGAATAGTGATCCCGCGAGAATAGTGATGACGACTATGTATTGATTCCTGAATGATGTACAGTAAAACCTCACTTAAACACCATCTCAAGTCCATTATCGCTGATTCGCTTTTTATTCATTCTCAATATTAAAGGGTCCCATGGGTGGTCTTAATATTGAGGTTTTACTGTAATGTGTTATTGTTTGTAGGAATTCATCTACTTGTGGATACAGAATGCCACCATCATCATTGTTAAATATAACACATGGTGAACGCAAAAATGGAGTGAAAGCTTCGAGTCAGCAACAAGTATCAGACCCCGCCCCAGCATATCAGGGACAACAGTACAGACACGTTTCAAACGATTTTAGTTATGCTAATGCCAGTGCAGGACGTCAGTCCGGGTCAAACCAGTACAATCAAGGTCAACAGGGTTTCCATAGAAATCAAAGTGGTAACCAAGGTTACCAAGACAACAAAACTGGTAATTTAATGTTTTTATTATTGTTGTTTTTTGGGACTGAAACAATGTTATGTTTTATTATTTTTAGGCTGCTTCAAGGATGTAGTAGAACACTAATTAAAAAAATTAACAAATTGATTAAGATCATGAATTTTGCATTTCTATTTCTCTTAGTTCTTGTTACCTTAACTATGACTTATTTTAAGCCATGAAATGGATATGCATGAAAGCCATGTTTGTTAAGGAAAACTCAAAATGTGTAATTGTTTTGCTTCTGTTCCAAAGCAGATTATTGTTGCATTGACCTTGAAGATTTTCTTCAGAAGTATTGAATTGGAACGTCCCAAGTATAAAACTAATTTATGACATATGAAAACAGTGATACTGATATTGTGGATGAGAACCTTATATAGATAGATGTGTACATGTATGGTATATATTGTGATAAAATACATGTATGGTATATATTGTGATAAAACAATAATGACATGAAAGATTCAATGAACCATGTTAGAGTACATCAACACCAAGGATAGAACAGAAAAAAGGGGACATCCCTTATTTCAATTGTGCTCCTTAAAACCTTGCTTGTGCGAGATTATTGCGGTATCATCACAGTCCCCGAACAAGATGCTAGTTTTGGTTAGTGACCGAGGAAGTATTCATTTGTGCTGTATATTTTAGGATACAGGAACGATAACCATTCTAGAGGAAGTGGCAACCACTGGGAGAAACAGGGACGTAGTACGTTCCAGGTCAATACACAGTCACACAAATCTGACTTCAATGATAAACAAAACTTCAGGAATAAACAGGTAATATATACATGATTGTGACAATTTTTTATATCGATTCAGTCCACCTGCCCATACATCAGTTATAAACATATATACATTCAAATACAAACAAGATACATGACTGTATACATATAAATAAAACCATTTTTCAAACAGGTTCAAATACTATTGAATTACATATAGACGTAGCAATGTAAACAAATTAAATGTATACCTACCAAAGTTGAGTGTTGTTCCAGTCATTGTAATGGAGGTTTGGCTTTTGTTTTTGTTGTTTGGCTGTGCCCACTTTCATAAAACAATTAACATGCTCCTCCGCAAGCAACTGACAACTTCTCAACATTTATCAGAATCCGGAGGTGGGGGACAAATGATTTTGGGTGCATTATTTTCAGTCAAATTGTCACTGAAATGATATGAAGTTCAGTATTTGTTAAAGCGTTCAGTGAGTTCAATCTCACGGACTAAGGCTTGGACAATATATGTCTGTTTTTGAGCCTAACATTTCACCCCTGACCCAAACTTTTATGACTAAAAGCCCAGAAAGTCAGATATTATAGTTTAATTGGACTTAATTGCAACTATTATGTACAAATTACATGATATAGTGATCTCTGTCAAATATGTAAAATATATGACAAAATAAAAACCCTATCACCTGACCCAAGCATATTTCAGCATGTTTCATGAAAGAAACATATTTTTTAGGCCTTGTGATTTTCATAATGCAGCAAAAAAGCATATGTTTTGGTTATATAAGTTTGATATGAATCCTTTATTTCTCTATTGAATGAATTTTATATGACAATTTCAGGATAATGATAACCAGCAGGAAGAAGACACTACCAGAAAAATATTTAATGGTGGAAGTACCTGCCCCAAATTTGTAACCCCTAAAGTATCACAAAATAACACATCATCCAGAAGACTGTCGACAGGTGAAGCACCAGCGTCTAAGGTAAATACAATATACGTAAACATTGTAAAACCTCACCTAAAGACCACCTCAATAATAAGGCCACCTCAAAATTAAGACCTAACTTTTCAAGTCCATTTTGACTGTTCCACTCTTTAATAAACCTCAGTATTAAGACCACTTCAATATTAAGACCAGTTTTCAAAGGTCCCAATGGTGGTCGTATTATTGAGGTTTTACTGTATTGTATCTGATGTCCTACATCAGTTAAACTTGAATAATATGAATGTTTCATAGTTAAGTTACAGTAAATCTAAAGATAATCATCTTTGTTCAATGATTTAGTCTAGAGTGTGGCTTTATATCACAAAGAACATTAAATGTTTGTTTTAGGTGTGACACAACAACATTCTTATTTCTTAATGATATCTTTCCATCTTTTAACATTTTATGCTTGTTTATGAAATTCTGGACATATATGTGAGTATTTGCAATGTTAAAAATGAGTTGAAATCATTAGATAAGTAAAACAATATGATAGCATAATTTGATTGTGTTGAAAATGTTATATGTTATTTACAACACATATCTTAACTGTAACCCAACATTTTGTATCTTAAGAAACGTCATTGCATTGTGACAAGTGATCAGAAATAATTAATGCGATTTTGGCCGGTTTACGTCAACTTTTTTCTACAGCTCAGTTCATTTCAGCCATAAAAGTTGTGGCTTACTGAAATCAAAATCAGTAGCTTTAGAACCTGCTGTCGGACCTCGTTTATTCGACAACCTTCTATCTGAAAACTAAGTATCATCCGAAATAAATATCAGGTCTCGATGTATCTTCTTAGGCATGGCAAATTGAAATTGGCTATTCTAAACAATGTATTATTTGAAATAAAAATCCGGACCCTATGAAACCCTATGGTTCGACTGTATGTAGATTAGCACTTTGACCAGTATAAATTAATGCAATGTGTCAGTTTGATAGACTGAGTAACATGAACATTATAGATTATTAGATGATGATGTTATTTCAATGTTATGTTAGTGTTGGGGTACTTGATAAATGGGTGGTCTGATGCCAAAGTGAACTAAGCCTCACATAGGTCATTTTGAGAAAATTTACTTTAAAGTATTGTGAATTCCCCATAAAAGATCATAATTTCTAGACAATATATGAAGTATTCATGCTGTTATTTAATGATATAACAATAAATTGTTATATAGTTCCAAATGATCTTTATTGGCAGTTTAAAAAAACAACATTTTGTGGGATAGTTTTGGCATGCATACTTAACTGCAATACTTGAAATAATGCCAAAGTGAACTACTGGTTCCTAGTTCAGTCAGGCTTAGTAACGTGGAAGGACCTATAGTAGATGTTACACCAATTCAAAATCTACTACTATAGACGTCTTAGAAAGCTGGACCCAAATAAAATCCCTTTTTGAACAGTAACAATGAGTAGGTAACTCAATCTTCATGAAAATGTGGCATCAGACCACCCAAATACAACAATCTCAGTAATAATTGTTGGTTATTATATTTTAGCCGCAGTCAACTGGTGGTACAGATTTTGATGATGTATGGAAACAACTGCAATCAGTTAAGCCAACAGAGGGTGAAACATCAACTCAGGGGACATCACTAGCACAAGCAGCAGCAATGTTACCTCAAGTTGTCTCCCTTGATATTGACTCTAATGCTAATCAAAATAACACAACAGCTACAAAAATTGATGTACAGAGTTTATTTTCACAAATGGGGGGATCTGTGGGGACTATGAATCAACCAGTTGTGACTGCAACTGAAGATACAGCCGGTAAACAAACAAACAGACATTCTAAAGTGGTGTCGAATGATGAATTTGCAGCCATGTTTAAAACCTTGGAAGACGTGAGAGTATCTGATGAAAAGAATGAGAAAGAGTCAGAGGTATATATGATTTATTTACGTTTCAATGAGCTTTACATGAAATAATTCTTGCTTGTTGCAATGTTGTTTCATTGCTCGCTCTAGCAATATCATTATGAAGTGATTTTCTATACAAAATTTTCACTTCATTATTTTTTATTACTTTTAAATATTTCTAATTCACAAGTAACAAATTTTATGTACACATGCACATGTTGAAGTAATATTTTTATCACTTGTTATTTAATGAATTTTTTCTTTTAAAATGTATGTTGGATATTTTTGATAACATGAATGTTTTATATCATTAATTTTAACATGTTTTGTCTTACTTGACATAATTACTTTGTCATAAAACTTTGTCATTATTTATGTAAAGTTGATAAAAAAAAGTTAATTTTTTATGGAAAAATGTTCGCTTACATTTTATGCAACTCATGGATATTACAAGTAAAATTATATGAGATAATTAATAATTATGATTTCCGAAATGAGTTCGTGTTCTTGTTAGATTCCTTCACAGGGTTTGTTTATCTCCAATTTAAGGATGGTACAGATGTGTTGAAAAAGATGCTTAATATCGCAGACCAAAGTGAATCAACAGAACCGACAGCAGAGCCCCCTGGTGGGGAAAGTGGGGGAAACAAAAGCTACGGTAGACAGGTTTCTATTCAGGAACTCTTTGATGGTATGTACTTGTTGTGTATCTTATATTTCATAGGCTTTCATGTACTGCTCATTTTGTTTAAATGAGTTTCATGTTTTGATTGGTTGGTTAATAACTGTTACCAATGTTTTACAGATCTTGGATTTTCCGATCTGGTCTAGCATTGCGGTATTTAGGATCAGTGCCAAGCTTGCCACTGTTTCTGTATGTTTCTGATGTAATTCAGTTGTCTTATTTGCTAATAAGTTAAAATAATAAACAATCATAGCAACACTTTTAAACTACTATTTTATATCAGTGTATTTTTTGTTGCTTTCCATTTTGTTGATTGAATGCTTTGTTTGAATATTTCAGGTGCAAAGAAGCAACAAGCACCAGACATCGGTCAACCTCAGGAGACTTCAGTAACAGGTCAAGGCTATCAGAAGTCGAGAGGTCAGGGTCAACCACAAAGACAGCCTCAAGGTCATCAGCAAGTTTACCATGGAAACAACCAAAACAAGAGGCCTCCCCTTCTAGGGACTCCATCTAAAGGTGGCAACAGGTAAGTGATACGGAGATCTTTAATGTGTACGTTGGTCATCTTCTCCAAGAAAACTCTTCTATTAAAAGTATTTTTGGAAATAAAAATTAAAATCATTAGTATGTTTTGAGATTATACAATTTATATTGTTTTGAGATTATACAATTTATATCAAGTGTTTCTTGAAAATTGTTGAACTTGACTCTCTATAGACATTTGGGATGTGATGGAAAAATGAGAAAACTTCCAACATGGAAGTACACTGTAGGTAAACTGTGGACTCTTGTTGGCTAGAACTGGGTTGAGTAGAAAGCCCTATATGATTCGAACTGATGATGAAATCCCGATAAATTTCCCCATATAATCTGTGTTGGTTCTAAGTGCTCGGCCTCAAACTCTCGAACCAATTATCCGGCCCTTTCAACATAAAATTTGCACCTTTAGGTCGAACAATAAATTCTTTCACCTCATACTGTGCTTGTTACTAACTGAACAATTTGTTGAGTTGCTGCGTAAAAATGGAACTATGTAGGGCTGTCAACGAATATTCAGATATTTGAATACTGATACGGCATTCGAATATTCAATAAAATGTATATTGTCAATATAAAAGCTGAATGCATGTCTATTAAACTTCAATGATAGGCATTATCACATGGAATGGCATTTTACGTGTGACAATAATTGGCCTATCTGCAGGTGTTAATTGACATGCCATGTTGTAAATTTTGGGGCAAGAAAGATATAACACTCTGGTGATGACACTGAGGCCCTGAAATAATTAGTACTCGCGAGGATTTTTACAACTTGGGTGATCAGTTTAAAACACAAAATTGTTAAGCATAAAGTCAAACTTCGAATTTCAAATGTATGAAGGTCGAATGCTCGAATAATCGAATATTCATTCAGAAGGTTGACGGAATATCGAATACCCAAGATGGCCATTTGTTGACATCCCTAGTACTAAGGCATTGTGTCATTGTTTGTATGAGCAATGCAGGTTACTACCTCCTTCCTGGAATTCACAGACTTACAAAAGTTTATGATTTGTGAATGAATTGAGCATGGATGCTGGCTCGTCGACTGTTATCAAGCTAACGCATGGATGCTGGTTCGTAGACTATTATCAAGCTAACGCGACTGTTATCTAGCTAACGCATGGATGCTGGCTCATAGACTGTTATCAAGCTTACGCATGGATGCTGGCTCGTAGACTGTTATCAAGCTAACGCATGAATGCTGGCTCATAGACTTGTTAGCCCAAAATTATTTCCTGTTTCAATTCTAAGTATGCACACATAGGAATGAAGCTGAAATTGAAAGTTACTCTGATCAATGATGCTGAAGGAAAATAGCCATGTACTTTGAAACTGAACCTTCATTATTACATTCCAGAAACCCAGTACTGGAGCTGATGAACTTTAGCCAATCGTTTCAAATGGGTTTACCAATTTATGACTATTTACAGAAGGTGAGCTTTTATTTTATTCAAACTTCTATTCTTTTATCAGGTATGTGTTTACATGGTATCAGATGTTCTCAAAATTTGTGAAAATTCGAAAGGGTCTGGATGTTGTTGATCCATTAACTCAGTAAAACATTGAGGCTTATTTACTTTGATTGCGGTTATTTCAATGTCAAGTATAAAATAGTAATGGGTCGTAAAATAAATAAATACGACTGCGTATTTTTGATTTTGTTGAAATTTTAGTATTTTATATTCAACATATGTTGCTGCATGTGTGACAATTCCAAGGATGGACTTACTGAAATGATTAATGTATTTGTGTTGTATTTATTCATTAACTGCATTATAATTTCCAGAGTGGCTTATATTTCTGTGTTGTAACATTGATAACGGGTGCCAGATTTACTGGATCTATGTGTAAAACCAAAGAAGAGGCCGCAGAATCAGCTGCAAGTGTCACTTTGTTACAATTGGTAGGTACATACATTGACACTGTTTTTATGAACATTATACAATACTGGCTGTATCTCTATCAAACTTATACGGTAGTTAGATCTCCATGAGAGCTCGTTTCCTTTTGAAAACCAGCCTGATCCTTCCAGGCATGACTGGATTATGGCCCTTTAAATTGTCAAATTGATAAAATAGAGCTTGTGAACACAATAGAGCCTTCATGTTTTATCCCATGTTTATCAAACTTATACAGTAGTTAATTTCGCAATTTCGAAAACCAGCCAGATACAGCGATGCATGACTGGATTATGGCCCTTTACAATAGCGCCTTCATTTATAATCCGTTGTTTACCAAACTTATGCAGTCATACATGGGCGGACCAATCAAAAGAACCAAGGTCTTATGGATATCGTATTCTTGTCCCAAGTATAACTCAAATTACTTAGAATTGCCTTCTAAGAACTTACAGACAAAATGTGACCAGGCTAGCCAGTAGAGCACAGGCCCTCATGGGTCTCTTGTTTTACTTAATTGCAAGCTATCTTTCATTCAGTGACTATTTATGAGCAAACCTTGCATGGTAATTTAGTGGTGCTGAGGTCATAGGTTTGAATCAACCCACAAGGGCAGGGATCTTAGGCAGTCTTAAGCCTGGAATAAGCAGCAAGTACAGACTAGTACATGAGGAGGCAGTCATCATAAGAGATTATTTAAAATTTTAAACTATTGTTTTGATCCAAGTACTGCTCACATAACTAAATTACTGTTGAAACACATAATTAAACACTACGTCTGTTTGTCTGTCCAACCATCATTCAGTCTGTAAACCATATGGTATCAATTGATCAGTTAACCGGGATCGATCAATCATCAGTTTTTGTTTTTTATTTCAGCGTGCTAGTATGCAGCTCCCGATCAGACAGATGCCTGGATATATGCCTGGTATGATGCCTCATGGACGTCAGTTCTCTTCACCTAACTCTGCCTTCAGTCCAGTTAATACCTTCCCCGGTACACTCACTTACCTTCATTGTATGCAGACCCTCTCTCACAATGCATAACATATTCCATGTGGTAGAAATCCACTGTATTGTTAATTCCCCTCTGGTTTGGCTGTATTTCACATTTAGTTTCCCTTCGAGAGATAAATACCTCTTTGTTTAACTGACTTGTAATCAATTCAGTTGTTCTTGTTTTTCTACAGCTTTGTTTAAAATAGATCAAGTTCTAACTTCAAGGTAATTGGACTACATATTTGTTCGATAGCAAAATGTGGGCAAGGATTTTCTTCTGTAATTCCTTTTTGTAACTTATTTATATTTTTGTAGGCTTCTATCCAGGAAATAGTGGTCAGGTTCCTAGAGGTTATCAGGGTCACCAACAGCAACGACCTTACAGTGGAGGTCAAGGTTATTCACAATATGGCAGGGGAGGTAACCAGTGGCAACCTGTTCATAATTCAAATCAACCACAAATGAAGAATGCAGCAGTGATACCACAGAATCCTCCAATACAAACTACCAATCAGAAATCAGAAGCCAAATTAGCAGCTGATGCAGAAAATGAATCAACCAATCAGGAGTTAGGAGACAAAACATTGGTAACTGAAGCCAATCAAAAACTAAGTAAAGAAGTCAAAACTCAACCTACTTGTGTGGTCTCACCCTTTGTTCCAATGCAGGTACTAATATTAACAGTAAATTTGGCGAATGAAGTTTAATATCCCCATCTGACATTTTGCATGCAGTCTATGGGTACTTGAGGGAATATGACACCATTTATGTCCATAAAAGTTCATTTTTAGTGGTTGATGGTTATCTATAGGTTTTCTATACCTTATGTTGATATTTAAAAACAATTTTGTTATATTATTGATTTTATAATGTCTTTTCTCCTAATTTTGTTCACAAGTTTGAATCAAGAAATCGTATATGTGTATTTCATGTACCAGTATGTGTACATTTATTCATCCTCTGCGATTATATGTCAGGACATTTCAATTATTTTTTGGAAAACAAGTTAATCCTGGTCGGAAACCTTTGTTTGGTTTCATCAATCAACTAAGCAAGCAAGCAATCCATCCATCCATCAATTCATCAATCAATCGATCAATCAATCAATCAGGAAACCAATTGGTCAAAGGAAGCAAGCAAACATATTGTCAATCACTTCAGTCAGTCAATCAAACAAACATTCAAGCAGTCAGTGAAGCAAGCATGCATGCACATCAATCAATCAGTGAGTTTATCAATCGACAACCTGTCAATTCTCCATTATCGCAGTGTAAGTTTAAGTAGTTGCAGACTAATCTGTCTTGCATGTTTAGATTTGTAACTGCATGTTTCACAGATACAAGCTGACTTGAATTGTCAGCCATTACTCCTTAAACTCATTGTCTTTGAACTTTACTAACTTATTAATTTAAACCATTCCTAACATAGTGAGGAAGATTGATGTGAAATCAAACTTGTATGATGCTAGGTTGTATTTGTTGATGAATGGAATGGCAATCTGCATGTTGTTAGTTAGAAATCAAAGCAAGATGGATGGCAAGGATGTCTTCATCTCATACACATTCAGCTCTGCATTGTATTGTCACTTTGAAACCTAGAACAACTAGTTGGTCAACAGATCTCCATACAGTCCAACATTGTGTATTCGACAACTTTCTATCTGAATACATGGTATCATCTGACATAAAATATCAGTTCCCTATGCATCTTCTTAGGCATCTTCTATGTATAGATCTCCATACAGTCCAACATTGTTTATTCGACAACTTTCTATCTGAATACATGGTATCATCTGAAATAAAATATCAGGTCCCTATGCATCTTCTTAGGCATCTTCTATGTATCATCTGACATAAAATATCAGGTCCCTATGCATCTTCTTAGGCATCATCTATGTATCATCTGACATAAAATATCAGGTCCCTATGCATCTTCTTAGGCATCTTCTATGTATCATCTGACATAAAATATCAGGTCCCTATGCATCTTCTTAGGCATCGTCTATGTATCATCCGACATAAAATATCAGGTCCCTGTGCATCTTCTTAGGCATCATCTATGTATCATCTGACATAAAATATCAGGTCCCTATGCATCTTCTTAGGCATCATCTATGTATCATCTGACATAAAATATCAGGTCCCTATGCATCTTCTTAGGCATCATCTATGTATCATCTGAAATAAAATTTCGGACTTAATGAGTTTGATGAACGAGATCCGACTGTATTTCACTGAATTTTTGTTGAAAACAATGTTTAGCCCTTTACAAACAAAAAAGGGATTATATCAATATTAAATACTGTTTTAATTATGGTTGTGTCATTTATCTGTTTATTTTTACCATATATATTGTATGTTTCAGGTAACACGGAAACAAACACCACAGAAATCTAGGAAGGACTCTGTATCAGAAGACTCTTCAAAATTGGAGGAAGAAAAGTTCACTGACTCTAGTCATGTCACCCAAGCCAAGGGAGACAATTCTGTGAAATTGGACACTGTTTCATTGACTTCTAGTGAAAGCCATAATGAGGAAAAAGTGAAAAATGATAGATTAGATGGTAATGCAAAACAAATGAAATCTGACTTATCAACAACCCCTGGTGCCCAAAAGTCTCCTGGAGTCAAAGGGCAGGTGACTCCACCAAAGAAAGCTTCCGAGTCGGCTTCAAAGAAGAAATCTCGTCGACGCCTAGCAGCTAATTTTAGTAATAATAGTGAGTCATAAACAGTCTTTCAGTTTGGACCATGTGGGCTAGAAGTCTAAGGTCCGTGTTGCTTTAAGATAGGTAAAATGATTTTTTGATTTTTGAGATATTTTATTTTCTAATGTATTTTTATACATAAATATTTCATTAAAAAGATTGTCTACACCTTTTTCATGTTTCAGAAATTATTTTGTTTGCTAATTGCTTTTTAAGTCCAATTATTGATAAGTTACTTGTACTGATTAAGGGAAAATTCTGTCAGATTTTCAATGAGAGAATTGCCCTCATTTGTCCAAAATTGGTGCGAGAATTTCAATTTCAGTTGGATTTTTAATGAGAAATGGATAACACAATAATAAAACAATGCTGAATAGTAATTATATTCATATTGACTAGAATGAAACACATATATTGACATAAACTGATGCTAAATTGTTATTTGAACTGATTATGTTACAATGCGTATGGCAGACGATGTCTTCCCATCTCATTTCTGTGCATCACTTCAGTAATTACCGTTTGTAAAACAAAGACTTCCAGGATGCACAAACGCTTGAAAACAATCGAGCTAAAAGACATTAAATTAGGGAAAAATCTAAAATACGCAAACTGCGAGCCAGCAAATATTTTCTATAAGATTAACTGGATTTTTGTGTGAGAAATTGCAAAAATCGATTCCTAGAATTATCCCTGATGATTGTTAATATTGTAAAAGCAGTAATTTTATTTAATCTGCAAGATTTGTGCTATATTCCTTATTTTGTGACAAAGTCAATTTAAGGTCCTTGCTTCGAGTTGTTGACATGATGTATACTACACTCTGTTAATACCAGACATTCTGTGATCCCTTGTATTGCAGAACACTTCTTGACTTATATCATAATAAATTTATATATCTCGGTTCTGTTCCGAGACCTATGCATGTCTTGGCAAAAGTTGTCAACTATAATAGTAACTATGACAACTAATGCTATTTTGAGACTTTATTTCACTGCAGACCACAGTTGAAATTACTGATTTAATGAAGAATACTAGCACAAAAACCACCTGGAGACTGGCTCCGTCTGGATTTGTGATGCCTAGAAATATAGTGATTTAAATAATTAAATTGTTCGAAATTAATTTTTGCAAAAGAAGAGAAAAATTGAGTAAGGAAGCAAAGCTTGACCTTCACAAGTTGGATATCATATTCTGTGTGGATTTATATCTTTGATCTTTTTTGTTGCTTTAGTTAATGATTCAGCTGAGAACTGACTGTGTTGTTTTATGTTATAAAATGTATGTTTTTCTGTGATGTCGGTTGTAAAGAAATACATACATTAATACACACTAGTAATCTTGTCTGTTTTTAACCAGATAAATAAAGTTGACATATGCACATGTTTTTTGTTGGCTTTTCAGTATGAATACAAAATTAAATGGACTGTTCTCCAGGAAAAACGGGCTTATTGACACTCGTAACATTATCGGGAATTCCCAGTTAAAAGTTGACATCATCAGTTATAAGTCTTTAACACTCGGTCTTCATAACACGAGAACAAAATGACTTAGAGTCGTAAGGTTTCATTTGCATGGTTCTAAATATCTGAGGAAACAGAAAATGTGAAAACCTGAAAATCGAAAATTTTGTCATTATGGTAAGCCCCGTTTTCCTGGAGAACAGTCCAATTATGTATTGATAGTATTTCGGACTTGAATATTTTGTTAGTAGCAAACAATTCAGCAATTCCTCTTGTTACACCGACATTCATTACTATGGAATAATTGTTTAATGACACAAATATGGTGAGAAAGAATCCATACATTGTGCCATTGACATATTTCAATACAACACTGTATTGAACACAAGGCCACATATTTGAATTAACTCAATCAAATGCTGGCATGGCATTGTTTTTAGGAGCTGTATGAAATTTTAAAGTCAACATAACCACCATATTTCCTAGTAGGACCAAACCCTTTCTGTAGTGACGTTCTGTTTGCAGGGGTTTTGTCATGAACAGCCTTTGTCCTTGTATCACACTGAATGTTTAGTAATGTCATTGACTTTAGATTTGACATCACCCTTTTATCAAGACAGTATTAGTACAGGGTATCCTAATACAACAGAAAGTACAGTGCAACCTTTCCAGACCACAGGAGATGGTCACTAGTTATCTCCCTTTATCCCTTGTATGGTATATGTATAAACACATATTCAATAGAAGGGGTAAAAAGGAGATAACTGCCGGTGGGATAAAGGGAAATAACTAGTGATAATCTCTCTTGAGTAACACCCCGAGGGAGAAGCAATGGTGAGGTTTTGGCTCTATAGTTGGTAGGACGTTTTACAGGAAAATTGATAGTATTGATGAAGTGGTTGTTGCACAAGAGGTGGCCACTCTAGAGATATTGCAGTTTGTGGTTGTTGCACAAGAGGTGGCCACTCTAGAGAGATTGCAGTTTGTAGATTGAACATATGTGACTAAATATGACATTTACTCAGTACAGATTAGTGTTTTAGAAGTAGTACATGATTCCATATTCTCATTGTTAGTCTTCATGTATGCCAACTAGCCTTAATTAGCCATTCATAAATCATTCTTGAAAATATAAGTAATTCATTTTTGTGTTCACTTTTGTATGTTCCTTTTCATCCCTTCAAGTTTTTTTAGTTTTGATTTAACGAGGTATTGGTTTTTGTTGTAAAATTGATCATTCAACTTAAGGTGCATTCATAGCATAAACAGTTTTTATACCATTTAATAGAATGATGTCGAGTTTTGAATGTTATTATTTGTCTTCATAAAAGCTGTTAATATTTAATGACAAAAAAAAACAATACAAGTGTGTTTTGAATTATATGTTGTTCCAGTGTGTATTGAATTCTATGCCATTGGGATGTGTATTAAATTCTATGCCAAACGAGTTTGTATTGAATTATATGTTGTATAAGCCAGCTCTTCACATGTACTTACTATACACCAAGTTTGATGTCAAAATTATCAACGAAACAAAAGTTATTTGCTGGAAACCAAATTTCTATTTTTAGTAATGGTGACCTTTTGCGGAACGAACCCTAAAGCAATCTTAAGCGAGCCGTCCACATGTTCTTACTATACACCAAGTTTGGTTACAATATGATCACTGAAACTCGAGTTATCCGCCGGAAACCAAATTTCTAATTTTAGTAATGGTGACCTTTACCTTTGGCAGAAAAAAAACAAAAGCAATCCCAAGCGAGCTCTCCATATGTTCTTACTATACACCAAGTTTGGTTTCCATATGATCAAAAGAAGTTATTTGCCGGAAACCTCCAGTTGACACCCGCCCAACGACACACACCATTCTAATAACCTGGTTTTCTTTGAATACCTGGTTAAAAACACGACAAACAACAAGTAATTGACAGTCGCCGAGTAATGGATAAAAAATTCATATTGTCCATAAAAATTGGGAGACAGAAATGTGCCTCAAACTCACACCCTATCTGTGTTGGTCAGTTACTAGTCAGAAGCGCTACCAATTGAGCGAATTCGTCAAATAACTACTATGTGAGAATGATATTGGGTGCAATATTTAAACAAAGAACTACAAACAAAGTTATTTTCTTTATTGATTGCTTCAACATGAAATTCTTCAACACATTCATAGATTTACATGCCTGACAAGTTGAATTATATAATATCCTATATCTATATACAGAATATTTTATTTACATAATGTCTGTATGTACAATTATGTACATAGTAAAGACAAATTATATCGATCAATTAGAGTTCTAGAATGTCTTTATGATACAGATCTTGTATTTTAAAGTATATGTAGAAGCATAAAAGGTTTATAATTATTTTGTAACTTTGATAAAAGTTTCCTCACAGTTTAAGCAGAAGAATGTTAATACCGTATGGTGTTCATATAAGTGATTTCTTCATTCATTTCTAATAGAATCTAGTGGGATCATTTATTAAGGATCTTAAAATTTAATAAAGAGAGCCTCTTATAAAAAAAAAAAGGGCCATAACTTACAGAACATTAGTTATCTAACTAAAACTTTATGTCCAACAAGGTCCATTACTTGCATTATTCATGCAAGAGTTATCTAACTTAGATACTTTATGGTTTGACGACTGTGTAGTGTTGAATTGACTAAATACAGTTGTTGCTGAGATATTGCCTTGATATTGACTCGCACACAAAACTTACACCAACGTGTGAGTAGAATATCTCTGTTCTTCAAAATGTTGAACAAAAATTGTAACCGAAATTGATCTGTATTTCATTATCCCATGCTTATGAACCCAATATGACTTGAATACATTCATCCTTTCATGAGTTATTGATCAGAAACAAATATTTCAAACAGATGAATGCACATACGGACATACTTTATACCCCTCCTTCACTATAGTTCAAAAGGCAGGGGCATGAAAACGTTAAAAAATCCAAAAAATTGTATCAGTGTCAAGTGATTACCTTTAATAACATTGTCTTTGTGTCAAAATGTAAACATATTTTCTACATGACCAAATTACAGTTGATATTTTAGGCTTAAAGCATCA
This sequence comes from Mactromeris polynyma, assembly GCA_032209605.1. Lineage (NCBI taxonomy): Eukaryota > Metazoa > Mollusca > Bivalvia > Venerida > Mactridae > Mactromeris > Mactromeris polynyma. The sequence continues at coordinate 9,919,776 of JASFXZ010000026.1, read as the reverse complement.
GCTATCTCGATAAGAATGGTAACTAAATATTTCACTATCTTGTAAAGGCTGTGAGTTTTTTCTTGTAATGGGTTGATAATGATGCTGGTATTGTTGTCAGTACAATCAATGTATTCACTGTAACACTCAGATCAGGTGTCCATGATTGTAACATTTTGAAGACATATATATATATATATATCTTCAAACCTGATAGTCGAAATGTTTCACACATTAATTGCCTATCAAATGTATTACAAACTATAATCAGAACCCAGAATGCAACATTTAAATCTTGGCACACAAATAGATACTCACAATACTCCCCCTCAAACAAGGAAGATAACTCATTTTCAATCCACACATATATCCATTCAAAAGAATTTTAGGAAATGCATGCCATTTTCTATAGTATTCTATTTATCAATGACAGTAAGTTGACCTAACCAGTCCTCCCAGATTTCTGTTGTAACATGTTTTTCTGTGACCAGGGTGTACAAACTAACATCCTGCCATGAAACCAATGTACATAAATCAATGTCCATTCATAAAACCAGTGTACACAAATTCATGTCCTCACATGAGTCGGTGTGTCTGTAAGTTAATCACATGTCCTCACATGAGTCGGTGTGTGTGTAAGTTAATCTAATTTGTCAAGATATCCATATACTCGACGCAGTTTTTCTTTCTTCTTTCTGTTATTGTGTTTCTTCCATGGTTTTTCATTCAATGGAGCTTGACTACTTCCTGGTGTGCTGGTACTACTTGAAGCCATCTGTCCATGAGCTGTACGTGTATGAACTGTTGAATGTTTCTACAATAATCAGTAAGACAATGTATCAGAAATGTTGAAGATCTGAATAAAATGTACCAGAAATAGTGAAGATCTGAACACAATGTGAAGATCTGAACACTATGATGAAGATCTGAACACTATGCATCAGAAATGGTGAATATCTGAATACAATGTATCAGAAATGGTGAAGATCTGAACACTATGCATCAGAAATGGTGAAGATATGTATCAGAAATGGTGAAGATCTGAACACTATGCATCAGAAATGGTGAAGGTATGTATCAGAAATGGTGAAGACCTGAACACTATGCATCAGAAATGGTGACAATCCGAACACTATGCATCAGAAATGGTGAAGATCTGAACACTATGCATCAGAAATGGTGAAGATCTGAACACTATGCATCAGAAATGGTGAAGATCTGAATACAATGTATCAAAAATGGTGAAGGTCTGAATACTATGCATCAGAAATGGTGAAGATCTGACGGCCATTTGTATTCAATGAATAGACAAAAACATATCACAAAGCACAAAATCAGGATAAAGACAGCACCATTCTTCTCCTTATTAACTTCAATTGACAGTGTTAGGGTAAGACACTACTGGGGAAATTAGTTATTAAAACATAAGGATTGTATTACAATTACTTCATACAAACATAGAATCATTACATAACAATTACTTTCGTTTACAATTGAAGGAATTACAATTGCTTTAGTGAAGTAATCAGATCACAACCAATTACAAATGAGATGACATAAAAAAGTAAAAGATTATGACAGGAAATAAAATCTTGTCACACATTTGAATGAACTGAAACTGACAGGTAAATCATTGAAATCTTAACTAATGAGAACAATAATTCAGGAACACTGCCCCCACCTCTCCTCCAAACACCAAAGAAATCAATACATGACAAAATGGTGCTAAAACTAGCTACTTGGTTACCTTTCTAAAGAAGTCAGCATCAATTTTACTGGGAGGAACAACATTTTCCCCAGTCTGGTTCCCAGCATTTAAGGTTCCCACACTACTTGAAGCAGTCGCTGGTTCTCGTTCTTGAAATTTATTAAACTCAACTGGATCCTCCTGATCAGGAGGTGGATGACAAAACAATAGCTTCCCCTGAAATGTAGATCCTAATATACAAATACTGTCAACACTTATTGAGACCCACTAACAGTCAATCATATAGTGTAGAGATGTCAATGAATGGCTATTTTGGTATTCAAATATTGTCAACCTTCCGTACGAATATCGGATCTTTTATCCATTAAAAAAAAGGCACCAACTAACTGTTTATCATAACAATTTCTTCTTGCATATATACTTGATAAAAAAGCTTTGTAGCCAACAAAAAGAAAACCACATATAGTGTTGCTTATTCCAACTTATTTGAAAGCTAATTGAAATGTCTTTATACCACCGGTTTCCCATATGGCTTACACCACTTTAAGAATATTTGTCTTTTTTTATATATTTTTGGAGGACATTGCATGATACAGAAGACGGCCCATTGGAGGACATTGCATGATACAGAAGACAGCCCATTGGAGGACATTGCATGATACAGAAGACAGCCCATTGGAGGATATTGCATGATACAGAAGACGGCTCATTGGAGGACATTGCATGATACAGAAGACGGCCCATTGGAGGATATTGCATGATACAGAAGACGGCCCATTGGAGGATATTGCATGATACAGAAGACGGCTCATTGGAGGACATTGCATGATACAGAAGACGGCCCATTGGAGGACATTGCATGATACAGAAGACGGCCCATTGGAGGACATTGCATGATACAGAAGACGGCCCATTGGAGGACATTGCATGATACAGAAGACGGCCCATTGGAGGACATTGCATGATACAGAAGACGGCCCATTGGAGGACATTGCATGATACAGACGGCCATTTGCAGAAGTACTCATGCTTCTTTTACGTGCCCAGTTTTTTCAAAGTCTCGTTTGAAAGTGGTGGATCGAACCCGTAACCCTTGGAATACTAGTCCAATGCCTTACCACTGGACCACGGATTGGCCCTATATTATTCCAATATTTGTTGACATCCCTAATATAAAGGGTTTAGTTGAGTCAACTGTTTTATAGAGGTAGAAAACTTATACAGCATTTACAAAACTGTAGAGCAGGCAACATTTTAAAGCCCTGAATATTAGTTTAATGAAATAACCAAACTTGTGATTTTGTTTACAGAAGCCTACAGATTATATCATAAATTTGTGAATGAGGTCCCAACTACAACACAAATATGACCTATCATACGAAAACACACTTTCATTAAAATTTTGTTTTTAATGAATAAGAATTTTCTTGCCTGGATGAATACCAAACCCTCACTTCATAATTTTTTTTATTCTGCTCATTATTTAGGAAACACTGACAACAATAAATCCATTAATAAATTTACACTCGATCCTTATCTGCAGTGCAACCTATCCAGAATGGCCCTCTCTTCAACAACAACCTCAACAACAATCAAAATTTTCCAATAGTAAGAATTTACAACCAATCATCTAGAGGAACAAATCCTAAACAACAGCTAAAATTTGCTTCTGCCAACAGGTGTTGCTTTTAGAGAGGTTGCATTGTAAATGTGATATAAGAAGCATGCATAAACATGGAACTGAACATTTCATACTCACATTGACATAATCCTTCAGTAAATATCTGGATGATCTTGGACCATCAGGTTGTCCTCGAGATGTCATAAATCCTCTCATAGCTGTCAGATAAAACATACAGGCATAATGAACAAACATAGCTGTCAGGTATAACATACAGGTATAATGTACAAACATAGCTGTCAGATAAAACATACAGGTATAATGTACAAACATAGCTGTCAGATAAAACATACAGGTATAATGTACAAACATAGCTGTCAGATAAAACATACAGGTATAATGTACAAACATAGCTGTCAGATAAAACATACAGGTATAATGTACAAACATAGCTGTCAGGTATAACATACAGGTATAATGTACAAACATAACTGTCAGATAAAACATACAGGTATAATGTACAAACATAGCTGTCAAGTATAACATACAGGTATAATGTACAAACATAGCTGTCAAGTATAACATACAGGTACAATGTACAAACATAGCTGTCAGATAAAACATACAGGTATAATGTACAAACATAGCTGTCAAGTATAACATACAGGTGTAATGTACAAACATAGCTGTCAGGTATACCATACAGGTGTTATGTACAAACATAGCTGTCAGGTATAACATACAGGTGTAATGTACAAACATAGCTGTCAGGTTTAACATACAGGTATAATGTACAAACATAGCTGTCAGGTTTAACATACAGGTATAATGTACAAACATACTAAATAGCTGTCAGGTAAAACATACAGGTATAATGTTCAAACATAGCTGTCAGGTATAATGTACAAACATAGCTGACAGGTATAACATACAGGTGTAATGTACAAACATAGCTGACAGGTATAACATACAGGTGTAATGTACAAACATAGCTGTCAGGTATAACATACAGGTGTAATGTACAAACATAGCTGTCAGGTATAACATACAGGTGTAATGTACAAACATAGCTGACAGGTATAACATACAGGTATAATGTACAAACATAGCTGTCAGGTATAACATACAGGTGTAATGTACAAACATAGCTGACAGGTATAACATACAGGTATAATGTACAAACATAGCTGTCAGGTATAACATACAGGTGTAATGTACAAACATAGCTGTCAGGTTTAACATACAGGTATAATGTACAAACATAGCTGACAGGTATAACATACAGATGTAATGTACAAACATAGCTGACAGGTATAACATACAGGTATAATGTACAAACATAGCTGTCATGTTTAACATACAGGTATAATGTACAAACATAGCTGACAGGTTTAACATACAGGTATAATGTACAAACATAGCTGTCAGGTTTAACATACAGGTATAATGTACAAACATAGCTGACAGGTATAACATACAGGTAAAATGTACAAACATAGCTGTCAGGTATAATGTACAAACATAGCTGACAGGTTTAACATACAGGTATAATGTACAAACATAGCTGTCAGGTATAATGTACAAACATAGCTGACAGGTATAACATACAGGTATAATGTACAAACATAGCTGTCAGGTATAATGTACAAACATAGCTGACAGGTATAACATACAGGTATAATGTACAAACATAGCTGTCAGGTATAATGTACAAACATAGCTGACAGGTATAACATACAGGTATAATGTACAAACATAGCTGTCAGGTATAATGTACAAACATAGCTGTCAGGTTTAACATACAGGTATAATGTACAAACATAGCTGACAGGTTTAACATACAGGTATAATGTACAAACATAGCTGACAGGTATAACATACAGGTGTAATGTACAAACATAGCTGACAGGTATAACATACAGGTGTAATGTACAAACATAGCTGACAGGTATAACATACAGGTGTAATGTACAAACATAGCTGTCAGGTTTAACATACAGGTATAATGTACAAACATACTAAATAGCTGTCAGGTAAAACATACAGGTATAATGTACAAACATAGCTGTCAGGTATAATGTACAAACATAGCTGACAGGTATAACATACAGGTATAATGTATGGGGAGGCATTTATTAGGGGACGGGCATAAAATAGGGAATATTCGGTACATAGCACTGGTCTTTCAATAAATGTGAGAAAATGAGAACTTTTGGAAACTACCCAAAACAATGGAAGATGCATGTAGTAAACTGTCAACTTACAACCATATGAATGCAGGAGCTCATGTGCTGTAGGGGGTCTATTAGGGTCCTCACCCTCACTCGGTCTTGGTATGTTGATACCATACGTAGTCTCAAGTATCCATCTTGGAAGTCTCTGACATAACTGATTGTAGTTAAGGTATACAATGTCTAATTACTGATAAATTATAATTAAGTACAAATACTGACAATATGAAATGAAAAATCTTATAATCTACAATATTTACAATACAAGCCAGTATTAAAGATACATGTATTTATAGTTTCCTTCAAAAATCTGGTAAAAAAAGGTATAAATCTTTAAATATATGTATATTAACATGAAGTAATTTACGATTTTTGTATATGAATGTTTTGGAAATTTGAAAGACTTCACATTCAGACCTCATATTTGATGAAAACTAGAGCTAACACTGAAGATGATAACACCCCCCTCTCCCAATGTTGCTACGTCAGACATATTTAGGAATCTGGAAAGTGAATGTCCAAAATTATGTCGCACAACACAACATATGAAGATTATTTTTGTGCAAATTCATGAAATCCTCCAAAAGCTGTTAGAAGTACATGTAGTTCACGCCACAAGATTTTGTTAACAGACGGCCCACCAACCAATCATTGTCAGTATGAAGTGTTACAGATTAATTTCAGAACAAAACCATAACGTTTTAAATGTGTCACTATTTTTGAGTTCACTTATGAGAAGTAGAGTATTCAGCTGCAGGAAGGAAATGGCAAATATTTTCAGGACTAGATTGATAAAGATCAATTGTTAGTGTGAACATTGGAAACCCATTCCACGACACTACCGGTTCACTTACAATACATGAAAGGATACAAGTGCTGTAGGCGAGAGGGCGTCTCTCATCTGATCTATGGGAAGAATCCCGCTCACAACCAGGTCAGCTTTAGTTGTAACAAACGACGGGAACACTAGGCCCGGACAATCACACAACATCAATGTACTATCTACATACAGTGTCTGTAACATGTAAAATACAATTAGGTGAAACATAAAGCCATATTTTTATGATTTTCAAGTAAGATCAGTAATATCTACCAACTGTATACGGACATGTTTGTTCCCTGGATTTATCTGAGACAGTATAACCCACACATGTTAGTAAGATCAGTAATATCTACCAACTGTATACGGACATGTTTGTTCCCTGGATTTATCTGAGACAGTATAACCCACACATGTCAGTAATATCTACCAACTGTACACGGACATGTTTGTTCCCTGGATTTATCTGAGACAGTATAACCCACACATGTCAGTAATATCTACCAACTGTATACGGACATGTTTGTTCCCTGGATTTATCTGAGACAGTATAACCCACACATGTCAGTCAGTAATATCTACCAACTGTACATGGACATGTTTGTTCCCTGGATTTATCTGAGACAGTATAACCCACACATGTCAGTAATATCTACCAACTGTACATGGACATGTTTGTTCCCTGGATTTATCTGAGACAGTATAACCCACACATGTCAGTAATATCTACCAACTGTACACGGACATGTTTGTTCCCTGGATTTATCTGAGACAGTACAACCCACACATGTCAGTAAGATCAGTAATATCTACCAACTGTACACGGACATATTTGTTCCCTGGATTTATCTGAGACAGTATAACCCACACATGTCAGTAAGATCAGTAATATCTACCAACTGTACATGGACATGTTTGTTCCCTGGATTTATCTGAGACAGTATAACCCACACATGTCAGTAATATCTACCAACTGTACATGGACATGTTTGTTCCCTGGATTTATCTGAGACAGTATAACCCACACATGTCAGTAATATCTACCAACTGTACATGGACATGTTTGTTCCCTGGATTTATCTGAGACAGTATAACCCACACATGTCAGTCAAATTCTCTAAATGATTTTGAAGATCATACCTCACATGGTTTTACTATATCAGCCAGCATAATGTAACTTTGTAAATAATGTTACAATTTCTAGGATTTATATGTACAACAGATATACATACGAGTTGTTTTACAGGTTTTATTTTGTCTCATTTTCTATCTAAGATGGGATTTGATACAGCAACGGTTAGGAGCAAGAAATTTAAGTCAGAGACCCCCTGCCTCTAAAATAAAGTTGTTATTATCATTATAAATATAACTATAATAACAAGTGACATACCTGGAAATGTTTTGTTCTACCGGGCGTGGCTGATACTGGTACTTTCTTCATCTTCAGTATAGCATTGATTGTGGAACTCTTACCTACATTCGGGTAACCAACCTACAATATAAAGTAGGCATGTAAACTGTAAACGTTTAACCAGTTAACTGTATGAACATGCGGTTATCGGTTAGTAAAGTCACTAACCGATTAATAGTTTATTTTTATGAAAATGTCTATTTTTTATTTTGGAAATAAACACGAAAATATCTCGCAAGATATCAGTTATAACAAATCTCAATACTTTGTCCCTGAAAGGTGTGAAACCGCGGCGTAAGGGGGCAAAATCAATAATCTGTAACTAAAAGTTTGACATGCAATCATGTATGCGTCTGCTACAAATATTAGTGAAAGGGTCTGTTAATTGTCATTTATGACAGCCGCAAAACTCGTTTTGGGTGTTTGCGAATTTATGTATATTTTAATAGACAGTTAAAGTAAAGTGTTATTATTGTACTAAAGTTTAAGTTTTAACATTGTTGTATTGAAATAGAGTGTAACTGTCTGTTAAGTTAAATGTGATCTGGAATACTTTATTTCTCATATATCATATTATAATGTTTGAAACCAAAAGGATGTTTTCTAAGAAAATAATTGCAATGATATTTCTTTTATAAATTATGTAACATACTTTGCAGAAATTACTATGGCTATTACTAAAACACTATCCAATCTCGAACTAACGTCAAAATATAGGTCTAGTCATGGTAAAAAATATGCACAACAAAATATGAAACACGTAACATATGCCATGATTAGCAAAATAACCGAATATTGACATCTGTAATATAAAGACATTATTTTGTTATTTATTGTTTTTCTCCATTTTAAATCCCATTCCAGCTAGTCACAGCAGTTTGTTGACCAAATCAGTTTTCTGCGTTTCTCATCAGAACAAGCTTCATATGTGCAAGGTAATACCACAGGAGAGTGTCACCAGTTCTCTCCCTTTATCCCTTCTAGAGTTCTCTCCCTGTATCCCTTCTCCTGTGACAATCTCCTGTGCCAAATACATCTTCCACATAGTTATCAATGGTGGAGAGATTGTCAACAGATACATACATGTATTATCTTAAATGTGAAATCAAATACAGTTTTAACCTCCATAATGCGACCACCCTTGGGACCCTAGGAAAGTAGTCGTAATATTGTGGTTAAATATAGAGCAGAGTACTTGAAACTTGTGTTCCACTTCTTCGCCCTAGAAACTTGTTGCCTGTGGTATGGCACATTGTAAGCTTGATTTAACACTTCTCTACAGAATAAGAGGGGGAGGCACCCAAGTCACCTAGAAACTTGTTGCCTGTGGTATGGCACATTGTAAGCTTGATTTAACACTTCTCTACAGAATAAGAGGGGGAGGCACCCAAGTCACCTAGAAACTTGTTGCCTGTGGTATGGCACATTGTAAGCTTGATTTAACACATCTCTACAGAATAAGAGGGGGAGGCACCCAAGTCACCTAGAAACTTGTTGCCTGTGGTATGGCACATTGTAAGCTTGATTTAACACATCTCTACAGAATAAGAGGGGGAGGCACCCAAGTCACCTAGAAACTTGTTCCCTGTGGTATGGCACATTGTAAGCTTGATTTAACACTTCTCTACAGAATAAGAGGGGGAGGCACCCAAGTCACCTAGAAACTTGTTCCCTGTGGTATGGCACATTGTAAGCTTGATTTAACACATCTCTACAGAATAAGAGGGGGAGAAACAACAAACTTTATGATTTAAAAACAATAACTCACCATGCCCACTGTGGTAAGACCAGCTTGAACTTTCGTTGTTTTATGTAAACTTTTCAGCATATCCAACAATTCTGGGCCAGTATATAAGCAAGATGTATTCAATATATCCGGTGTTTCTCCAACATTTCTGTCTTCTGTAATCTTACCACAAGTATTGCAAGTCTGATTATCAGACATACTCACAGCTTGAGAGTCTGAGCTATCACAATCACAATGATTATCAACATTAGAACTGTCTTTGTCTGCTTCTGAATTGTCAATAACATCCATATCCTTATTCCCTACATCAGTTTCTTTGTTTTTAGCAACTTCATTCATTTCTTCGTCATTTACATCAGTATTCACATTATTAGTATTTTCATTCATTTCCTCATCAACATGATCACTATCATCATCACTTTCTTTCTCTTCATCCATAATATCCTCAGGTTCATCTTCGAGGAGCTCAGCTTTATTCTCTTCTTCCTGACGAGCAGCTTCATTCACAGCCGACCAAAAAGCAATACGAATACCTCTCTGTGTAAAATAATCTGCCCATACATCCCTGCAAAAGAATACATGTATCTATCAACCAAATGTATGTATCCAAAAGTATGTATCTATCAACCACATACATGTATCTATCAACCACATACATGTATCTATCAACCACATACATGTATCTATCAACCACATACATGTATCTATCAACCAAATGTATGTATCTATCAACCACATACATGTATCTATCAACCACATACATGTATCTATCAACCACATACATGTATCTATCAACCACATACGTGTATCTATCAACCACATACATGTATCTATCAACCACATACATGTATCTATCAACCAAATGTATGTATCTATCAACCACATACATGTATCTATCAACCACATACATGTATGTATCTATCAACCACATACATGTATCTATCAACCACATACATGTATCTATCAACCAAATGTATGTATCTATCAACCACATACATGTATCTATCAACCACATACATGTATCTATCAACCACATACATGTATCTATCAACCACATACATGTATCTATCAACCAAATGTATGTATCTATCAACCACATACATGTATCTATCAACCAAATGTATGTATCTATCAACCACATACATGTATCTATCAACCACATACATGTATCTATCAACCAAATGTATGTATCTATCAACCACATACATGTATCTATCAACCACATACATGTATCTATCAACCAAATGTATGTATCTATCAACCACATACATGTATCTATCAACCACATACATGTATATATCAACCACATACATGTATCTATCAACCAAATGTATGTATCTATCAACCACATACATGTATCTATCAACCACATACATGTATCTATCAACCAAATGTATGTATCTATCAACCACATACATGTATCTATCAACCACATACATGCATCTATCAACCACATACATGTATCTATCAACCACATACATGTATCTATCAACCACATACATGTATCTATCAACCACATACATGTATCCATCAACCACATACATGTATCTATCAACCACATACATGTTTCTATCAACCACATACGTGTATCTATCAACCACATACGTGTATCTATCAACCACATACATGTATCTATCAACCACATACATGTATCTATCAACCACATACATGTTTCTATCAACCACATACATGTATCTATCAACCACATACATGTATCTATCAACCAAATGTATGTATCTATCAACCACATACATGTATCTATCAACCACATACATGTTTCTATCAACCACATACATGTATCTATCAACCACATACATGTATCCATCAACCACATACATGTATCTATCAACCACATACATGTTTCTATCAACCACATACGTGTATCTATCAACCACATACGTGTATCTATCAACCACATACATGTTTCTATCAACCACATACATGTATCTATCAACCACATACATGTATCTATCAACCACATACATGTATCTATCAACCACATACATGTATCTATCAACCACATACATGTATCTATCAACCAAATGTATGTATCTATCAACCACATACATGTATCTATCAACCACATACATGTATCTATCAACCACATACATGTTTCTATCAACCAAATGTATGTATCTATCAACCACATACATGTTTCTATCAACCACATACATGTATCTATCAACCACATGTACATGTATCTATCAACCACATACATGTATCTATCAACCACATACATGTATCTATCAACCACATACATGTATCTATCAACCACATACATGTATCTATCAACCACATACATGTATCTATCAACCACATACATGTTTCTATCAACCACATACATGTATCTATCAACCACATACATGTATCTATCAACCAAATGTATGTATCTATCAACCACATACATGTATCTATCAACCACATACATGTATCTATCAACCACATACATGTATCTATCAACCACATACATGTATCTATCAACCACATACATGTATCTATCAACCACATACATGTATCTATCAACCACATACATGTATCTATCAACCAAATCTATGTTTCTATTTGGCTTCATGTTTTACAAGCAAGCGTATAGTTTACACAAATATTATACTGAGCAGTTGCATATATGTATCGGACTGCCTGACATTTCTACTGCTGTGATGATGAAAAGCTAATACATTGTAAGAACTTGTAAAAGCTGTGTACTAATAAGTAATTACATCCTGCAAAACAAGAGGTCCATTAGAGCCTGACAATTTTTTCACAGTCATTCCCTATATAACTCTATAGAAAACATGTGACACCTGGGCGGTGTGGGTTTGACCCCAGAGGCATAATTTAAACAATATTGGTAGGAGACCACTGAACAATGCTACATACCAAACATGAAAGCTCTGTGAGCTCTGGACCTTATGGTTCTGGACAAGAAGATTTTTGAAGTTTTCAATTTTAAAATCTATTTTTAGCTCCAGTGACCTATTTATGCAACATACCATAACTATTTGAGAAACTTTGAAAGAGGACCACCCAAGGAATGTTCCTGTGAAGTAAAGTCAAAATAAGCAATTTAGGAGATGTTATTTGAACACACGCAAACAGCAAACATGACGGACAATTTCATCATGATATAAGCTCTCTGGCCTTTGGCCAGTTGAGATAAAAACTGAAAAATAGAAGAAAAGATAATACCAAAGATAAAATAGAATTATTTTACAAATGTGTAAAAAACCTGCAGCCACAAGATACTACTAGAGTACAAACCTTTGTTCCTGGGTCAAGAAATCAGCTTTGTTTATCAACACCATACACAGTTTCTTTGAGTCCACTTCACGGACATACGATTCCACATCAGCACAATAGAATACCAAAGGATTTCTGGCATCAACGATCTGTACTACTATATCACTGTAAATTACATTATAGATATACAATTTATATAGGATCTTATATAGGGTATCATTCTGATCTGTACTACTATATCACTGTAAATTACATTATAGATATACAATTTATATAGGATCTTATATAGGGTATCATTCTGATCTGTACTACTATATCACTGTAAATTACATTATAGATATACAATTTATATAGGATCTTATATAGGGTATCATTCTGATCTGTACTACTATATCACTGTAAATTACATAATAGATATACAATTTATATAGGATCTTATATAGGGTATCATTCTGATCTGTACTACTATATCACTGTAAATTACATTATAGATATACAATTTATATAGGATCTTATATAGGGTATCATTCTGATATGTACTACTATATCACTGTAAATTACATTATAGACATACAATTTATATAGGATCTTATATAGGGTATCATTCTGATCTGTACTACTATATCACTGTAAATTACATTATAGATATACAAATTATATAGGATCTTATATAGGGTATCATTGTGATATGTACTACTATATCACTGTAAATTACATTATAGACATACAATTTATATAGGATCTTATATAGGGTATCATTCTGATCTGTACTACTATATCACTGTAAATTACATAATAGATATACAATTTATATAGGATCTTATATAGGGTATCATTCTGATCTGTACTACTATATCACTGTAAATTACATTATAGATATACAATTTATATAGGATCTTATATAGGGTATCATTCTGATCTGTACTACTATATCACTGTAAATTACATAATAGATATACAATTTATATAGGATCTTATATAGGGTATCATTCTGATCTGTACTACTATATCACTGTAAATTACATTATAGATATACAAGTTATATAGGATCTCATATAGGGTATCATTCTGATCTGTACTACTATATCACTGTAAATTACATTATAGATATACAAGTTATATAGGATCTCATATAGGGTATCATTCTGTCTCTTTATATAAACCTTTGACAAGGCCAAACACATACAAAACCACAGGAGGTTGTCACAAGTTCTATTGCCTTCTACAGTATGTAAATATATGTAGTGTATACTGGTTTCTTATAGAAGGGACAGGAGGTTGTCACAAGTTCTATTGCCTTCTACAGTATGTAAATATATGTAGTGTATACAGGTTTATTATAGAAGGGACATAGAATGGGAGAGAACTCCTGCATACAAACATTATCAGTTACTTTCAGGTTATTGGAGAAAAGGATGAGTCTGTAGGTGGCAAATTATTTTCCAAAACAGGTACAAGTTGAAAATCACAGACTTTTTAAGCAGTTTGTCTTAACCAGTGTACTATTCCCAGGATCACCTCCACTTTGTTTTTATCTGGTATTTTTTCTGTTGGCACAATTTTTGCAACTTCTTAAGATAATGACCGTAAGTTTGGACAAAATATATTTGACATTTTTCCTTTAAAGGAAAAAAAACCTCTGGGTTGAAGGTAAAAATCAATGCAATTGGATAACCACAACAAAACCTTTGTTTCAGCATAAATGACTTCAGGCAATGAAAATGTTATTCCACTTTTTTAGCAAAATTATAAACAAACAGGCCAAGTATTACTTTCATGACATAGTTCTTCAATTATAATATTTTACAAAACAAATTCAGGTATTCTGGCATATAATTATGTTTCTGGAGTGACATTTTCATCACGATATCAATTTTTAAAAAAAATCAAAATGCCATGCCGGCATTTACAAAATATAAATTCTGACACTGATTCCCAGTCAGTTATGACAACAACTGAGAACATATTTTCACACTCATCAGCCGAGTAGTGGCAACTAAAACAGGGTAGTCATCTTACAGTCAATACGTTAACCATAATATTGAATGTTGAGATGTTTACCTTCTCTCAATAACTCTCCAAAGTTGCCTCCAGAAATCAAGGTTTTTCTCATAGGGCGTCATAACAATTCTCTCGTCTTCTTGTAAGCTACAAACAGAATGTCAATAACAGAGCAAGTCTCAAAAAGGTCAGAAAGTCTTACTAGCTTAAATGCTTGGAATTACATTTTGCTTCACAATTCAAACAAGTGGGCAATTAAGGGTCTATATCCAGTGATTTATTTTAAAAATAATTTTACTGCCTGTACCTTTTCAATTGGGAAAATAGGCGCGATAAAGCTTCAGAAAATAAGGTAATAGTTGCTTAATTGCTTATAAAAATTACTTTTCAGTTGTGGCTTTTGTTAGTTATACATATGAGGTGATGTTAGAGCAAAGATTCTCTTATAAAAGGTTAACACTCAAAAACCTGAAATTCAGTCAGAAGGTGAAAATGAACAAAGAATTGGGGAAAAACGAAGATGTTTTGGGGGAAAATTGACTCTTTCTGATAAGGGGAAACATTTGGCAGTTAATTAACAATAAACTAGAAATGTGTATGGACACAGATGCCCCCAATTGTAGCCTTTGTCACAAAAGCAAATGCCATTATTCTGTTCATTGTTTGTGAATGTGTATCAAAAATACCAAGTGAACAACTGTACTGATTATAGTGATAAGTCAAGGGCAATAACTTTGCATTTACTGGGCGTAATCATACATGAAACCCCAGGTGCACAACTATACAGGTTGGTGAGCCTTCCTGTTAAGTTTTATGACTCTGGCTCATATTGTATTGGAGATATGCGCGACACAAGATTGCATACTCTGTAGGCTATATTTTAACGAAATCAAGGGTCATAACTTTGCACTTACTGGACACAGCCAATTATGAAACCCCAGGTGCACAACTTTACAGGTTGGTTAACATTCCTGTATTTTTTTATGAATCTGGCTCATATTGTATTGGAGATATGGGTGACACAAGATTGCATATTCTGTAGGCTATATTTTAACTAAGTCAAGGGCCATAACTCTGCGCTTACTGGACACAGCCAAACATGAAACCCCAGGTTCACAACTTCACATGCTGGTTAACATTCCTGTAAAGTTTTATGACTCTGGCTCATATTGTATTGGAGATATGGGTGACACAAGATTGCATACTCTGTAGGCTATATTTTAACTAAGTCAAGGGCTTCATTGAAGGGGGGAGGCCATCATAAACTGGAACTTCATATGCTAGAAAATATTCATGGTTGTAAGAATTTTAATCACATGAATAGGAATCAATTACCTAGCCAGTGTTCTTCTCCATTCTAAAAATGCTGTTCTTTCATTCTGATTGAGTTCCGATGGTGCCATTCCTGTATGCCATGGTGGTCTGGAAATAATATACAAATGTTTATTCATAGTTAACACAATCTTCAAAAGACCGAGTTGATTTTCATTCCATCACAGCTATCCTTTTTTATTGATGTAAATTTCATGTTCTGGATGATATTTTTCAGGGCATGTCAGATATTCAAACACAATCTGTGATCGTTGTATGTCAATGGTTGTAATGAAAATATACAGTAAAACCTCACTTAAAGACCACCTCAAAATAAAGAACAATTCCAAAAAGTCCCTTTTCACTGTTTTGCTCTTTATTCAACCTCAATAATAAGACCACTCCAATAAGACCACTCCAATAAGACCTGTTTTCAAGGGTCCTAATGTTGGTCTTATTATTGAGGTTTTACTGTAAATGAAAGTAAAACTTAATGCTGCACATTAATCTGAACATTACAATAGATTAAATACTTTAAATAAGTACATGTACTACTATTCAAAATACATTATAATAATGATGGTAATTTTTTTTCTCATTAATTCAAATAAGGAAATTCAGTGACTTTGTACCTTCTTGGAATTCTAAGCAGTTTCTCATGCTGTTGATGAAGACCTTTGATGGTTTTTAATTCATCAGCTTTTGGTAAACATCCTGTATCTTGAGACACAAACTTTACGTTCATCTTCTCTGAAAAAACATAACAGCACCAGGTATTACCCAGCATAGGGAAATGACAGATATACAGTGCCACCTCTCTAGAGCAGCCCTCTGTTGAACAAAAGCCTCTCTCCAACGTTGTTATTCATTTCTTGCGGGAAAAACATATCACCAATTTATCTGTAGAGCAAAACCGTCTCAGTAACAACGAAGATTTGCAATCCCCAAAGGTTGTTGCTCTGGAGAGTTTTAACTGTTGATAATCAAAGTAGTAAGCTAATCTCAAAATTCTTTGGCTTTTGTCAGGTTACAGTGTTAAAAAATCTTGAACTTGGCAGCTTTTATGGTCGACACATACTTTAACTTTTTATGCAACGATTAAAACTTTGCAACATGACATGCCGAGTTCCTGCTAAAACAGTTACCAAAGAGCCTGTAAGAAGTGACAGATTCTTTTTCTTGCATACCATTGTTAAATAAATACAAGACGAGATTAAATAATTGACTGATGTTTTAAGGACATTTTTCTTATAGTAACATATGAACTGACAACTTATTTCAAGTTATTATTTAAAGTTATGTGACGTCATCAGCACAAGAATCATTCTACATGGTGATGTAAGATGTACACTGCCCTCCAAAATTTCTTTCACACTTCGACAATTTCCCATTGCAATTAATGTATTTCATAATTATTTGTTTCACATGCAATAAATCAAAAATGCTTTTTAACACAACAATAATTTTCTGTAGAAGTAATACTTATTATTTATAAATTTGCACAGAAACAAATTATCTTATTTTCTGTGTCAGATCAATCAGTTACACACACATTGGTTTCGAATGAAGGCCAATTGAAGCTGCTGCTGGGATGTGCAACTAACCATCATAGAAGTGGGATGAATAATTTTACTTTATGGTCATACATGTTTTATTTGAAATTCTGTAAGAATTGGTGTAAATGCGGGAAAGCCCTCTCTGGTATGCAAGAATATGTTTTGTAAAATAAAGAATTCCTACCAGCAGTAAATTCAGTGCCGGCCAGTTCAGCTGTAGCAAGAAAATCATCCAGATTATTCTGTTCAGTAACAGACTGTAGATTCAGTCGTCCCCAATCATAGCCATCTTGTAGATCAGCTGTGTGAAGCTATAATCAGAAATAATACCAACAATTAAACAACATCATGAGCATTATATCTCTTCTATTTTGACTCATTTCCATGAAGGCAATTGCTGTATTGATTCATAGTGTTAATTATCAAAAGTTGGAAAATAGATTTAATGAAGAAGAAATTAGTATGATAAACTTACACAATTTTATTATAAAATTGACTATTCTGAGACAATGTCACTTGTCAGGTAAATTTTAGTAGCAAGATTGGAGTTTGGCAATCTACAAACGCTAGACTAATATCAGATCTGTGCAAGTACAAACATAAACAATTGTCATCATTTAAGTTTTGAGAGTTTAAGAAGAATTTGCATCAATCGATTTCAAACATAATCAATATTTAACATTATCTATCTTTCGATAACAAAAATATCACTTGGCGTAACACGCAACATGCTCGCTAACAAACGTCACACATGATAAATAATCTGTTTGCCTACAAATACTTTATCATAAATTAAAGTAATATAATCATTAAGAGATATTAACTTATAAAAGAATTTGAGCAAGATATAGAAACAAATTCATGTATGTACATATATTTTGAACCCTTTACTCCATAGACCCCTAACCCATTTACCTACCCAAAATATCTCCCCAGACAGCTGTCAAAACAAAGAAAGCAATAAAACCCTGGGTGATCTACACAATTTGTTGATTGGCTAGGCCAATTACCAGTTTTGGGGCTGCATCTGTCATCCAAAAATATTTACTTCAAAAACTTAGCCAGCGACTTCAAACATCTTGGAATGTTAATTCTTGCTCAAAATAAAATTGATGTCACAAGAATAGCTGCACAGACAATAAATATTGATTTTTACGCCTTGTGCTGGTGAAAATAGCAAACTTGTGTACATACAAAATGTCATGATGGCATATTGCTTTGATCTACATCCATTGTTTGGTCGATCTTTACACCTTTTTAAAGATTATTTAACCCAAATTGTTTTCACAGCAGTCTTTTAAACTATCAAATTGGCGTGGAAATAAATTAATAAACAACATCAACAATACAATTAAACTTCGATGAAAATATCAGAATTAAAGCGGAAAATTACCAACTTGTTTATCTCATTTTGTAAATTACACGGACATTTAATCAACAGAGCCTGAAACGGACGGAAATGAACGGAGTTTGCCGACTTTAGCCGATCGATAAAAATCATCAATCTTACTTACTGAGCGCGCTTAGGATTGTAGGTAATTGCGCGCTAAGGATTATGGGTTTTTTATTCGTTCCTACCGTTTCACGGATATCAGCCTGTCACGAATCCATGGTATATAGGTCCGTGATAACACCAATGAAAAACGCCAAAAATGGCAATTATCACGATGTATATCACCGCCCGCCAATACATAGAGATGTTTACTCGACTACCCATTGGATTTAAACTCAATTTGCATTATCAAGGCGAGTGTTTTATTGATGGTTTTTGTTGCAACTGTACCATAATTTATTATTTATTAATGCGTCATAAGTTTTAGTGGTGAAATATTTGATATTATATGCATAAAATCGTTCCGACCAAATTTCAATCGGCCCCTATATAAAAAGTGCTACGGGAAAATGACAATATCCCATGGATGTGACTCCGCATTTGATAGAAAACGTAAAATATCATCAAAAATGAAGGTTAAAAGTGAAGACTGCAAATGCTTGGAGTTAGATTTGTATGACTACTGTATTCCCGACGTGCTAGTCATTATCAATATCAATCTATAGAGACTAGGATTATACAGTTACTATACAGCGTCTATCAAATGTATGTGTCTACGGCAATACAGTAACAAGAACAGTACAAGAACTTCAGGAAGGACAGAGAATCGCTAAAATTAAAAACAAAATTAAGACTTTTTCTTACATCTGTTGTTAGGGTGGTAAGTTGGATCAACTTATGTGACCCCCTCAATAGCGGATACCCAGGTATTTTCTGGATAGACTGTATACTTAATATCACCCATGTAGGTGTCTAGACGATTTTTGAAGGCATTTAAAG
This sequence comes from Mactromeris polynyma, assembly GCA_032209605.1. Lineage (NCBI taxonomy): Eukaryota > Metazoa > Mollusca > Bivalvia > Venerida > Mactridae > Mactromeris > Mactromeris polynyma. The sequence goes on along the minus strand of JASFXZ010000026.1, from coordinate 9,899,819 downwards.
ACGGTGCCAATACTACACTGTCCGGTAGAGCATTCCACTCTAAGATAACCCTGTTTCAGTGTTTGAGAAAAAGTGTTAAATAAGTTAAAATTGTGACTCACAAAATTATCACTCCCGACAGTACGTTCCTTCTTGCCGAACCTGTCTCTAATAATGGCTTTGCCAAGTGTTGAACTTTGTTTCTTTTTACCCATTTCTGTTTTCTGTACCGTTCTCAAAATCAAAATTCTTCTTTCACGTGTCTTTCGCAATCACAGAAATTAAAGCACGGGCGCGGCCATCTTGTTTGGCTAAATTCCTGTTCGTCCCGTAATCGGACGTATTTTTGGTGTAACGTGTTGATTGTCGGCATGAATTATGATTGTTCAAAAAAGTAAAATCTACTCAAAAAGTGGTTTCTATCGGGAAAATGACCCCACAAAACATTCAAATATAACCCATGTCATATATATGGTTTATATGTCTGTGATAGTGTTCACTATTGTTTATAAATATGTAGGTAAGACATTCAGGAACATTGCCACATTGGCGTCTAAATTACGTGTGTGCGACTGTGGACAGCTTTACATGGCAAAACACGACTACATACATATATTCATACACATAAAGTTAATAATGGGTTGGTAAGAACAAATCGTACTTTTTATAAAGTGTAGTTTAGTCACGGACCTATATACCAGTATACTAGGTCCGTGGTATAGTTAAACGTCTGCCTGATAGGTTGAATAGATAGCAAAACAGTGAAAATGGACTTGAACATTGTGGTCTTAATTTTGAGGTGGTCTCATTATTGAGGTGGTCGTTTAGTGAGGTTTTACTGTGTGACTATCACAGCATCAGCATCGGAGACGAAGCCATACCCATGTCTCAGTGACTGCCTATGTCTCTTACAAATATCTATCTTACAAGAAGTCAATAGTTTTAAAACTTAATTACTCCTTCAAGCAAAATGATAATTTACCAAAGGCAGGGATCTATTGATCGACTTTTAAAATGTATGAAACATGTAAACTTAACGTCATTAGAAACGCAGACTAAAATAGTGCGCAATAGTACGGCAATGTTATAAAGAAATAATGATATTTCAATGTACAACCATAAATTTCTTAACTCTTACAATAATGAAATAAAACATTTGGTCCATGTCAAATTACTTTTTTAACAATAATTTACTCATTGGTAAAAATAAATTCTTTGAACACTAGCACGGACCTATATACAGGTCCGTGACACTAGGTACAAAATAAAGCCTGCACTGAAATGCATGTACATGTATGTAGAATTTGCTTTATCGTGGTGTTAATTTTTTAGAGATATTTCTTGTTTGGTGAAGAGTTTATTCCCCTTTTTAGTTCTAATAGTTAAATAAAACACTGCATCCAGTGTTCTAAGTGACGTTGACAAGCGCATGCCAAACTTACCGTCCTGTCGTTGTTAGTCAGATGGACAATGTTCGGAAAGAAAACAAAACGGTAATACAATATTCAGTGAATGCGAACATTTTATGTTGTTATTAAGTCAAGATTACAATATGCGCAAACTATACGCGAGTCCCGTCTGACAGTGCTCTGGATCTATTTTAAAAAAATACACTGTGAACATTTTAAAGGTGACTTGTCCGGGAGGCTAGTTGTACGGGATAGTGTGTTGATAGTTGATTGTCACCAATTTCAGGGCTTCGGTAATGCATGATTTTCGTTCGATATTTAGAATGTCCAATGTTAATTGACTTTAAAGCAGACTTGTCCGGGACTAACTTCAACTTAACTGTTGGTAGCCTGAATCAGCAATTAGACTTATCCGGGAAATCGGTCTAGTGGATTTCTAGAGCCGAAATTGTTAAAATGTGCGTCATAATAAACTAGCACGTCAGTAATCGGTCCTTCCGAATCCGGAACAATCCAGATGCTATTGCGTCTCCATCCTTCTAAAAGTGAGATAGTTTATTACATAGGAAAAATTATTTCTGCTTAGCTTGACGATAATGTGTCTTTAGTGCACAATTACAACGAACTGCAATAAATGAATAATAAAAACAGGACAGGAAAAGATCATGTATTCAGCGTGAACGAGCACACTTTGCAAACAGCTTTCCCATTTTGAGTAACAAATTCAATGTAATAACAATACATAGGTATCTGATACCGCATTCCAATGACACTGTGATGCTATACAATGTCCATAAATTGAATACACGTTTCTATCGGGCATACATTGTTCTAGCACAGAAGATGTTGTTATGGCAGTTTAGTACATTCCACTGAATAAATAGATCTACTGGTCAAAGGTTTTTAACCTGCCAGTACTATTTCACCTACATGTAGATATGAAAGGATATTTAAGGTGGCATATTTCTGCCACCAGTTAACTACTTAATTAACTATATAATTATGTGGTTATCACGTTAAATAAACTAGATAACTAAATAATTAACTAGATAATTATGTGGTTAACTAGGTACTTATCGCGTTAACTACTTAACAGTTACCTATAAATTATGTACCAAATGCGTTACCTATCAAGTTGCCTAGATAATTAACTAGATACTTATGTAGTTAAATAGATATTTATCGCGTTAACTACTTAACACTTATCTAAAGTAGATTGTCCGTACTGGGTTTAAAGTGGGTTAGTCGTAGCATTTGTGGGCACTATCAGACAATGTTTCGTGTTAAGACATTTATCTGGTATGAAAATTTATCACGATACTCCAGTTAACCACATAATTATCTAGTGAATTAAGTAGTTAACTGGTGGCAGAAATATGCCACCATAGATAATACAATGTGGGTATATCTGTTAATTGTTGGTTGCAGGAAGCTATGACATTTATAATTCAAATTAATTGACTACCGGAACGCAGCGATGCAAAACCTGTCAAAGGCACATACATCGTGACATATTACTGTGTCGTATAACGCAGTAAAGATTCTAAAATTACAAAATGTCGGGTTAACACTTTTGACAAGTACATAATTGTGCACTTAGATGTGGTATGTTTAGGTCTCTGTCCAGTGAATTCTAACGCGATGTCACATAACCAGCTGTAAGAGTACGCGTGTTTGACTTTGTACTGACTCAAGTGCTTAACGCGTCCAGAATCCCCCACAGTGTTCGTATTCATAGTATTCAAGTATTCTCTAATCGTGCTGACGTATTAAACAGAAACATCTGATAGGACGACAGTGAACAAGATTTTATAAGACCTTATACGTTTCTTGTTTGGATTCAATAAAAAAGTGCTGGAAAAATGATGTTTAGGATGTTGAAATCTGAAAGAAGAGACGTGTAGAATAATTGAAAAAACTATATTTTAGCAGATACATTCTGTGAAACTTACCGGTTTGTCGCGAAAATAAGTCGCCATGGTGGATGTAAGAATTGAACACACTATTCTGATAAAGCGGAGAGAAGATGACAGCGGGCAACAGGCGACACCCATCAGCGAAAAGGTATACCTCAACTTTATCAGACCAATAAACGTGAAGCTTTAATGCTAATTATATTTGTTGAAAAACTATAAATGTTTTATTTGCTTTCGAAAGACTCTAGAATTCATGCGCACGATGAACTTATTAGTTGGTCATTTATTTATACACGGTGATCAGCTGGGTTACCAACCATCAATAACTAGCACGGATCCAGCAATTTTCGTCAAGGGGTCCATGTCTTACAGTATAAGGCATTTGAATTTTTAACCTCCTCTGGATACACGATTTTAAAGAGAAACATATATATTTTGCGATAATATCATTGGGGGGGGGGCGGTCCCCGGCCCCCCTCTGGACCGTGCATGAATAAGTTGTCCTTTCGCAAGCAACTGCCGATTCCCATCATGCATCAGAGGTGAAGGACGTTATGACTCGGGAAGTTGTTAACGTCCATCAAATTGTCACGGCTTGGAACATGCGCTTCCTCCGCGGTTCGAACCTACAACTTCAGGATATATTTTAAGTGCCGCACTTAACTTACCGGATGGGTCGCGTATGGTGAACATTGTCATGGTTAACGTATCAGTATACACGTACACGTATATTTATACATGTACTGCTCAAAATTCTCTAATGTCCACTTTCCATTTTAGTGTTATTTAAAACTTATTTTATGCTCTTTTGAATATAATATGATGGATTCTCTCTACTTACTGATAGTCAAACAGTTAAGCGTGAGAACCTTGCTTACATAACACAGTTTTAGGGATTGCATCTTCTCTTTAATACATTTTACTCGGGAGAGACAGACATACCTGTATAATCAGTTCGACCATACGTTGATATGCGCAAGATGAGACCTGCCCCCCCCCCAGATGAAGAATAAGTTTAAAATTATTAGTCGATAGCTTGAAAACGTCGTAACGTCAATGTCACGACGTCGTGTAAATAAATTGTTATTCATATTTAACCGATTTATACTCGTCAGAAATTCATGAAATTGGTTTTAATAAATTTCTAAAATATTGAATTTAATTCAAATTTAATTAACTAAAAATGTTAGATTTGACCACTAGGTCGGAAATCTCACGAGACGGCTCATATTTATGTGAATGAAATAAATTCGAATTATTTATGGATACATGTATTTCATCTTTAAGTTTTATATTACTCAATGGTATTTCACTGTCCATTCAAACGTGGTAAGCGTGTCAAGTAGGACCTGTACTGAGACATGACTATATTTGAACCACATGAGATTTGTCATGAGTTCACTCCCTTTATGCCTTCTATAGTATATGTATATGTATTTATTGATGGAGAGCATTCTAGAAGGGATAAAGGGAGAGAATTCCTGACGATATCCTGTGATTTGAACTAGGAAGGGAGATCGAATTTTTAACAAAAAGGGGTTGTTGATCGATTTTTAAAGCTAAATATGGAGTTTGATGACATGATGGCATAAAACGCAACACAATTATTTGCATACTGCTGATAAGACTGTGGAAGGTAATCAGTGGGATTCGAGCTACATTTTATCCATGGTGATTGCCTGTCTGTCATGGCACTGGTTGGTGATGAGGGCGGATATTGTCGTGCAGCAGAATCAGGGCCCGTATTACAGAAACATCTTACGTGAATCCTTCACTTAAGTTCAAAACTTCAAATGGATGTAATTCCGAAACCACATTAAAACTGTTAGAGTTTTTAATGGTAAAGACAACACTATATTTATAGTATTCATTTATCACTCTTGATTTGACCATACAATAGCCTGCATGTTTAATAAACCAGTTAAGGAAAATGAATTTTAAGGATAAGGATATGATTTTACTTAAGATGTTTCTGTAATATTGCCCCGGACTGATTGTACGAGCGAATGGTATAACACGAACATTGAGTATCTTGCTGTAGTACCTTGCTACTGTCAGTGTTACATTATCAGTGTTTTACGAGTCCTTTTATATATTCAGCCACATTTCATAGGTTATTATGATTTACTTTTAATAAGTCGTCGGAATAAACCTACTAGAATATAGTGCTTGTTAGACTGACCGCAACATGTATGAACTTCAGGACCGATCCATGCCAATGTAGGTAAATAAATGCTCTCGTGCGTAAAGCTATAACTGCTGTTTGGTTTACTTTCTATCTCACGGACACACACGAACATTTCAATACACATATTATGAAACGTATTGGTCCAGGTAATATATTCATGCGTTCGCGGTTAATAAATTTTGTGTAATTCAAACACAATCAGTAAGTTAGGGTTTGGCTGTGCACTGAGAGAACATATCACACTTGTATGGATTATAACATTTTTATCTTTTACCACATATGATGCTGTTCATCCGATCATTATCTTACAGCTGATAGATTGTCTGTGTTGTGCAAAATTGAGAAGACATCGTGTACACGCATGTACGGACAGACGACAGAAAGCTACCAATAAAGTTGTAAGTATTTCATACATTCGATAAATGGGTATACTAGTAAACTATAAAGACTTATTAATGTTACCCAGGGATATGTGTAGGGAGGCATTGTCTTGGGAAGGTAGAGTTCCCTGGGATATGTGTGGGGCGGCATTGTCTTGTGAAGGTAGCGTTCCCTGGGATATGTGTGGGGAGGCATTGTCTTGTGAAGGTAGCGTTCCCAGGGATATGTGTGGGGAGACATTGTCTTGTGAAGGTAGCGTTCCCTGGGATATGTGTCGTGAGGCATTGTCTTGTGAAGGTAGCGTTCCCTGGGATATGAGTAGGGAGGCATTGTCTTGTGAAGGTAGCGTTCCCTGGGATATGTGTAGGGAGGCATTGTCTTGTGAAGGTAGCGTTCCCTGGTATATGTGTAGGGAGGCACTGTCTTGTGAAGGTAGCGTTCCCTGGGATATGTGTAGGGAGGCACTGTCTTGTGAAGGTAGCGTTCCCTGGGATATGTGTAGGGAGGCACTGTCTTGTGAAGGTAGCGTTCCCTGGTATATGTGTAGGGAGGCACTGTCTTGTGAAGGTAGCGTTCCCTGGTATATGTGTAGGGAGGCACTGTCTTGTGAAGGTAGCGTTCCCTGGGATATGTGTAGGGAGGCACTGTCTTGTGAAGGTAGCGTTCCCTGGGATATGTGTAGGGAGGCACTGTCTTGTGAAGGTAGCGTTCCCTGGGATATGTGTAGGGAGGCACTGTCTTGTGAAGGTAGCGTTCCCTGGGATATGTGTAGGGAGGCACTGTCTTGTGAAGGTAGCGTTCCCTGGGATATGTGTAGGGAGGCACTGTCTTGTGAAGGTAGCGTTCCCTGGGATATGTGTAGGGAGGCACTGTCTTGTGAAGGTAGCGTTCCCTGGTATATGTGTAGGGAGGCACTGTCTTGTGAAGGTAGCGTTCCCTGGGATATGTGTAGGGAGGCACTGTCTTGTGAAGGTAGCGTTCCCTGGGATATGTGTAGGGAGGCATTGTCTTGTGAAGGTAGCGTTCCCTGGGATATGTGTGGGGAGGCAATGTCTTGTGAAGGTAGCGTTCCCTGGGATCTGTGTAGGGAGGCACTGTCTTGTGAAGGTAGCGTTCCCTGGTATATGTGTAGGGAGGCACTGTCTTGTGAAGGTAGCGTTCCCTGGTATATGTGTAGGGAGGCACTGTCTTGTGAAGGTAGCGTTCCCTGGGATCTGTGTAGGGAGGCACTGTCTTGTGAAGGTAGCGTTCCCTGGGATATGTGTAGGGAGGCACTGTCTTGTGAAGGTAGCGTTCCCTGGTATATGTGTAGGGAGGCACTGTCTTGTGAAGGTAGCGTTCCCTGGGATCTGTGTAGGGAGGCACTGTCTTGTGAAGGTAGCGTTCCCTGGGATATGTGTAGGGAGGCACTGTCTTGTGAAGGTAGCGTTCCCTGGTATATGTGTAGGGAGGCACTGTCTTGTGAAGGTAGCGTTCCCTGGTATATGTGTAGGGAGGCACTGTCTTGTGAAGGTAGCGTTCCCTGGGATATGTGTAGGGAGGCACTGTCTTGTGAAGGTAGCGTTCCCTGGTATATGTGTAGGGAGGCACTGTCTTGTGAAGGTAGCGTTCCCTGGTATATGTGTAGGGAGGCACTGTCTTGTGAAGGTAGCGTTCCCTGGTATATGTGTAGGGAGGCACTGTCTTGTGAAGGTAGCGTTCCCTGGGATATGTGTAGGGAGGCACTGTCTTGTGAAGGTAGCGTTCCCTGGGATATGTGTAGGGAGGCACTGTCTTGTGAAGGTAGCGTTCCCTGGTATATGTGTAGGGAGGCACTGTCTTGTGAAGGTAGCGTTCCCTGGGATATGTGTAGGGAGGCACTGTCTTGTGAAGGTAGCGTTCCCTGGTATATGTGTAGGGAGGCACTGTCTTGTGAAGGTAGCGTTCCCTGGTATATGTGTAGGGAGGCACTGTCTTGTGAAGGTAGCGTTCCCTGGTATATGTGTAGGGAGGCACTGTCTTGTGAAGGTAGCGTTCCCTGGGATATGTGTAGGGAGGCACTGTCTTGTGAAGGTAGCATACCCTGGGATCTGTGTAGGGAGGCACTGTCTTGTGAAGGTAGCGTTCCCTGGTATATGTGTAGGGAGGCACTGTCTTGTGAAGGTAGCGTTCCCTGGGATATGTGTAGGGAGGCACTGTCTTGTGAAGGTAGCGTTCCCTGGTATATGTGTAGGGAGGCACTGTCTTGTGAAGGTAGCGTTCCCTGGTATATGTGTAGGGAGGCACTGTCTTGTGAAGGTAGCGTTCCCTGGGATATGTGTAGGGAGGCACTGTCTTGTGAAGGTAGCGTTCCCTGGGATATGTGTAGGGAGGCACTGTCTTGTGAAGGTAGCGTTCCCTGGGATATGTGTAGGGAGGCATTGTCTTGTGAAGGTAGCGTTCCCTGGGATATGTGTCCAAATCGGTCCTCTCTGAGCAACAACATCACCTCAACATTATAAGTTTCCGTAGTAAAACATTACTATGACTCTCTTTGTGACAGCAAATTCTCAACAACAGCCGATAGGATGCAACTCTGGACTGGTTCCTCTGTACGTCATCAATTATATCTGTTTATATATTGCCAGCGCTTCCGAGAGCCGAACCAAGTTGAGCCAGTCAGAAAACGCCAACCATCTTGGAGTAACTATGACAACTGGACACGACAAGCATTGGAAGGTGATATTGACGTCACAATCAGTATATGAAGTTTTGGCGAATGAGAACACGTTCCAGTTTTAACAGTTTATTTACATATCTCAGTTCAACATGAATACAAAATACTAATACAATGGTAAAGAGGCAATTACAATTAGAAAATCAATGCATCATGCACTAGAAACACAATTGTACAATACATATAAGATAAACAAATATTGCGGGAGAAGGTATTTTTATTATAATTTTGTTTAAAATACATGTATGTATACAAGAAAAATAGGTTATTTTTAGATGTTTCGAATCTGGCATTTATTTAAAATTACAAATATCTTCTTTAATGAGCACACACAGTTTCATAGTTTTTATTATGTTATTAAAGTCTTGGTCCACAAGTAATTGTAATTTTAATATGTCAGGTTGATGATAACAAGTTTTGGGGATGTTTTTTATTCTTGAATCGTTGAAGTGATCTCATTCGAGTAGATAGCGAAATTCGTCTACAATACAATTATTTCACATAAACGACATTTTCTTAAACGATTGCATTGCTCTCGCACGGTTAGTCCGAGTTCGATTCCTCGGCGGGGGAAGTATTTGCGTGACAGTTGGCTTGTGTCATCTGCCGTACATGGTTTATGTGGAGAAGTTGTCAGTCGCTTGCGGAAGGACAAGCACGTACTGGTTGATAATTGATTCCAGGAAAGCTGGTTAGAGAATTTGCCGTCATAAATAATTGAAAAAAAATGAAAATGTTGTTAAACCGAATATGAGAAAACAAAAACTAGTACGGCATGTGTAATGCAATGACCATTAAACGCCAAACTCGACTGGCTCCGTCGGTAGACCACGTGATAATCAATCATGGATCAGTCCAATCTACAGGTGAAGAGTATTGTCTTAATGATCTTTTGATTTAAGATGATATTGGATTAATTATTCGATTGACTCAAAACTGTATGTTAAAATTGACGTTTTTATGTATACATGTATATATTATCTTTTCTTCAGATGCATTAGATGACTTCATTCGTCTAACACTTGTTCGAGTGACACATACAATGGTGACTGGTGGTAAAAATGACATGAGCGAACAAATGTGAAGCGGGTGTGAATGTCTGTTTATATCATGACCACTCATTAAGTGGGTGTGAATTTCTGTTTATATCATGACCACTCATTAAGTGGGTGTGAATTTCTGTTTATATCATGACCACTCATTAATTTTCTAATTATTACTGTCATTGGCCTACTCTCCATAAACTTAAACAGCTGTTATCGAGCTCAAATACTGTAATTTTAAGAACACTAGCATCTTTTATTTTTCATGCTAATTTATTGAGAGCATAATTTACTCAGCAACCAATTTATTATGTTCATTAGCCTTATATTACAACCTCACTGTATACATGGTTTTCCAATATACAATTTATGTCAACTATAGTCTTTATCAATGATTCATACTATATTTGTACACACTTTTCTCATATATAATGTTTGTTTATGTAATTTTGTTCACCTTTCCCAATGTATATATGTTGTTATGACAATGAACTTTGTGAGTTTTTGTCAATAAAACTTTGAACTTGAACTTGAACTTGATTTAAGTGGGTGTGAATTTCTGTTTATATCATGACCACTCATTAAGTGGGTGTGAATTTCTGTTTATATCATGACCACTCATTAAGTGGGTGTGAATTTCTGTTTATATCATGACCACTCATTAAATAATAATAAAATATTAATGAAGCACCCGTCTTTACTTTATTGTGTCTCGTGTGGTTTTGTGTGTCTTATGTTCGGAATATGTCCATTGAGAACTGTTATTTTCTTCGTTTGAAGTTATGATCTCTCGTGTATTTGCACGATATTTCGTGTAAGTTTAAGTAGTTTTGGCGCTAAATGTCCACTCAGCTCTGGGAACGACCGACAGTTGTACGTCTTTTCTTTTTTAGAATTTTACGCAGTTGTAATTGTGTAATAATGTGTACAATAAGACTGATATGTATTACTTTCATGTGCATTTATCTTGTAAATGTATCAATATTTGATTATTGTACTAGATGATTTCTGTATTATCTGTATTATGTTGTAATTCGTTATGTTGTTTGGATATAATGAATGTACATTTGTTTTGGTATAATATATAAATATACTCAAACGCAACAGAAAGTGTGCACTTTTTATTTTTTTATTTCTGAAAATCCAATGATGGAATATTATCATGTTTGGTATCATTTTTTTTGCTTATTAATTTACCTTTCTAACCAATTTGTTTTATTGTATTGTTTTGAATTTCGTTAAAACGTACGACGCGTCTACGTGCAGTAGAGGTCAAAATGAAAAATACACAAATAACCAAAGAGATGTTTTCTTGCGTAGATGCACTGTAATTAGTGCAAAATGTTACCAATGTTGCATTAATATCTGGTATGACCGCAATTCCGTCTAATAACTAAAATACGTCGCCGCATGGAATCGCGTAACGTTGTATGACGTATTCAGGAATGGTATTCCATTCCAAATGCAAGGCGTTGCTTAGCTCATCAAAACTGTTAACGTCATGCCTTGACCTCACCCTACGACCAAGAGCATCCCAAATATGCTCAATGGGATTGAGATCTGGTGACAGGGCAGGCCAAGGCAAGACGTTAACTCCATTTCCATTTAGAAAGTGCTGCGTAAGCCTTGCCGTGTGTGGCATTGCATTGTCATGCTTCAGTGTTGCGGGACCGTGGGCATTGTTAAAAGGGACGGCTACATGTCTCTGCACTTAATTAATGTAACCCTGGGTATTAAGGTTGCTCTGAACGAAGACCATATCCGTCTTTCTGTTTGACATGATCCCTCCCCACACCATGACGCTGCCCTCACAAGATCTGTTCCTCTGAAGGACACATGCGACACATGCGTCCGCAAACCGCTCTCCCCTACGCCTGTACACTCTAACCCTACTGTCGTGGTGGTCCTAGTTAAAACGGGATTTGTCTGTAAAGAAGATTCTGTTCCACTGCGCCCTTCGCCATCGATAACGAAGATGTGCCCAGTTCAAACGCGCTGTGTGATGACGTTGGGACAGTATAGGGCCAATATAGGGACGTATCGGTCGAATAGGCATACCACATTGACGAAGTCGTCTCAGAACCGTGTCTCGGATTATACCGTATTGCCTCGCTGAAGCAGAGGCGGTTTGGTATCTACGTCTGAAGTGCGTCAACTCAGTGTGACAGTCTAGTCTGACACCACCCGTTTGCCTAAACCTATCACGTAACTTGATTATAGTGTTACTATGGCAGTTGAGTGCCTGTGAAACTGAAGTGACTGAGTCACCTCTGACCAGCATCATTAAGGCGTCAAAACCTTAATGTTCTGATATGATAGTCGTGGCATATTCTCAGTTATAAATGTTCTAAATCTACAGTGACATTCGCACTATACATGTGTGAAAGAATGTAGAGAAAACAAGTTTGGCCACTTGTACTTGTGTATACATGTTCCACATGGAAATCCTGCAAAATCGCCATAACTAGCCATAGTTTGACTGACTTTTCGTTGTGGCTATAAACCGTAACGACCGACAGTATTATATTCTAAATTTGACATGTTTGTACCTTGTAAAATTTAAATAATCAAAATATAAAAAGTTCTTTTGCGTTTGAGTTTACATGTATATATATAAATATGCAGTCGGTCGGCGGTTCCCACGGCTTATACCAAAAAACAATTTGTTTTTTAGTTGTCAGTTATATCCTAACGGAGGTTAAGTAATAAGATAACTTCTTTTTTTAAGCGTGAGGTTGAGTACACCCTTAAACCAGGCTCCGATTTCACGAAAATACTTAAGTTTTTACTTAACTAAGCACAAACCTCTCGGAATAAGTTTAATTGGCTATTAAATGTTTTATAAGAACTAATTAGAATAAATCTAACGAAAGAACACAATTTGACAATATTTCTCCCTTTTTATCATTTATTAAAGATGTATTTTAAAGAATATTATATACAGGTATACCATATTATAAATGTATTTTCGTGAAACAGGGGCCAGGTCTACCCCCGGTGGGGTTTGTGTCACTGCCTGTTCCAAGGCGGTAGTCATATTTTCACTCATAATGTATGTCTTGTCCCTATAATGTATGTCTTGTCCCTATAATGTATGTCTTGTCCCTATAATGTATGTCTTGTCCCTATAATGTATGTCTTGTCCCTATAATGTATGTCTTGTCCCTATAATGTATCTCGTGTCCCTATAATGTATGTCTTGTCCCTATAATGTATGTCTTGTCCCTATAATGTATGTCTTGTCCCTATAATGTATGTCTTGTCCCTATAATGTATGTCTTGTCCCTATAATGTATGTCTTGTCCCTATAATGTATGTCTTGTCCCTATAATGTATGTCTTGTTCCTATAATGTATGTCTTGTCCCTATAATGTATGTCTTGTCCCTATAATGTATGTCTTGTTCCTATAATGTATGTCTTGTCCCTATAAATCTTACTTACCTGAGAGTCATGGTGAACAAATTGTGATGTGGTCAGTTTAGCAAAATAGTGAGCAAAAAGACTTCAAGTGTTCACAATTGTAACGGTATTTTCAACTCCATTGAGTCGATGCAAAGTTAATTTACAACACCCTTATTGAATAGTGTTCACTAGGGATGTCAACACCCTTATTGAATAGTGTAGGCCCTACACTAGGGATGTCAACACCCTTATTGAATAGTGTACACTAGGGATGTCAACACCCTTATTGAATAGTGTAGGCCCTACACTAGGGATGTCAACACCCTTATTGAATAGTGTACATTAGGGATGTCAACACCCTTATTGAATAGTGTAGGCCCTACACTAGGGATGTCAACACCCTTATTGAATAGTGTAGGCCCTACACTAGGGATGTCAACACCCTTATTGAATAGTGTACACTAGGGATGTCAACACCCTTATTGAATAGTGTACACTAGGGATGTCAACACCCTTATTGAATAGTGTAGGCCCTACACTAGGGATGTCAACACCCTTATTGAATAGTGTACACTAGGGATGTCAACACCCTTATTGAATAGTGTAGGCCCTACACTAGGGATGTCAACACCCTTATTGAATAGTGTAGGCCCTACACTAGGGATGTCAACACCCTTATTGAATAGTGTAGGCCCTACACTAGGGATGTCAACACCCTTATTGAATAGTGTAGGCCCTACACTAGGGATGTCAACACCCTTATTGAATAGTGTACACTAGGGATGTCAACACCCTTATTGAATAGTGTAGGCCCTACACTAGGGATGTCAACACCCTTATTGAATAGTGTACACTAGGGATGTCAACACCCTTATTGAATAGTGTAGGCCCTACACTAGGGATGTCAACACCCTTATTGAATAGTGTACACTAGGGATGTCAACACCCTTATTGAATAGTGTACACTAGGGATGTCAACACCCTTATTGAATAGTGTAGGCCCTACACTAGGGATGTCAACACCCTTATTGAATAGTGTACACTAGGGATGTCAACACCCTTATTGAATAGTGTAGGCCCTACACTAGGGATGTCAACACCCTTATTGAATAGTGTAGGCCCTACACTAGGGATGTCAACACCCTTATTGAATAGTGTAGGCCCTACACTAGGGATGTCAACACCCTTATTGAATAGTGTAGGCCCTACACTAGGGATGTCAACACCCTTATTGAATAGTGTAGGCCCTACACTAGGGATGTCAACACCCTTATTGAATAGTGTAGGCCCTACACTAGGGATGTCAACACCCTTATTGAATAGTGTAGGCCCTATACTAGGGATGTCAACGAATGGCAATTTGTTTTTCGAATATCCGGTCAACCGTCCAAACGAATATTCGAATACTTCGACCTTTGTTCGTTAGAAAACGGCATCAACTATGTTGATCATAACTATGTATTATTGCATAAATATGCACATGTACAAAAAGTAATTAAGCACGCTAACAAAATGACACAAACCAGATATACATTGTACTTGTTTTCACGTGTATTTGTATCACATGTTATGTGAACTTATCAGAGTGAACAATGTTCGAGAGGTTATTCTAGCTCTTGTAACAAGAAGCCGGAAAATGTCGTGTAACAATTCCCATGTATTTCACCAGCGACTGCAGTTTGTACGTAGACTTCAGAACTTTGGTCTAGTTCCAGAATCCATGTTCCTGGAACAGTTTGATAAGCGGTTGTTCCCCTGCTGTCTGGGTAAATCAAGCTCACGACTGATCCGTCTTTCATAAAATTAATGTACTGTTCATCTCCTGGTTTGGTCATGGCAGTCACGTGAAAGACATATAGACCTTTAAGGGGAGCTTCGAAGACGCCCAAGTTAGAATGGTAGCCCGAGCCCATGTTGGTTATCACTCTATCAAAGAGGATAGTATGTCTTGCACCTAGATTTTTCAAGTCAGACACAGAAACACATGCTGTGAAGCCAATCGGTGTTGTCACTGGAACTGCAATATACCGCAAGGATTAACAAGTTTTAAATCATATTGCGTTATATAGTCCTAAAAATACAATAAACGTGTGTAAACAATATACTCTACACAAAAAGGAACCCGTCATCCAAATATCCATCAATTAAATCATTTCTTGATCAGATACATATTGTTAACAAATGCAAGAAAAACAACACATATATTGTGACAGTAGGTTTATTAATATTGAAATATATTTAAAAGGATGTCAGTACGGGACTGATTTTATCCACAATAGTTGATGTTCTAAAACTACCGTACATCTAACGGTGCGTCTTTATAGTTGGTGAGTATATTTTGGCCATTGGGGGATCGGGTAGTTCGGGGCCTCTTCTTCATTCTCCCCATAGTGGATTGTGAACAAAATCAATTTCAGTGAATTCTAAATTTCAAGCGAATATCACTTCCGTCGGTAAAGTTAATAAACAGTGTAAGAAAAATGTCGTCAACTTGTGACGTTGAGATAAGATGCGCTATCAAGTTTTGTGTAGACCTAGGGAAGACACGCGCACATACACACGCGCATACACTGATCAACGAGGGTCTGACGAGAAAATGGAGCCACACATGAAGCTCATCGAGGTTGAAGATCAGTTTTTTGGGCTTCGAACTTCATCCACACCCACACTATAGTCCTGACCTTGCGCCAATGGACTTCCGAGTAGGCCTATTTCCTGAGCTTAAGGGACAACTTCGCGGAACTAAGTTTGAATCAGTGAAAGAGGTGAATACGGCAACAGTGAAGATCATCTCATCATTTAATGAACATTGGTTTATAGACACCTTTGATATACGAGTACGGAGACATTTGTATGTTAATAGATTGTATATTATTATATATCATTAGATTAGCGAAATATCATACTTTCAGGAAGGTATCATATTTTAGTTACCATTCACTATATTAACGTTATAAGATAAGCCCACGAATTTCTCGAACACCCGTACAATTGGCTTATTAGTATAATATTTCATATACAGTCGGACCTCGTTTATTCGACAACCTTCATTAGTTATACAGGTTGTTGACAGGGTATATGGGGAATATAACCTGTCTGTGTGCCATATAACAACCTTCTATCCGAATACTTTTTATATCATCCAAGTAAATATCAGGTCCCGATATATCTTCTTAGGTACGTCGAATTGAAATGAGCTATTCGACACCATCAGGGGCGTGGCCAGAGCTGGTAAAATGTGTACTCAAACAATCTAAGGGGTGGGTCTAAGGGCATAATACCCTGAAAAAAACATTTTCACAAGTTATACTGTAAATTTTGAAGGTTATTTATTCAGAAAATTTATATCCCAAACTGCATACAAATGCTCAACTGTTGGTTATTGCACATTACTCTATTTCTGATAACCATGTGTACTCAACGGCGTAATTTGCGTACATGTAGTTACGAGACTGGACATGTATTATAAATATGTATTCGATAAATTCGAATGAACGATGTCAGACTGTACTTCAACATTTATGTTCACATACGGAGTTCCCTAAACGCAAACTGAAAACCTACATATATAGTTAATCATCATCCACGGCAACAACAAGAGGACAGCTACAAACACAACAACAATCATAATGTCAGAACTCATTAATAACAACCACAATTCCTTCATCATCAGCAGCAACATCACGTTCATTATCAACATCATCAACAATATCCATCTAACCAACAATTATGAATTCAATACGTAGTATAATTAAAATGAGAGATACCTTCCGCAACAAATCGCTTTGAGTTATTCCTGTTTTCGACTCCGTTGGCCAATGCTGTTTCGAGGGCCTGTGAAATCACAAAAGACATACATTTTATCATATACTAAGTCAGTTTTTATGCAGAAATTATTTAAGCCCATCCTGTTTAGTCAGTCGGTAGAGGTAGATTCGAATGCCAATCTGGGGTGGTAGGATCGAACCTCGGGTAAGTCGTTTAATGTCCATGACAATGGACTGAGGATAACACATCCAATATCTCTAATTCATGTGGAGAAGTTGCTTGTAATAGTACAGGTTATCTAGCACTGGTCAGTAATTCAGAAACGCTGTTTGTCTCAAGGTCATCCAGAATCTGTTAATAAAGCTGTACAAGAGTAATTAAAAGTGTGATATTTATAAACAACACCTTCGTGATAATATTTGTAGAAAAATATAATCGTTTCGCTCGACTTGTTTTGATAATGTTCAACAGTATGTACGACATTATGTACGATATTATGTACGATATTATGTACGACAGTATGCACGATCTTATGTACAACAGTATGTACGATAGTATGCACGATATTATGTACGATATATGTACGATATTATGTACGACAGTATGCACGATATTATGTACAACAGTATGTACGACATTATGTACGATATTATGTACGATATTATGTACGACAGTATGCACGATATTATGTACAACAGTATGTACAACAGTATGTACGATATTATGTACGACAGTATGCACGATATTATGTACAACAGTATGTACGATATTATGTACGACAGTATGCACGATATTATGTACGACAGTATGCACGATATTATGTACAACAGTATGTACAACAGTATGTACGATATTATGTACGATATTATGTACGACAGTATGCACGATATTATGTACGACAGTATGTACAACAGTATGTACGATATTATGTACGATATTAAGTACGACAGTATGCACGATATTATGTACGACAGTATGCACGATATTATGTACAACAATATGTACGACAGTATGCACGACATTATGTACGATATTATGTACGACAGTATGTACGACAGTATGTACGACATTATGTACGACGGTATGTACGACATTATGTACGACATTATGTACGACAGTATGTACGACAGTATGTACGACATTATGTACGACGGTATGTACGACATTATGTACGACATTATGTACGACAGTATGTACGACGGTATGTACGACATTATGTACGACGGTATGTACGACATTATGTACGACAGTATGTACGACATTATGTATGACATTATGTATGACAGTATGTACGACATTATGTACGACGGTATGTACGACATTATGTACGACAGTATGTACGACAGTATGTACGACATTATGTACGACGGTATGTACGACATTATGTACGACAGTATGTACGACAGTATGTACGACATTATGTACGACGGTATGTACGACATTATGTACGACATTATGTACGACAGTATGTACGACAGTATGTACGACATTATGTACGACAGTATGTACGACATTATGTACGACAGTATGTACGACAGTATGTACGTCAGTATGTACGACAGTATGTACGACAGTATGTACGACAGTATGCACGACATTATGCACGACAGTATGTACGATATCATGTAAACGAAATTATGCACGGTACGACTATATGTACGAGATTATGTACATTGCGACATTTTGTAAGATACGACAGTATGTACAGTACAACATTATGATAGTACGACATTATGTACGGTACGACACTATGTACGGTACGACATTATATACAGTACGACATTATGTACGATGCGACATTATATACGGTACGACATTATATACAGTACGACATTATGTACGATGCGACATTATGTAAAATACAACATTATATACAGTACGACATTATGTACAATGCGACATTATGTACGGTACGACATTATGTAAGGTACTGCATTGTGTACCTGAGTGACTAAGATCTTGAGTTCTCTCCCATTGTCCTTTCTATTGAATATGTATATATAGTTATACAAGGGAGAGAACTCTAGATGGGATGAAGGGAAATAACTGATGCCAATAGCCTGTGGGTGAATCACCTTAAGTGAAGGCAGCTAATGCCTGTAAACTTCCGTTGAATGACGACTTACAGCGCCGCTTCAACATTTAAAAATAATTTAAACAGTTAAAAAATATTGAAGGTTAAAATTTGTTGTGCTACATAAAAAATATGTTACGATTTCTGGTCACTCAAGATCCTAAGATCAAGTGGATTTCGGTAAGAATACGCACCCCTTATGGAAATGTTAACCAATCAGCGTCAAGGATACAATTTTGTTCGGTTGAATAGAAGTTGGTTTCATAGTTAACGTAAGATTTGATTGGTTTACATAACGCTGATATGCAAGTAGCAAAGCCATGTTATTACGGCTGTGTCGAAAAACGACCTACGAATATACAGCAAGTAATACTAAGCAGAGAATAGAACAACTCGAATCCCCCTGTTTGTCCTCTTTGATTCTCCTTAGTTATCCCCCTTATGGTCGACCAGGCCACTCCTTGCGCCCCTGTGAAGATCATCGAACAAATGAGCTGGTTCCATATAGAACAACATCAATGTGGATGGGATACCGAATACAGTGGTTTTAAATTATAACAATCATTCATAAATTGCGTATGATTTATATAACGATACCTTGACTCTTCTTTCAAGGTTAAGTTCTCTTTCCGCAATCTTTCGGTCTCTTTCTTCATAGATCCGTTCCTTTTCCGCAAATTTGCGTTCTCTTTCTTCATAGATCCGTTCCTTTTCCGCAAATTTTCGTTCAATCAATTTATCCAGTTCATCTTCTAGAAGGTTGTGTGTTGGGTGGTTGTGTTGAGTAGCACTTGGGCAGAACACACACACTAGTATTATTATGAAAAGATACATACTTGATTCTAATCTTGAGTCTCCAAATCAAATGAACATTAATTGTATATGTACTCTTTATCTTTTAACGCGGTTCTGAAAAAATAGGTCGTTTGGAACGTGGCGATGTTTTATTTTAGCATGAACCTAAATTGTGGACAAACTGATAAGTGTAAAACAGGAATACCATAACACTTCAAGCAGGAGCCACTTGTCAGTTGGATTTCCCCTAAAACAAAAATCAACGAGAATAATAATGTATTTATTTGTTTGATATGTTCCCAGTCCATCATTGCTTGTATAAATCTGACAGAAACTAAACTCGGCTTTATGTTGTCGTTATTAAAGCCAGGATCCTTTCGACCAGAACTTTAATAGCCATATCCTGTTTGACAAACATCATTTAACTCATCAAGTACTTAGGCATTGTGTGTGAGGCCCACTCGGTAGAGCGCTGCGCTGTGTGTGAGGCCCTCTCGGTAGAGCGCTGCGCTGTGTGTGAGGCCCTATCGGTAGAGCGCTGCGATGTGTGTGAGGCCCTCTCGGTAGAGCGCTGCGCTGTGTGTGAGGCCCGCTCGGTAGAGCGCTGCGATGTGTGTGAGGCCCGCTCGGTAGAGCGCTGCGATGTGTGTGAGGCCCGCTCGGTAGAGCGCTGCGATGTGTGTGAGGCCCGCTCGGTAGAGCGCTGCGATATGTGTGAGGCCCGCTCGGTAGAGCGCTGCGATGTGTGTGAGGCCCGCTCGGTAGAGCGCTGCGCTGTGTGTGAGGCCCGCTCGGTAGAGGTTGCTCTGTCAATCTTAATGTCCAGGTTTGATTCCATATTGCATCATCGTCTAGAACAGGTTAATGAAAGCAGCTTACATGTTTTCTGCCTTCTCAAACGACATTATGGTAGTTTCTACCTCACCCAAGCTGTATTACATGTTACATATAAACTTTCTGTTGGTTGATACTGACACGTTTCTAAACCGAGAGTAGCTCATTTAGTCGTCAAAACGAAAGTAAGGATTTTGACACATCGGAAAGGATTTCCTAATACAAATGTACATTGTATTTCGTTTAGATAACAAACACGGAAAGACATTAAGTTTCATTACATCAGAAACGTTTTCCATAACCGTGTCTATGTCAGTAGTTGTGTCAAATTCAGTGAAATAAAATGTTTCGTCGGTAAAAATGTCATTCCTTGGTGTTGAGTGGACTGTTTTTTCCCTGAAGTCTGTATGGGAAAGCATCGTTCTATGTATGTGGTGTTCCCTGTAACAACATTGATCAGATCTCTCTTAAAGTTTAGAATTGCCTTAAATTATGTATCACTGAGATGAGACATTAAGTGAATGCACACACTGAGATGAGACATTAAGTGAATGCACACACTGAGATGAGACATTAAGTGAATGCACACACTGAGATGAGACATTAAGTGAATGCACACACTGAGATGAGACATTAAGTGAATGCACACACTGAGATGAGACATTAAGTGAATGCACACACTGAGATGAGACATTAAGTGAATGCACACACTGACGCATGTCCCTACACTACATACATTACCATTAGGCCAGCCTTTAAAAAAGGTTTGTTCGCAGTTACGCGAGCGACTCATGAAAAATTCAACGACTCAATTTATTTTGTTCAGACTCATCGATGATTTCTTGTCGTTTTTTAGCCAGTTCAGTACTAAACTAAAAAAAACCTACCTACCTACCCACGGTTAAAAATCCGGGTCGCGTAACCGCAAATAAACACTTTTCAAGTTTAAGGATGACCTTATGCACATTAATTGTACATATTAATATCCGTTCATCCAAGTAAATAACTATGGACATTTTAATGATCAAATGTAACGATATTCAGAGTCGCTTTAGTAATTTATGTAGTGCATACAAGTACTGGTTGTAAAACAGGTTCTAACAACTTAGAGTCACCAAGGTAACAGTACTGTTGCTTAATTCATGGACCGCGAGAACTGCAGATAAATCTTGCCTATTGCTGGATTCGAACTCAAGACTTCCGGATCAGGGCCCGTATTCACAAACGTTTTAAGACTGAATCTCAGACTTAGACTTTAAAATGGTAAATTTTCATTTTGTTCCTACGTTATTGTTACACAATATATTTTGATAAAACTTGGCAAAAGTGTAGAGTGAGTAACAAGAAATATTCAGGCAAAACGTTATCAGTTTAAATATAATGAAAACGAAATGATTGTAAAATTTAACTTGTGTAATTTTAAAGTCTAAGTCTATGTCTGAGATTCAGTCTTAACACGTTTGTGAATGCGGGCCCAGGAGACCTGCGCTCTTCGCCAACGTCAACCTTCTAGTATTTGGCTGTCAATATTTGACAAGGTCTACAGTGAGTATAGTGTGTGTTGTAATCTTATGATTCACATCGACACGTAGACGTTGTATATGTTGTATATGTATGCTAGGGTTGTGTGTTAAATTCAAAGTGATTTCATTTGCCTGATGAAACAATAAATATCTGGAAAAAAGATGGTTGACGTAATCTGAAGCAAGCAAATTAACACCGTTGCAATAAAAGTGTTCATTACTTTGGTTCGGAAGACAAAAAAACATAATAATAAGTAAGTTAATGTGTTAGGTTTGGTAAAAAACATATATAGGCCTTATCGAACGGAACCTTACTTTACCGAAATCCACTGGAAACGTAACCGTCCATATTTTTATTAAAATGCAATATTTACCATAGATGTTTTTGTATGTGCATTAAAATCAACCTAATATTTAATACTATAACAAGAAATTAGCAATTTGTAGTGCAGATGTTGTATTAGAAGTGGATTTCGGTAATGGAAAATGAATTTCGATAAATTCAGTTGATTTCGGTAAGGTAACGTACCCCTTATCGAAAAGACCAATCCGCTTCAAGGTTACAAACGCTGATTGGTTGAAGAGAAGTTGGTTTGGTGTAAAATTAAGATTTGATTGGTTTACACAGCACTGATATGCAAATAGCAAAGCCATATAAGTACGGTTGTACTGTGCCAAATAATAAACAATTCAGTTTTAATTGGATGAACGCTTTATTTTTCATTTACAATAAATCCGTTCATTCCATTTCTTGTAGCAAGAATCCAGAGAACAAAGTAAAACAATTCCCGTGTATTTCTCCAGCATGAAGCGTTTCTATCCAAACTTCCGAGTTGGCGTCCAGCTCCATCACCCAGTCACCAGATCCGCTTTGGTAAGTTGTTGTGCCTCTACTGTCAGGGTAAACATGGCTGATCACGACTCTATCCTTCACAAAGGCTAGGTACTGGTCGTCGCCGGGACTTGTCATGGCCGTTAGATGAAACACGTACAGACCTTTGATGGGAGCGATGAAGGTGCCCGTATGGTTATGGTAAGCTCCGCCGGTATTGGTGATTGCTTTGTTAAAAACAATGGTCTGATGGTCCCCGAGACTGGTGAGGTCAGATAATGATACACATGCTGTGAAACCAATTGGGGTTGGAAACTCTGTAAATAGACAGTGTATATATGTGTGCTAGTGCATTTGAAAGATAAATGATTCATGATTTGAATCTTGTGCATATCTTGGACATATTGTGATGTTTGAAGCGTGATTTCACCCGCGGAAAGAGGTCAGGTGTGAAAAGCGTTTGACTCCTTTTATGGAAGGGATAAAGTGAGAGAACTCTATATGGAAATTAAAGGGAAATAACTCGATGTCCTGTGTTTCAGTGTTAGATCGAAAGTTATTTCACCGAGTGAGCAACGGACGAAATATTTTCACGAGTGAAACTTTAGGTCAGATACTCACAAGGCGCAAAAACTCGATCTGACACCGAAACTTACAAAAATTATATTGATATATTTCATGCTTCATTTTTGCATCAAATATCCTCGTTGAATGCCGCGATATTTTATTTGAAGTTTTATGATAATTTCACTATGAATTATCCGATAATAATTCACCGTTATTCCGCGCTAAACAACCGGAAGGTAAGAAATCAAAAAGATAAAATAACGCTGGTACGGAATAATGTTTATATTTTTGCAACTTTAAATCAAAGTAATAACTGGAACAGAAGTCATGATGGTGGTGCAATGATGCAGCTGTTAGGCCTACTTTGCGTATATTTGTTAGGTAGTGGACCCGTAGTGGAATTACAAATTTTCTCGGTGACGCATCTATCGCTATGCATGACACATATATAGATAACAAGGTTCAAAAGCGAGATTTAAGGACTACAATAATATTGTAAGACTGTTTTTGATATTCATCAAAATACTTGATAAAAATGAAATTGGTAAGTGGAACTAACGATGCATCACATCCTCGATTCGATACATTGTCTATTTTCGTACAACTGCACAGTTAAGTGTACCCGAAGAACTTGAATTGTGGACAACATTGCGAGCCATATTTCATGTCTTAAAAAGGAAGTTTGCAATCATTCAACGGTGAGCAACAAATAACGTACCTTTACTATACATGTACTGTTTTTTGAAGATATTTTTTCAATTTTGAGAAGTACTCTAGGTACGTTATGTTTTATTTTGGCTGGTTGTTAGATTCTAGTTTATCACTTTTATACATCACAAACTAAACATACCACCAAGCACAAACCGCTTGTTGTCCTTTTGTGAGTCACCACTATTGTGTTCCAAAGTCTGAAAGTAAAACAAAACACTAACATTACATATAAACATATAGTTGTAATGTGTGGGGCCTTGTGTATCGATTCTTGCAGGATTCTTTGACTCGGGTACTTGTTAGTCACCAAGGAAGCAGACATTGACGGGGATCAGTATCAGTTGTAAGAACCTGTTTTACAATTGCAGTAAAATAAATAGGTTTACTCTGAAGGGAATATACATGTATCACCATTTTATCGACGCCTGAAAGATCACAATAGACGCAACTGTGAACATATATCCGAAACTGTAGCGAAACTCATACCCTACCTTAATTCTGTTTTCTGCCTGGACCAGCCTCTGTTTCAACTCCTCAAGGTCAGAAGACTCAGTATTTATATGGCTCCCCAGGGCATTAAGCGAAATTCCCAATACCAAACAAATAACAAACATTAGCTGAGATCTCATTTTGTTATAGAACAGTGTTGTTAGAAGAGCATATGCCTACATATAGCAAAGTTGTCGTCTAACTTGATAAGAAATGAGGACAATGATCTCATGACCTTTAGATAACAAATAAACGATAATGGTGTCGTATTCGGACAAAACAGAAAGTGGGGCACATTATCATTTCAGTCACAGGAATTTGTTAGAGACACAACAGAATGTAGTATGAAAACTTGAATTTTGGAAGGGAGGTAATTCAGTGTTTCTTATTAAAAGTATTTCGAGTAACCTCCCTTTAATTGGCTGCTAGTGAACTAGTGTTATATGTTATGAATGCCATAAGACGAATGCAAAATGTACCTTATGGTCAATCTTATAGTACATGTATATAGAGGATCTTACAGGAGTGGTCATAATTATTGCATTGGATTTATTAAATGAGTAATTTAGAGAGGATAAAAGCGAGATTTGGCCGAGTATTAATCAGTTTTAAATGACGAGTTTAATAATTTCAATACAAAATGACCACGATTGAAAAATTACACTAATGACATAACAGCAGAAACAGCTGTGTAATTCGGTCTTTGGTAAACAAACGCTGTAGCAACAAAATGTAGTTATGTATTTTTATCTTCCCACCACAAGATACGAGTTCAAATGCTTATTTACAGCTCATATTCAAATTAACAAGACATTTATTTTCACTGAAATAAATGCCATACTTAGTACCGAATAAAGATTTGACAATATTAACGGCATTTGAGCGGATCTACGTCACGCTGCTTTGGTTGTGACGTCACGCACTGAGTTGTTTATCATTAGTTAATTAGGGAAAATAATAATTGGGCTTTATTACCACTTTACAGGGTATGTTATGTTATAATAGTGGATAATCTTCGCATGTGTAATTAATATAAATATAATGAGCCATACGTATGAACACTTCCTGACTTCTTGTATAAATAAAATACAGACAAGTTTACTGGGGTGGAAATGGTTTCGTGGCCAGTTAAATAGAAGATTTACTTAATTTATGCAGGAATACAAATATCAAAATGTTTACATGAATGCATTAATTACATGCGTTGTATTGTTATCTACTCTACTTATGTACATTATTACTTCAAGCCGCCCGGCTAGCTCACTCCAACTTGTGCAAGAATGAGACTGAAATAAAGAAATAAAATAACAAAAGTGTACTGAATTGTTGAGGTTATTGTCTTATGTTTTGTAGTAAGTATGTCACATTACAAGTAAGTATGTCACATTACAAGTAAGTATGTCACATTACAAGTAAGTATGTCACATTACAAGTAAGTATGTCACATTACAAGTAAGTATGTCACATTACAAGTAAGTATGTCACATTACAAGTAAGTATGTCACATTACAAGTAAGTATGTCACATTACAAGTAAGTATGTCACATTACAAGTAAGTATGTCACATTACAAGTAAGTATGTCACATTACAAGTAAGTATGTCACATTACAAGTAAGTATGTCACATTACAAGTAAGTATGTCACATTACAAGTAAGTATGTCACATTACAAGTAAGTATGTCACATTACAAGTAAGTATGTCACATTACAAGTAAGTATGTCACATTACAAGTAAGTATGTCACATTACAAGTAAGTATGTCACATTACAAGTAAGTATGTCACATTACAAGTAAGTATGTCACATTACAAGTAAGTATGTCACATTACAAGTAAGTATGTCACATTACAAGTAAGTATGTCACATTACAAGTAAGTATGTCACATTACATTAATATGGTTCAGTACTGTAACATGCTTAACTTGTAAATCTACGAACTAGCGACATCCATGTAAAGTAATTACTATTTTAAACACGTTTTATTTCATATTTCCAAAAAAAAAAATTTAAAAATGTTTTATTACATCATCGATAGGTTTCAATACCCTATAGCTAGCTTATCACAGAGGATTGTCCCCCTTGAAAAAAAACCCGACCATCGATATGAAGTTTCTAGCTCTACCAGTTTTATCAATATACATGTTTTATACTGGGAAATATTTTCAAACGTAAATTTAAACGCTTTATCTTATCACTAGAATAGTTTAACAGTTATGACAGCATTCTGCAATTACCTCTCTTTTAATAAGTGTAAACATTTATTCTAACTCAACATCTTCTTGCATCCAATGTAGTTATAAAAGTTTCACCTTTAATGATTAAAGTTTGATCACATAGAATATACATATTATAGTTGTCTATTTTTAAAGATGTTTTATTACATGTTGTCAAGAAAATACTATTTTAAACATGCATTATTATATGCTATATTATATACGTTTATTCCATATTACAAAAGAAATACAGACATTTTAAGCATGTGGTATATAAAAATTTCCGTTAATATTTATATAGTAATGGATAGGTTGTGTTTGTTGTGTGTAATGAGTCGATCATGTTGCCTCTGTTGTTGATTGAGCACACTATACTGGCGGAGTTTTAATAACTTAAACAGTGAAATTGACCACAAGTATATCCATATATAAACATCTTTGACATTTTTATCACTTTAAGGTTGATTGTCAGACATGTACATAAGATGATGCCATTCACTTTAGTATGGGGGAACTTCTAGTGTATTATATAATTCTTCTATTTACTCTATCAGCGAAATTTTAAAATGACCTCATAATCGTTTTAATTTAGTCACCATGTTTATGTTTATTGACAATAAGTAGCAGGTATAAGCAGCGATGAGTAATCTAAGTAGCTTATTTGGAGTGGGTAGATAATGGTCATTTTGATAATGTCGCCATATATGATAGGGAACAAGTGCCTTACTGCCAAAATTGCGTGAACATCTTCCTAATTGTGCTCGTATGTCATGATAAGACAATCTTTGCGGCTTCTCCGTGTATGTTATTACATGTAAACGGCAAATATCTAACTGATGACATCTATATGAGATATGCTGAAAGTTTGTAGTTAGTACTATTCAATAGATTTATTAGCTTAGTAAATATTTTAATAATCTTGGCGTCCGCTTCTGGGGGAAACAATCGACGTCGTACAACTTAAAAGGTGCAGTTTGACGATAGCAATTGGAGCGTAAGCTGTTTATGCCAAGGTCTATTGTGGCGCTCTGATAATTCTTGGAATTAATGGGAATATCTGATTGCAGCCTTTCATGCATTGTTTTCATCATCAATGCAGCATTTTCTTAACCAGTTAATGGCAATTTGATGTTCAGCTACAGATAAGGTCGCAATTCACGCTAATTAAAGGGAGACAATCCAGGCCGGGGTACGGTAGTATACTGGCATTTAGGCACTCCTCCTTTAGCAGATAAGTGCTTGTTTTAATTGCAATTAAGATGATTCCAGTGCAGTAATGGCCGTTTAATTATGTCGGTATTGATAAAAGCAATTGACTTCTGGACATTTTTGTTTTCTGTTCATTAGTATAATATTCGTGTTTTCGTTTGAACCAATGGGCGATTGTTTATCGTTTTGTTCAGGTCGTCTCTATGTCAGGCGAAGGGAACAGGTCAATGAATCTGAAATACATATTGTATGCAGAATAATGGTAAACGATTCATTATACTCTATTAATTGTATTCACTATACAATATAATGGACATATTTCGACGCGCAACTTAAATGGTGAAAGAATATTCACTTGACAGACATGCCTTATAACGGTGGCCAAAACGAAGTACATGTATACGGTAACTAGGCCAATATGATTTTTTCAAGTTATTGTTTGTGAAATGAGTGCGGATTGATGTTAAAAATAAAGACTAAAGAGGCAGAAATTCGGCTTTATTAAATTGTAAATATTTATAAATTGTTGTGACTAGGTTAAATCCATGATGTTGTTATTAGGCCGAAGCTTGTTGTATTAACCAAAGGTCATTAGCGTTAAACCAGGGCAAAACAAACGGTGAGACCACCGCGATCAAAGGCCAATAGGAATGTGCCTTATTATTTACACTTAAAGAATGTTTGCATAATTTACAACATAGATATCATCTTTAATTTCATATAAACGCAGTTTATTACAAACAAACCATTCTCAGGTTACCATTTTCCCTAATTTGTTCCTTAAATTATTTTAAATATTTTTGATAAACATTATAACTTTATTTCCTCCATACATACGGAGAGTATAACATATATACAAGGTATTATAGTACTTGCAATATATAGTACTTACACAATATTAAACATGGCAACCAAACATGGCTCTATGAAGTATAATGTGTAAAAACTCACCCGAGCACTACATTAAACAACAAAAGCACCATTATCAAACCAGTTTCAGACACAAGTAGCGTCCACTGCGATATAACAACAAATGTATTCACTGAAAGTGACATATGAGACATAATAGACGAGCAATTCAAAAATATACTTTATTTTCATATGGTCTTCACTAACAAAACATTGAATAACAAACACGCACATACAAATACAGACATACCACAAACCATATAACATTTTAACAACAAGAACAATAATAATAACAATAATAAAATGCTTTCAGGTTCTGACACACCATTAATCCATAAAGTTTAGATTAAGCATAGCATTTAACAACAACAACCAATGGGTAATGTTTTTGTTGTAATGTAACTTGATAGAAAGTTCTTATAATTTTAGCGTATTTGGCGGAATGCTATTCCATACTTTTATAACTATTGCATGCAAAGGAATCTTCGAAATACTTTCTTCTAGGTTTTATTTGTAGAGCTAAATGTTTGTTTGATACCGAAAGTAGATTGTGCGATTTATTTTCTGAAAATTTCAGTACGACAGTCATATATGTTGGTGCACAATTATTCACGGTTTTATAAACAAGCAAGTTTATAAATACGTACGAGGATAATAAAGTACTTGTACTTCGCGAATAGAATGTAGTCTGTACATAAAAAAAACCCGACACTTTCCGCTAAAAATCTATTTTGAGCTGGTAATATTGAAAATACGTTTTCTGTTTCATTTGCGATAGAGAATTAAATGATATTTACTTGACACTTTCTTGATATGCAACCGTACCATTTCATATATTGAATAACAATATGAAAGAGAGATTTAGTTGTTACAAGGAACGCCACGTACATAAGACAATACCTTCCCTAGAAGACCCCAGGGAAACAACAATCTACACAACATTATGCAATGCTTTCCCACACAGACCCCAGGGAAACAACAGTCTACACAACATCAGGCAATGCCTTCCCACACAGACCCCAGGAAAACAACAGTCTACACAACATTAGGCAATGTCTTCCCACACAGACCCCAGGGAAACAACAGTCTACACAACATCAGGGATTGCCTTCCCACACAGACCCTATGGAAACAACAGTCTACACAACATCAGGCAATGCCTTCCCACACAGACCCCAGGCAAACAACAGTCTACACAACATTAGGCAATGCCTTCCCACACAGACCCCATGGAAACAACAGTCTACACAACATCAGGGATTGCCTTCCCACACAGACCCTAGGGAAACAACAGTCTACACAACATCAGGGATTGCCTTCCCACACAGACCCTATGGAAACAACAGTCTACACAACATCAGGGATTGCCTTCCCACACAGACCCTATGGAAACAACAGTCTACACAACATTAGGCAATGCCTTCCCACACAGACCCCATGGAAACAACAGTCTACACAACATCAGGGATTGCCTTCCCACACAGACCCTATGGAAACAACAGTCTACACAACATCAGGTAATGCCTTCCCACACAGACCCCAGGGAAACAACAGTCTACACAACATTAGGCAATGCCTTCCCACACAGACCCCATGGAAACAACCGTCTACACAACATTAGGGATTGCCTTCCCACACAGACCCCAGGGAAACAACAGTCTACACAACATCAGGGATTGCCTTCCCACACAGACCCTATGGAAACAACAGTCTAAACAACATAAGGGATTGCCTTCCCACACAGACCCTAGGGAAACAACAGTCTACACAACATTAGGGATTGCCTTCCCACACAGACCCCAGGGAAACAACAGTCTACACAACATTAGGGATTGTCTTCCCACACAGACCCTATGGAAACAACAGTCTACACAACATTAGGGATTGCCTTCCCACACAGACCCCAGGGAAACAACAGTTTACACAACATTAGGGATTGCCTTCCCACACAGACCCTAGGGAAACAACAGTCTACACAACATTAGGGATTGCCTTCCCACACAGACCCTAGGGAAACAACAGTCTACACAACATTAGGGATTGCTTTCCCACATAGACCCCAGGGAAACAACAGTCTACACAACATTAGGGATTGTCTTCCCACACAGACCCTAAGGAAACAACAGTCTACACAACATTAGGGATTGCTTTCCCACACAGACCCTAGGGAAACAACAGTCTACACAACATTAGGGATTGTCTTCCCACACAGACCCTAGGGAAACAACAGTCTACACAACATTATGCAATGCCTTCCCATACAGACCCTAGGGAAACAACAGTCTACACAACATTATGCAATGCCTTCCCACACAGACCCCAGGGAAACAACAGTCTACACAACATTATTCAATGCCTTCCCACACAGACCCCAGGGAAACAACAGTCTACACAACATTAGGGATTGCCTTCCCACACAGACCATAGGGAAACAACAGTCTACACAACATTATGCAATGCCTTCCCACACAGACCCCAGGGAAACAACAGTCTACACAACATTAGGGATTGCCTTCCCACACAGACCCTAGGGAAACAACAGTCTACACAACATTAGGGATTGCCTTCCCACGCAGACCCTAGGGAAACAACAGTCTACACAACATTATGCAATGCCTTCCCACACAGACCCTAGGGAAACAACAGTCTACACAACATTATGCAATGCCTTCCCACACAGACCCCAGGGAAACAACAGTCTACACAACATTAGGGATTGCCTTCCCACACAGACCCTAGGGAAACAACAGTCTACACAACATTAGGGATTGCCTTCCCACGCAGACCCTAGGGAAACAACAGTCTACACAACATTATGCAATGCCTTCCCACACAGACCCTAGGGAAGCAACAGTCTACACAACATTAGGGATTGCCTTCCCACACAGACCCTAGGGAAACAACAGTCTACACAACATTAGGGATTGCCTTCCCACACAGACCCCAGGGAAACAACAGTCTACACAACATTAGGGATTGCCTTCCCACACAGATCCCAGGGAAACAACAGTATACACAACATTAGGGATTGCCTTCCCACACAGACCCTAGGGAAACAACAGTCTACACAACATTAGGGATTGCCTTCCCAAACAGACCCCAGGGAAACAACAGTCTATACAACATTAGGCAATGCCTTCCCACACAGACCCCAGGGAAACAACAGTCTACACAACATTAGGGATTGCCTTCCCACACAGACCCCAGGGAAACAACAGTTTACACAACATTAGGGATTGCCTTCCCACACAGACCCCAGGGAAACAACAGTCTATACAACATTAGGGATTGCTTTCCCACACAGACCCCAGGGAAACAACAGTCTACACAACATTAAGGATTGCCTTCCCACACAGACCCCAGGGAAACAACAGTCTACACAATATTCGGGATTGATTTCCCACACAGACCCCAGGGAAACAACAGTCTACACTACATTAGGGATTGCCTTCCCACACAGACCCCAGGGAAACAACAGTCTACACAACATTAAGGATTGACTTCCCACACAGACCCCAGGGAAACAACAGTCTACACAACATTAGGGATTGCCTTCCCACACAGACCCCAGGGAAACAACAGTCTACACAGCATTATGGATTGCTTTCCCACACAGACCCCAGGGAAACAACAGTCTACACAATATTATGGATTGCCTTCCCACACAGACCCCAGGGAAACAACAGTCTACACATCATTATGGATTGAGTCAAGGATAAACATGGGAACAATGAATTAACTTTGATATAATGTTTACCTTGACTCAGTTTCTTGAATTAGGCGGTATTTATCAAATGACAGAATGAAGTCTTCCCCAGTTTCACAGTCAAGTAGAATAGGTAACATGGTTTAAAGGAAGACTATATTTTGGCTAGCCAGTAGCTACATTTTTCGCCGCCATTAAGAAACGTTTTTAAGAGGTTAGGTCGCCACCCGTATTTACATTTTTGACCTAAGTGTTTGCACTTTTAATAATCTATTTCATTTGTTTGTTTTGTGGCGTGTTATTTGACTTAAGTTTATTAATCTCGTATAATATGCTGTATTGTCTATAGTGGAAAGCGTTCATTCAGTACTCTGGCGTGAGCTGTGGTTAGCCGAACGTCTCGGGGACTGAATCACAGACTTCGGTAATTCTCGTCAAACATCGGTAACACTCGTAAACATCCGGGAAACTCGTCTCTATATGCAAATATTTTAAATGTAACGCTCTATTTAATTTACCTTTATGGGGTCAATTGAAATAGGTTATTTAGACAGATTTGGTCGCATAATTCATAACCCCGAACTATCTGAACTTGAACCAGTATTGTGTAGGTTATGCCTCGGGTAAATACTGGAATAGACTTGATACAACTTCATGAGCGAACAGTTTAAACATTTGCCGAAACATCAATCAAAATTAAATACTCTCAATGGAGTTAAGCTATATAAGCATGCGGGTATCACGGTAGCTTGCAGGGTTTCCATTTGCTAGGTCCGTAAGTTTGAACCACCGCAATCATCCGTCCGTAGAGATTATACCTAATGGTATTTGATTTACACCCCGTAGTGGCTTCCCGAGGTACGAGTGTAAGCAATGGAGGGAGGCTTGAAAACACGACTCCCACTTGAATACACCCCTAACCCCCTCTAACCTACATTGTATTGCATTTCGATACTGTAAACACTTATTTTAATGGCTATATATTTCCGCAGTACGAGCGTTCTTCTGTTAGGACGTCTGGCTATGCCCCCTGTCCTTGCTATCCATACAACGTACAACATGTTATTGATAGTCGGGTTTGTTTACAAAGTTAATATTCTGTTTCTAGCGGAAGTACAAGTTAGTGCTGGTTGTAGATCCTGAAACAATGACCAGGCTAATACGCCATTAGTCGTCTACAAGTAAAATAATGTACCCAAACATGAATAGCAAGAACAGTATACAACTCTATAAGCTTCTCACCAACACTGATGTTTGCTTTAAGCTGACAACAACGAGTCCAAATGATAGCGTAGATCGTTAAAACACACCTACTTTATTGATTTACAATTCAACATTATGTCACCACTGATCCAATTAAATGAAGATGGCATCTATTACCAAGCTTGATCCATTAGTCAAATGTAAATGATATCAAACTGGATAATATAAATACAATGAATAGTATGGCTATTTCTGTCAACATGCTGGCACTTCCTATGTGTTTATCATGATGTAACCATATTGTCATTGAATAAACACAGTCCTTCCGCACTCGTAACTTGTTCATTAATCCTTCATTATATTCGGGTTTCAAGTTTCATGTATATTGACAGGTACTAATATCTGACTGAAATATATATTCCGTAAGCTGCAACTTCACGCGCATTTATTGCGTAAATATATAAATTAAAAAAATATATATACTTTCTAGCCAAAATAGTCTTCGACCATTTGTGTCAATATTGTCAAGCAGTTTTGTCGGAATTGTAAAATTTAGATTTATTTAAATGCTTTAATGGTGACCACATGATGAATTTACACCACCGGAAAAATATGCCACGTGGTGTGAAAATTATCGGCAATGTATTCGCGAATTTTGTTACGACCCTCTTATTACCTAAATACAGGTCTTAGGCCTGTATCGCAAAGTGTGATGTTTTAAATAATTTAATATAACTGATAATCCTGATAAGGGGCCACATTTTAGACACTGGGCCCTTACACGCAATTAATATAAATATAATATCTAAAACAATAAAACATTAAAAACTTTTTTATAAAATGTTGATGAAATTGTCTTATAATACACATAGAAGAGACAAACGTCAATAAATTATTATATAACTTAAGTCGTATTCTTAGCAGTGTGCACTAACTTCTGGATCAGCCCTCTTATCCATCCTACGTTTGTTGATGTCTAGCACAAACCGTTCACACCTGGAAGTCTATGCTGTTCATTTAGAAGAAATTTAGTACATATGTGAAGTAATATCATTTTATTTCAAACGAATCAATGAATTATACAAGTGTTAAAGAAACCACAAAACCTTCTACTTGAAAGAAAGTCATTTAAATTCGGGTGCTACTTATTCGAGTCGTATGTAAGTTGTTTTACTATATCACCCTAAAACTACTGAATTTATTTCATTAACATCAGTAGAGTTGAAATAATCAAAGATATCGTTTGTCCACTGAAGTGTTACACTTCTCGTAAACCTGTGCTTCATCTTATTAACAGAACATGAAAAGTGGACGATAAATTTGAAGTTGGATTACAAATAAAATACTGAAGGAAACGGTTGGTGTGAAATCTAGTCTATTTGGTGCGCCCGAAGGTGTAATACAGTTATAGTTAATGATCCGAGTCGCTGGTAGTGTTACTTTATATTTCCGCTCCATAATGACTTCTAACCATCTACTACCATTGAAGAGGTCAATGGGTTAATTGTGTTTTTGCTGCGATATCGTTTTGACTTTCATCAGATACTTTCACGTTACGTTATCAGTCTTTATGTCGGCTCATTATGCGTCGTCAATT
The DNA here is from genome assembly GCA_032209605.1 of Mactromeris polynyma. Lineage (NCBI taxonomy): Eukaryota > Metazoa > Mollusca > Bivalvia > Venerida > Mactridae > Mactromeris > Mactromeris polynyma. Next base: position 9,864,374 of record JASFXZ010000026.1, on the reverse strand, counting down.
TATTCTTGCAAATATGTCCTATATGTGTTGATCCATGAAATGAATATTACACTGTCCTTCCTCATCATCTTACACTGTTATGTTAGAGTTTCAAGCCATTCTATCAACATTATTTCAGGTATGGACGGCGGACAGTGGACCAATCTTGCTGGGATACTGAGCACTGTAATCGTGACCTTCCACAAGTTGCTGGCAAATTCATCAAAACTGTATCACAGGAATGAGGACCAATGACTTAAGGGTGTATTATCTCAGTCACATTGCCATGGATAACTCTTATATGTCTTACCCGAGGTTCGAACCTAAGACCGTCAGATTGCCAGTCGAGTGCTCTACCAACTGAGCAAACCGGATAAGCTACATTACGGTATAATTAACATGGTGTCATGCCATGTTTAAAAGCCGGCTAGTCGTTACAGGGCCAGTATTTTCTTTCTGGAATGAACGGTCTTAGGTAGCGCCTTACATTTTATAAGACTAAAAGTGCAACGACCTACCATTTATTCCATGACTGGTCAAATTCCTGGACATTAAATATGTTAGTAGTGATAAATATTAAGTGGTTCTGTAAAGTAGGTATGCATAATCAAGCAAAAATGCAGTAGCTTTGAACCAAATAAATTTTATGTCAATATATCAATATTAGCATACTACCATGTCTTACCGACCGTTTATTTACTAATATTTGGTTCTGCATATTCATGTTTTGTTTATCAACAAACTCATTAATATTCATTTAATCAGAAACCTGCTACTATATTATACTTACAATCGTACAGAATTCAGCAATTTTAATGATGATTTCACCCTACAGCCTACGATTGCAGATTAATCGTAAAAGTGGTAACTAATTTCACCAATTGTGAAAAACACTATTGTCTACAAACATCGGCTTTCATTATACAATTTAGCCAAACTCGGTCTACATTCAATGTATCATCATGCATGAATTTATGTTTCCACCTGATAACCTTGTTCATAAATATTTATATCGAAATTACACGTAAACAAAAACGACCGACATTTATAACCGAGAGACATCGAACGGAAAGCAGCGCTTGGAAGCTACGGAAAGTCACGTGTAGGAAAGTGGAAACGATGACATGACGAAGTTATAAATTAATGCTTACAACAACAATAATAATGTCATGGAATAAACCAGACTCGCTCGGCTTAATTAAGAGTAACGGTTTCACGTCAAAACTTTGATGTCTCATAAATATCTCTACAGGACTATGATAATACTAAATAAATCTATCATTAGTGGACACAAGGAGTCAACATCAGGGGGCGAGTTTATCTTGTAAATCAAATTAATGGTGTTGTCTGCGAGTCATATCTCACCACAATAACACCAGTACAGCAGGAACTCTGCATATCTGGCTAACAATATATTTGTTCTCAATATTTAAACACGAAATAAACTTTTACAATCAATCGATTACATCCTGAATTAAATTGCATTACTCGTGAATTTAAATATATCTGCCAGTCTGTAGTGCATGAATCATCAATCAACATTTCTTATGATAATTAGATTCAGTTGTGCAGGTAACGCCACATACACAGGACAATGTCTACCCAAACAGAAACCCGGGAAAACAACAGTCTACAAAACATCAGGCACTGAGGGATGCAAGCGTAAACATACATGGGGACAGGGGTGCTAGGGTAAACATACATGGGGACAGGGGTGCTAGGGTAAACATACATGGGGACAGGGGTGCTAGGGTAAACATACATGGGGACAGGGGTGCTAGGGTAAACATTCATGGGGACAGGGGTGCTAGGGTAAACATACATGGGGACAGGGGTGCTAGGGTAAACATACATGGGGACAGGGGTGCTAGGGTAAACATACATGGGGACAGGGGTGCTAGGGTAAACATGCATGGGGACAGGGGTGCTAGGGTAAACATACATGGGGACAGGGGTGCTAGGGTAAACATGCATGGGGACAGGGGTGCTAGGGCAAACATACATAAGAACAGGGGTGCAAGGGCAAACATACATGAGAACAGGGGTGCAAGGGTAAACATACATGAGAACAGGGGTGCTAGGGTAAACATACATGGGGACAGGGGTGCTAGGGTAAACATACATGGGGACAGGGGTGCTAGGGTAAACATACATGGGGACAGGGGTGCTAGGGTAAACATACATGGGGACAGGGGTGCCAGGGTAAACATACATGGGGACAGGGGTGCCAGGGTAAACATACATGGGGACAGGGGTGCTAGGGTAAACATACATGGGGACAGGGGTGCTAGGGTAAACATACATGGGGACAGGGGTGCTAGGGTAAACATACATGGGGACAGGGGTGCTAGGGTAAACATACATGGGGACAGGGGTGCTAGGGTAAACATACATCGGGACAGGGGTGCTAGGGTAAACATACATGGGGACAGGGGTGCCAGGGTAAACATGTATCTTACACTAAGCACTCGAATCACAAAAAATACTCTCATTCCTCTGACGATGAACATATTAAGTGAGGAAATGCATTATTATGTCAAATGAGGGCCGGATATTCCTTTTGGTCCATTTACTTGGAGAGTTATGGTAATTATGAGATATGGGAGTAATTCTTGGTTTTGAGTGTCACACTCCACACTCAGACTTTATAATTACTCCTAGATCTCGTATTACACTCAAATATATACGAAAATGGACCACAAAGAATGCTTAGCACTCAGTTAACATTATTATACATTTTCTCACTCAATATGAGTCACTATCAGTGTTATAACAGTCATGAAGTGTTGTGTTTTAAGTGTAAGTATCCGTTATAATCCTTTTATCTGTGTATGTATTCCCCTGTTTTATCTGTGTATATATTCCCCTGTTTTATCTGTGTATATATTCCCCTGCTTTATCTGTGTATATATTCCCCTGTTTTATCTGTGTATATATTACCCTGTTTTATATGTGTATATATTACCCTGTTTTATCTGTGTATATATTCCCCTGCTTTATCTGTGTATATGCTCCCCTGTTTTATCTGTGTATATATTCCCCTGCTTTATCTGAGTATATATTCCCCTGCTTTATCTGTGTATATATTCCCCTGCTTTATCTGTGTTTATATTCCCCTGTTTTATCTGTGTATATATTCCCCTGCTTTATCTGTGTATATATTCCCCTGTTTTATCTGTGTATATATTCCCCTGTTTTATCTGTGTATAGGCCTATATTCTACTGCTTTATCTGTGTATATATTACCCTGTTTTATCTGTGTATAGGCCTATATTCCACTGCTTTATCTGTGTATATATTCCCCTGTTTTATCTGTGTATAGGCCTATATTCCACTGTTTTATCTGTGTATATATTCCCCTGTTTTATCTGTGTATAGGCCTATATTCCACTGCTTTATCTGTGTATATATTCCCCTGTTTTATCTGTGTATATATTCCACTGCTTTATCTGTGTATATATTCCCCTGTTTTATCTGTGTATATATTCCACTGCTTTATCTGTGTATATATTCCCCTGTTTTATCTGTGTATATATTCCACTGCTTTATCTGTGTATATATTCCCCTGTTTAATCTACTGCTATAGTTCTATCCTTATAAAATGAAACAATAAAATGTCATCATCACATTTAAAATAAATAGAAACGTTGCACGTTAATCATTTATTATTGAAATTATTAACAGTAATCAGTGTTTACATAATAACAAGCTTCTACTGCCAGTCTTCGTCCATAATTTTATTCTATTTAAGTCTCAATATGTTTGATAATGAATACAGAATTGTTTATTCTGCAGTCAGGTAAACAAGCCTTCCGTTCCCTGGGTAAATATATGGAGAGGTAAGGCGGGTGTAACGGGAAGCCAACCGATTGCCTCGGCGCCATTTTGACGACCATTTGTCGTGACGTCATCATCTTAGCAGCGTTAGTACATCGTTTCACAGGATGAAATCAATGTCATGTCATCATCAAGAAGTTTATTCGCGGAATTTGTGACTGTTGTCAAGCTCTTAAAGGTTTCAAGAACTCTAGTATCAAGATGTTTTCTGTTATATGATTAAACATGAAGGTATTTACATTTCAAGCAACTGCACTTCCGCCTTCTAAGTGTACACGACTGCGACCGAATGACAGTACAGTAATATTTGTGCAATGCAGGATTGCTGTTCTCCTAAGATTCACGCATTCATTTCGTGTTCATGCGATTTTCAATCACTTGAATTTTATAGAGAAATGTAAGCCAAAGTTCCCAATATGCATCTCCTCACTCGATCTTAGACGTTTGTGGTCCTTGAATAAGTATGACAAGTCTGGGCCCTTAATGTGTGGGCCCTTCATGTGTCCTTACGTCACGACTGTTTGGACCTTACCATATAGACTACCAGAAAGCCTTTTTTAAGAATAACAGACATACATCTATACATTTGTAGTTTGAAACATTAGGGGATTTTATTCCTGGCGCAAGTGCTGTGCCGCGATCGCTCATACCGTTTGGTCGCATCCAGTATGCAATGTGCTATAAAGGTACCTGGGTCGTATGTTTGAACTTTTAAGACTGTGACACCCGAAATGCGAACATACTTTCAAATTACCCCACTATTGAGAAGATAGGTCCACCCGATAGCTGAATAAAGCAACCGAAGTGACCGAGTTTCAGTATCTTAGTTCGGAGTTTTACAAAATTTGGATCAAACGAACGTTTTGTTTCCGTAATTGAAATGTTCTCGTCATCAGAGGATACATTTTGTGATGAGATGGTCCGAATTGTAAACTGTTTATATTTATTTTTGTTTTAGTATAAATGAAATATCCTGAGCATAGAAATGAACGCAATATATTTAAATATAATTTATCATTCAGGACATATCGGCATGCTTCTAAATTTGACTACAAACGCATTTCTTATAACAACTGTCACAGGTAAGCCTGCTTTTAAAGCTACACTGATGATTTCACCGAAGTCGTAAAATTGTGCCTCCCGCCTTTAGTGGAGTTGAGTTTATCTACCCTCGCCACGGGGATATCCCATATGGCCTAGCAGCCGCCTTTAGTAACAGCGCCACCCTTATTTATATTTATGAAAGAAAATCACTGGCGACAGGTATTCAAATGTTAGAAGTGAGGAAATACGCTTAATTTATTCAAATTAATGACTTTGTCTCTGTTTATTTCCGGAACATATAAAGTCCGGTGTCTCTCTTGATTACCCTATATAGTCTCAGTGAATTTGTTAAATCTTCCTTCAAGTGCTATCTCAAGTCGCTGACACTTAAATTTAGACTTTTAACAAAAATGAAAATGTGGTAATTTCTCACATTCAAAAGGACAAACAAGAAAATCAAACATTCGAATTTCCAAAATAAATACTGTAATAGTGTTACTGGCGACCCCTGGTACTTGAGGGGGAGACTTGAAGTGTATGGCTTGATATGTATATAGCTACCGAATATCTCAATAAATATAGGATAAACGCCATTTCACTCGCAGTTCTTATCTTAGCCGTGACATTATATATAATTTTTACATTTCTTTCTATTTGTCATGCATTTAAAATGACTGATGGGAATTTAATTAAAGAGGGAGGGAGATTATGGCAGTGAACAAATACTTCCAGGCTATATTTAGAAAGTGTATATAATTATGTATATAATTACAACTAGTCCATACATCACCATTGCCTAACTGTGAATTGAAGAAGCTATTTTTTAAATCTAAACTAGTTTTTTTCGTAACACACATCATTTAAGACTTTTGTTTTAAACTGTAAGAACTTTGTTCATCTATAATAGGTAAAAGAGATAACCCGCAAGAAGATGTAAAAAAAAGATGTATAAAACAATTTATTGTTAACCTTAACTATGTAACCTTCTGCTAATAAAGAATTTATTATTATTATTATTATTATAAAGGGGTCTGAACCGATGCACTGACGTTGATAGATTTTTCACCACCTAAATTATCCTTGGTTGTTTTTGATTGTGGGTCGGACCATTCCTTGCATCCCTACTCTCATACATGTTTACTCTTGCACCTCCTCAGTGCCTTATGTATTGTAGTCAGTTGTTTCCCTGGGGTCTGTGTGGGGAGGCATTGTCTTATGTATGTGGCGTTCTCTGTGTGAGGAGGCATTGTCTAGCGTATGTGGCGTTCTCTGTACCAACTTAATCTCTTTTTCATTAACATCATTGCGATCGTCCAATTCGTTTAAATGATCCATTTTATGCTCACTCCAATCACAATCAGCAGAAGAAGTGTCCAGTAGCCTTGTAGAAACTGTGTCAAAAAACTGTTGTAAGGTTGGCTCCCATGACCAGCATATTTAAAAAAAATATTGAGCTGTAATGCAATACTTTTCTAAAATATAAAGATACGTTAGAGCTCAAAATGAAAAATCTCACTTAAAGACTGCCCCAATAATAAGACGACCTCAATATTTAGAACACGATTTCCAAGTCCATTTTTCCTAGTTTTCTCTTTTTTTTGCTCAAGTGTCCCAAGGATGGTCGTATTATTGAGGTTTTACTGTATTCAAAATGACCAGAGTTTTGGATTTTGAAAAAAATAAAAATAGAATCACCGATCGATTACTTGAACTACATCGTTTCTCTTACGAGATGTTTATTAAAATAGCAAATACCTGACACAAGAATACGACCATAAGAAATAATGAAGAGCATAACAGGGAAATGGGAGTTGAAAATTGTGCTCTTAATGTTTAGATGGTCTAGTTATTGAGGTGTTCTTTAAGTGAGGTTTTACTATATATTATAGTCTCTTATCTGACTTTATTACATACCCGACGCTATCCGCATAAAATGTATACTATATAAAATATATATATTCTTTTTGACGTGTGTAATTATATTTCTTCCAAGGTATGAACTTGTCAATGACGCCGCTATATGTTGTAGATTTGGGACTACTTTTCTTGAATCTCCAAACATAGTATAACTGTCGCTAAATTCTCTTCATACAACACACATAATTAAACTTTGGATTTTATATTAAGTTTGTTTAATCAGCTGTTTTTCTAACTGATCTCTCAGTACCTAGACGTTCTATCTATTAGTTTATATGCTGAACAATCTGTAATTAGTTACTTGGTTTCCATTAAGCAGTAAATGAGAATATACCAATGTGAATTTCATGGTGAGTATGATTCCATGGTATAATTTTCATGAAAGTATTTACCCATTCTGAACTGAGGTGGAAATTTACACATCATCACCAACAGCAAAGATCACAAAGATGCTATCAAAATGAACAAGTAGATTGGATACAGTGTAAATTATTATAACATGCATGCTCATGGACAGTATTGCATTTTCCGGACAATACAATATACATGTATACTCAAGTATAGCCTACCACGTGTTGCTGAACGACCACGAATCATTTCATCAATAATTGGATACATGTTTTACTTCGCACATACGATAAGCACATTGTCTGGTACATGTTCAAGTTGTTGAAGTTAACTAACAATAAATATTGTTCAAATTGTACTTATCACATTATGATTGAGAATTCAAAAAGAAATGTGACAGTTTCAAGCTTAGTCTACGATACAATACATCAATGGAAAGAACATACCTTAACGCGGCATTATATTAGTTTTTCTATTCCCAGATGACTTTTTCAAACGCCCAAATTGCATTTTATTTCACAAAAAAATATCCTCTGTTAGTTTCATATTGACGTTTTTTCTAAAGCGAAAGTAGTCTGTTTTATAGACGTCAAAACAAAAGTAGGAATTTTAACAAATCATACAGAGTGTTATAATTAATTATTTTGATTACGAACAGGAATGTTATTAACTTTCATGGCATCAAAATGTGTTTTTTTTCAAACGTGTTGATAAGACAGAAATCATCACATTCTACAGTTTATACTTTGACTTATTCACTGACGGGGGAATATCTACCAAGACAGTCATGAGTTATTTACTACAAATCATGTCATCCTCAGTGAAATAAAAATGGTGTCTTTTAATCATAAAAGATAATGTTTTTTCGTATTATACTGTATAAAATAAATTAAAACATTTTAAAGTAAACCGTCGGGAATTTTAAAAATAATTCAATTTTGTTAATAATAAATAATAAATGATTAATTGTCGGGAAAATACTTCCATGTTTTGCGTGATTTTGATTTAATTTTTCTTGCATACTTTCAATTAAAATTGATATGTTAGCCGTGGTTATTTAATATTATAAGCCTTGAGTAGTTACAACAACACATAGGATAGAAGAATGCTGGGTAATTCTGTTCCATTCTCCTTGGTTTAACCAAAAAGTCATCGACGAAAACAGACATATCCTATTGTTTTGTCACAAATTACAAAACTTTTCAATTTAAGCATTTTTTATTTTTGTCCCGAACACAGGGGATATTTCTTTATATTTTATTCGATGCCGTTTTGGTCTTTTATGCTTTTAATGACATGGCAGATTTTACTATTTATTTCATAAAAAATTCCCAAAAGCCCACGTTCCCGTCAATTTATTTAAATCTGCAAATAATGATGTGTTTGTTTAAATTTGTACGTGCTGGATATTTTAGCAAATATTATAATCTTTCTAATGGTGTGATTTGTTGTATTTTATCTTTTTGTTCTTGTTTCATGATCGGTGTATTCCGAAAATAAATACAAAAATATAATTACTAGAACTGAAGTCATTGTTATTAGTCGTATGTAGGAATGCAGCATACAAAGCGGGTAGCCACCAAAAAACATGAAGATACATGAACATATACATGATGTAATACACAGACACTGTATAAGAGCTACATTACTACGCACAGATATGTATCAATATAACAAATATTGACGTATATTGAATTCATGCGGTGAACAAACTTATATATTATTTATTACGATAAACCCTCAATAATAAGACTTCCATTTGGACCAAATATGGCTGCTGGGACACGAGAGACAAACATAAATGATAAATGAAACTTGGAGTATTGCCTTGGAACGGGTTGTCGTAAAAACATCTCAGGGCGTAGGTTAATTTAGCTAAAAGTGATTACAATTACAATACACAATGTTGTTCTACTTTGCGAAATTCCTGTCGCAAAAGCAATGTATAACATGTTTGTTTCCAACCGGAGGATTAATGAGTGCCCGACATAAGTCACCCCCAATAACTTGTTTTCTCATGTTTGGTGCCTAGCGCGACGTTACTCGAGTCACCTTGGCTCCTTACCACCCCATTTTACCTACTCAAAACAAACAAACTTCAATTGATACATCAACAATGAATATTGTCACTTTAATGTTAACAGCAGGATTATAGAATCTTCATACGACTCGCTACTTTGTATAAAATATTGTTCAAATTTACATCAATGTACCTGACATAAAATTACACTTCGTGGTACTTCATATTTTGTTTTATCAAAGTTGATTGGCCAATAATCGGTAAACATCCATATTGACATGGTACCCGATTCAGTAAATAGTTCCGTCATATACGGTGCCACCCTGGCCCCGAGTCTCGCGTTAATCTCCGGTTTTAGTTCTGTAATCTACTTAACATTAGCGTGAGTAACGTAGAGTTAGTGAGATAACCGCCGATTTTCACATATTTGCAAAATACCAAGAATGTGACAAAACTAGGAAGAATTTCTTTTGAAGTACACACACTTCAGTGTGTTGTATCTACCTGTTTGTGAATATCTTACGCGCGTTTAATTACACGACAATAAAAACATTCAAGTTAATACAAGAAAAAATATCTTAAACTGTTGTGAACGAATTAACCAGAATGCTGTATAGGTATTTAAATAGAATGTCATTTTGTGACGATACATTTAACATTGAAATGTTAAACAACAAATGAATTATTCAACATGAATCAAATACATTCACTGACTGTACTTATTGTATATTTCACTGTTATAAATACGCCGAAAAATTCAAATAAAATTATACTCCCGGATACAAGTTTACAAGTTCATTTCAAGAATTCAAGAATGCTATAAGGTCCATAGAGGTAACATACATTAATACCGTGTGCCTAGTGGTTAAGGCATCTGCCATGGGAGCGGGAGGTTGGTGAGCCAACTAGTTAAATAGTGGTTACCATACGCCTACCTGCCTGGTAGAAAATGTGCTCAGAGAGTAGTTGTCTCATAAGTCAGAAAAGGCTGGCCCTTTAAATAGTGGTGGCACTATAATAAATAAACACTTTAAATACTATGGCATGCAATTTATCAAATACAATACGGTGATGGTTATAATAACACATATTAATTAAGATAATAAAGTGAATACAGGATACAACATAGCACTGGTATAACTGGTCAATTGTTGGTTTGTCTAAAATATGCTGAAAGTGTTTTGAAATTTAGAATATGTTTAGTTGATAACATTATAATTTCAACGAAATAAACGTGTTCCATCAAATGGTTTTCTTCATTTTATGACTTCAGCCTATTTTCATTAAAATATTTTAGTGTTCAAAATCAATGTTTGAATTGTTGAAAACTGACTCGAATATTGTATTGAATAAATAATAAATGTCATTATCGATCCATGACGAGAGACAAGTCACACCCAATACAGCTAATTTTATATGACAATGTTAAACTATATGTAGTGACAATTATGTCCTCGTCGAATACCCAACATTTCCCGCTCAAAATGCCGACATTTCTAAAATAAGTTGGAAAAGTATTTTTCTTTATATCTGGTAGAAAATTGTTTTATCTGATGGTTTTCATTTGATACTATTGCTGCTATTTCGTAGTTTGAAACTACAGTAAAACATCACTTAAATACCACCTCAATAATAAGACCACCTCAAAATAACACAATTTTCAAGTCCATTTTCCACATTTTGCTCTTTATTCAACCTCAATATTAAGACCACCTTACTAATATTACCAGTATCAAAGGTCCCAAGGTTGGTCGAATTATTGAAGTTTTACAATATCAATTTTGTTTTCATGCGGAGCCATAACATAACTCGAAAAGTCTCTACACAGAGAATATAGTACGCAGCCGCCAAATATTCCATTTTTACGAAATATAATTTCGTTTTTACGAACTAAAATAAGGCTGTAACCTTTCATATACAAGGGTCGAATGTGACTTTAGGGGTTCCGTGATAATGTTTCACCAACAGAAAGATCGTTACTAGGAAGACAAATGACAATGAACACAAAATAGTGTCATTGACCTTACAAATAACAAATGAACCTTTTTCTAATTTTGAGTCGTATTCTGATGATAGCAATTACCGTTCCTCTTTTTTATTAATGATTTTAGTTTGTTTCATATACAAAAGTGTATGTATATGTAAAAGTGATAGCCTCTCTGTACAAATAGCTCTTGTATGAGAAAATACAACATGAATGAAACTGGGTGACTGCGTATTTTGATGTTTTTCAAAACATATTGTATTAATAGTACGCTAAATATTATAATTATCATCTGCCGTTTAAGACATTTCAAACTATTGTTGCTTTCGAAGATTTTAAAATCGCAAATTTCTTTCGAAAAATTTCATACTTATCTTTTAGGGAATAACATCTGTTTAATTTATTTGAACACATTGAGACTTATTTTCTATTTACAGCTCATGAACCTTGAAGTTGGTCGCGTTCTTGACTTTAACGACTTTCACATCTTAAAAATCACTCTGAGTTGAATTCCAATATTTTACGACATATGTTTTATGACAAATTATTACGGCCTTTTGAAAAACTAACACTACCCTGCCAAACATATAAAACTTCCCGTTTTCTGAGTTAATACTTTTATAGTAATCTGTAGCCAGCTTAGTTCAATAAGGAGTTGATACGGTAATTGTCTGGGCTTTATCTACCACTGAAAGTTCGCATTAAGAGATAAGTAACGTACTAAGATTCAATGAGCCATAAATTAATATGAATGTGAATTATTAAGAGGCCTTAAAAAGATAATCGAGCGGAAAGCATCTACTGAACAAATACACTTTTAATTTTAATATAATGGAACCATAAAACTACTGTTTACAGAGATATTGACCTCGGAATTCAAGATAACTTCTGAAGGAGGGAACTTATTTTACTATGGGTATTGTGTAAAATATACGAGATACTTATAAAATATGTACTTACTTTTAATGGGAAAGTAACATACTTGAGATAATAGGTATGCAAATCTATATTGTTTTGAATTATTACTCTTTTTTGTTGGTGGTTTCCTTGTTGTTTATAGCAACGCCGCCGTGAATTTTCTAAATGTCTGAATTTTTGACGATATAATAATTATATGCTTACAAAACAATCGTACATTATTAATTGAAAACATCCCATTGTGATATGATTGCAATCAGCGTTATTGTGAGACGTATACTCATTGTCTCCTTGAACTGATACTTCCTGTATTTCTTACATTAACCGTGACATTGAAACATTCGTGTTTTAACTATTGTTTTGTATCTCAGATGGATATTATACCATTTCCGTGTATAAAGTCGGTCCGAACGCTAATTGAACTCATAACATCACCTAGCAACCGTGTGCAGTTACATTAAAATTAATCTAAATATAGACTTTTGAATAAATTTACTTAGGACAGACGATCATCTGTTTTCATACAAATTTAAATGTAAGGCAGTTTCTGTTTGACACACCTACCGACGGAACTAACCAACGTACTGACGGACGGACGGAAGGAAGGAAGAACGGATGAAAAAAACACCTAACAAATTGATGAAATAATTCTCTTCCTTTCACACGACTCGAATTCGATGATTTGTTGGCGGTCGCTTTCTTTCAACTAAACCATAATCTTGCTAGCGTAGAATTTCTTATGTGGAATGTTAAATACCTCTACTGTATCAGAGGTAGAAATTAACGGAACTTTATCCAATTAGCATAATGTGTAGATAACATACGGACTATTGTTTGATTAAATAAATTAATTAATGCAGTCCTAACATTCAGTATAAACACAAGTTCGGGTTTCAGTCTGGGCTGGTTAACACGCTCATTTTTAGCTTATGACGTCACATTTGTCCGAGTAAAATTAGACCCGCCTGCTGTTTGATTCAAATACTCCTTCTTACCATTGATGTAGCGTTGAAGAGAACAGCGACTGTGATAATACAGTCAAACCTCAATAATAAGACCACCTTTGGGACCCTTGAAAATAGTTCTTATTGAGGTGGTATTACTACTGAGGTTGGATAAACAGTGAACATAGACGTGAACTTTCTTAATAACGAGGTGGTCTTATTATTGGTGTGGTCTTTGATTGAGGTTTTACTGTAACACTGTAATTATTTGTCGATCTAAAGTCATTATGGCTCGTATTTTACCATTTCAGCAATACTATTATACATTCACGAATTATTTCATGTGAATTCAACTGGACATATCCTCACTCATATATTACATTTATATCACATGCCACGGAATTTGATAAATATTGACCGTGGTGTCAGATGAACTTATTCTGATATATATGTACGGTACTAATCTACTTAGATTTTGAAATAATACACATGGTGTTAATTTTACCGTATTCTGTTTGATGTTTAGTATTTTCGGCGACATGGACTTTCGTTGTGACATTTATATTAATGGTACTCGAAAAGTTCAAAGACAGAAGCATCATTTATGTGAACACTTGACGTCCCCTGTTTAAAACATCTTCTTTCGACCATAAACGGGGGAAATTTTCATGACAAATTTATCATTGTGACTACATTATACGTCTTGTACCGTGGTTCCTTTTACAGCTGAGAAGAAAAATACTACAGTCAATACCCGATAACTCGAACTCTAACACTCGATGTCTCACATAAGTCGATGACACAAATCCCGTCCAACTGACCGATTAAAAAAATGCTAAAATTTATTAATTCGAACACCCGTTATTTCGAAGCCCCCTTATAAAGAATTCGAATAATCGATTATCATATGTTCATCAAATTCGAGATAATCATGCACATGCAAACAATACGGAGAATATGAAAGTTTTCATATTGTCCACGAAGATAATGTCTATAACGGAGGCAATGTGAAGACTGATCTATATATACAGTCAGACCTCGTGTATCGACAACCTTCTGTCCGAATACTTGGTATAGTCCGATATAAATATCAGGTCCCGATCTATCTTCTTATACACGTCGAACTAAAATGGGTTACTCGGAACTATGTACATGTATTATTCGAAATAAAATTTCGAACCCGATGAGTGCGCATGAACGAAGTCCGACTGTAATACGAGGTGCAGTGTCAGTATGTATGGTAAACAATCTACAGGTAAACAAAGCAAGATGATTTCAGCACTACACTACAATAGTACAATATCGTCTCTATACCCGCACATCAAACTTTGCGTTTGTATTTGTAGCCATCTTGACTGGAGCATTATGGTTAATCTGTGTCCACCGACCTCTAAATGTTACGCAACAGGCGTAAAACGGGTAATTTGCGATCTAATAAACAAATAATAGACAATGACAATGTCGATACGTACAATTTAAATGATTGGATATATTGAAGAAAGCTAATAACATATCGTATAAAGTAGGCTTATAAACAAGTGTGAATACGTAAATGGATTATTCGGAATGAACGGACAATACCGTTACCACTTCCGGTCCGCAACTACTCTTAAAATAAATCCATAGCAACGGTTTTGTTGGCAACCAATCATAATGATATATTGTGGTCAGAATTTTAAAAATAAAATCATTATTAATGCTATTCTACGTAAAATACAGTAAATAGTGTCGGGTACTTAAAAACACTCTCTAGTCACATTGTTCACCAACTTTTCTCGTCAATCACTTCTGAGAAGATGGTTTGATTTAACTTTCAAATCAATCATAAAATAATGTATGTCAAATCAGAATACTGAATAATATGTCAGTTGGAAGTTTCTGACTTCTGGTTACTCTGAGTCTGAAACATTTAAAACAATACAGCAATATTGGCAGCCGGAAACATGAATTGTGGGAAGATATTCACAGGGACGAGTTTGATAAAAGAAGGACAACGCGTATAACAGACCTTTCGACGGGAGTCGACAAAGGTTCGTACATGGGACCTCTAGAACGAATAGCGACCACCCCATCCGCCGCTAGGGGAGCTAGTCATATACCAATGAAATATCACACGCTTAGTCAGGTTATATACAGGCATATTATATGGCGCTGTTATATTGAAGAAAAGTAATGTTTTCACTGGTGATGTTGTGTCGGAGTTTTGTGCCGGTATATATACAGCTGTCAGTTGACCTGACAATAGTACCTGGGTTAACCCGTGTCAACCTGTTCTCCCAGAATCAACTGATATCTTTCTCTGGTAAATACAGCAGGAGGACCGGTGAGTTAGAATTATCTTGAGTCAAAATGACACGAAGAACATACGCCACCCCAGGGTTCGAACTAACGTTACACACAGTTATATAATGCATAAAGGCAGTTAAGGTATCGAGACCCGCACTTGAAGGACATACCAAACAACGGGTCTGATTGGAGCAACAAAGCTTGAGGATCAATAAAGGTTTTACGGCAACAAAAGGAATACAAAGCCAGTGTCAACTATGGCCTTTGGTTATTACTAAAACATCGAATAATGATATTGCATACGGTGAAAACAAATAGAAAATTGTGAAATAAAATAAATAAATATTCACTTTTAAGTCAATTGCAATTTCCGATTATATAAGCGTGCGTATCGCTCGGGATGTAAACTGCGTGTGAGTTTTATGACGGCACACATTAAACACCAATACTGAATAAATACATCGGAAAATCACGCTGCTAGCTGGGTTGTTAATAACTATTTTCAATTTCATAAGAAAATTAGAAGATGAATTAACTGCTAAGGTAGCGTGTATGTGTCATTATTCTACTCAGCAGTCGAGTATTCTCACAATAAAACATGTATACAAGGCAAACAACGCGTACATTCAACTATAATACCACAGACATTGGCATTATTGATATATTTCGTCGTGTAACAATGAAGCAATACTCATTTCTTTAATACAAGGAACTATTTTTTTCTGCAAAAAGTCGCCTTATCATAAATGCATAGGACGGAAGACACGCTATGAAAGAATAGTTTCATAGAAATTTTATCTTCCAGAAAATGCCAAACCACAAGTTTTCGAAATTTTAAATATCAGTTTCTATGACGACATAATTTTAAGATCAAATCTTAGACATACAATTTGATGTTACATTGTATTAGAAATACAAGATTGTGCAATATTATTGTTAAAATGACTAAACATTCCCCGTGTATTGTAAAATCTATTTGTTATCTTTGACAATGTAATTGTATTTGAAAAATGGTAATATACTTTCTGTTTTAAATGTCATCTTTGTTTGATAAGCGGAGAAGATATGTTCTATTTGCCTCGCACTCCGATTGATTATTTTGTATTTGCTTAATATTGGTTGAAATTTTGTCGACTTTTAAACAATTCTAACCATAATAAAACGTTAAATGTTTGCATCAGACCTTAGATAGAATATGTTTGTGTCTGGTTTCATGCCCCAACAATAGGGTAGGTAGGTCTGATTGTTGTTGGGATGTTTTCAAACGAAACAAATAAACATAGATTAAAATGCATATATGTTAAAAGACAAATCCCCTGTCCCTTTTAACATGGATAATGTTTAATCAAGGTGAATATAATGCACTATAGCTGGAATACTCGTAAAGCGTCTAATAACTTGGCAGAAATATGAACCTAAAGAAAAATTCACACATGGACATTTTACCAAAAAGAAAAAAAATGTTAAGACGCGAACAAATGTTCTAGAGTCGTGTCGAAAAATAGGATAGGTAGGAAAAACTGAAACAAACATATGTTTACGCCTTATAGAAATTATTTAAAGTACGTTACGTATCAGTTTTCGGAAGTCAGTTGATTAAGCTCTGATGGTCGAAACTAGAGAACGTACTGTGCGTCAAATGCGGTTTCGCACCTAAGTCCGAAACGGGGTTTTAAACCTAACTTACCAACCACATCGATGTCACTAAATGCCACACATTCAAAGTGTTGTATTAACATACACTCGCATGAACGGGAAACATTTAGAAATATAAAACTTCGAATGATGTTACACATTTTCTATTCTTTTTATTATGCGATTTAATGTAAATGTATATGTTTCAGTTTCCGAGTCCAATAAAATTATAAACGCCTTCATTTATTTGGGACTGAATTACGGCTCAATTCTCTTAACTCATAGAAGATTGTGGTTTTAAAGTCATGGCTAACGTCGCATAAAATTCTCTTAATGTGTCATGAGTCAATTTATCAAGTACCCGAAAGTTGTAAAGGTAAATAAATTCTGCCATATCTCATTGGTAAACAGCCATAAATTCGTCCACTTACAATTCCGCAAACAGAACATCGTATGCAAATCTCACATCCCCCTAATTATACGGATAATGTCCCGATCATAGAAGGGCGAGTCGGGCTGTAAACAAAACTGTGGTGGGTTTATAAATCGGAGTTACTTTCAATTTGCGGACATTTGATAATTCAGGATCGCTGTTGATTGGTTCACAGAAATTTTTGTTAACTTACCTTAATAAAAGAGACAAGACTATCTGATTGCTGATTCAAGCTTTTATCTGACACAAGCTATAGTGATAGATCTTACTTTAAAAAAACATCAACAGAAATAATTTTCAGAAAATTATAATTACTCGACGTGCGTCATTTTACCTCTAGCAATTTCAGAAGGACTTTTTTTGGAATACGACTTAGTGAACCATGCCGAAGTCTTTTCTCGTCAACCGTAGTGATAGACTCAGAGATTTAGGTAAGTATTTCATTATTATGTCATATTTTATCGCCCTTTTGCCGTCTACATCTTAATAAAACATTGATATTTACTATATGTTTCTTTGCTCATTCTAAAACAACCGTCATTCCCACAATGCTGTAGAATATTGAAATTAATATCAGTGCGCAATTTACGCATGCCTCTTTATGTATTTTTACCGGTTCGAAAATGGCATTTATTTTTTAAATATTTTATCTACTATATTTGAAACAACTCTTTGTATAATATTTGCTACCATTTTTTAAAACTATATGCATTTTGTGCGGTGAAACCAAAAAACAAATGAACAAGTTAATTAAAAACACCTGTTCTCAGAGTATTGCGTGTGCATATTCATGTTAAGAATTCATTCATAGCTGGTGAAATATTATCAGCATTATCAAATAATAAAAGGGACCGGGCGGTTATGGTTAGTTTGAATCACTTGCCCCCTCACCGCTGCGGGGTTGTTATCTCACCGAATTTGGACGAGACAATGATATCCAGTTGGCTGACGGAAGGTTGATGTTTCCGGCCCGGTGCCCGCCCATGCCCCATATAATCATTCTAGAAGGGAACCTGGGTGCTCTAACCTAATAGTTGGACAATTCACCACATGACTCTGTCTGTTTACCTGACTTACATCACATTACATCAAAAATCAAATAATTGAGCAATTTTAAATATTGGAAGCAAGCACTACTGGGCATTCGACATTTTCTGGCATGATTTACATAATGACAGTCATCTATCGTCTTGACATTAATGCGGAAAACAAATACAATATGTTAATATCATTGTCAGGCCCCTATTTCGCAAACATAGGACATTAGTGTGCTTTCAAATATGTTTAATTGTGTAACACGAATCGTCAATCCTTCAAATCATACAATGTCTAGGAAAATCTCAATTTCGCATAATAATATTTTTTTTATAATATATGTATTCCATTAAAAATAATAATGATATAGTGTTGTTATAGCGTCTATTTTGTGATCTGTGTTCGGGCATTTCCTTAATTTTTGATTTTTTTTCGGTTTTCTGTGGACCGTACTCCGCCGGAATAGTGCATTTTGCATCTAGATAATTGAAAGTATCATGGCAGTATCCTGGACGGGTGGGGGGGGGGGTGGGGTCAGTGATGTAGTGAAGTGCTCCATATATCATACATCCTGTAGTGCGAGCTTGTGTCATACATTTTATTTATAAATTTATATATTATAACAGAGTAAATTGGAAATAGAGTATACAACATTGTTGCTGTCGACTAACTTAAAAAATAACGCTTTAACAGTTATATGGTGTTTGCAATAAATTGTCACAATTAATGACATAATTTCATCCGGAAATATTGATTAAAACTCATTTTCTTACATTGTGTAACACAAATAATTATAGGATAACAGTATATAATCGAATGTACATCAATAATTTTACAGGGCTAAATCTAAATAAAACCACATATGTCTTGTAATTAAACCGATTGATTGAACTTGTTACATATTTCGACTTTATGAACACTCAGACACACTGAGCAGAAGACAGTAGAAGTGACTAGTTTCAAGGTAAACGAGAGGCATTGGCTTATACTGCATGAAAATGAAATTCTAAACTTTAGAACAAGTACAGTTTAATTGTTGGTATGAAAGTATGGCCTACTGTTTTTATAATAAAGCTTAAAATATAGACACAATTGTTGCAAATCCAGGCGAAACTTGAGCTATATTTTTCGGGCGTTTTTAATTAAGCGAAATGTGATTCCAGAAAAAATCTTCGTTCATTTTGACATTTAATCAGTATAATTATATTCTACAGAAGTAGAGAAATCTTACAGTTGGTCAATACAACCGGATTCCGGAAAATAATCTTACGAAATACAGACATATTAAGATAAAGCATGTCTGTTTGATTGTAACATGATCACAGTACTGTTAGCTTCTAGTTATACCGTCGTGATAAGAGTGCAATGAGAATTTAACTAGATCTATATTTGGTAACATGAACCAGTCAGTGTTGCACGAGGCGCGTTATCTGGGTGGTGCAATCAATGTAACACGACCCAACATTTAACATAGGTGAACATTACACATGTATAAGCACTGTAATCTAACAGTACGGGTGACATAAGCGGTACGGATGACATAGCGGTACGGGTGACATAGCGGTACGGGTGACATAACGGTATGGGTGACATAGCGGTACGGGTGACATAACGGTACCGGTGACACAGCAGTATCGGTGACATAACAGTATCGGTGATATAACAGTATCGGTGACATAGCAGTATCGGTGACATAGCAGTATCGGTGACATAACAGTATCGGTGACATAGCAGTATCGGTGACATAGCAGTATCGGTGACATAACGGTATCATTTACATAGCGATACAAGTGACATTGCGGTGTCGGTAACATAGCAGTATCATTGACATAGCGGCACCAGTGACATAGTTGTACCGGTGACAAAACAGAACCGGTATCGGTGACATAGCATTATCGGTGACATTGCGGTATTGGTGACATTGCAGAACCGGTATCGATGTAATAGCATTATCGGTGACATTGCGGTATCGGTGACAAAACAGTATAAGTAGCATTGCAGCACTATTGACATAGCGATATTAGTAACATAACGATATTGGTGACATAGTACATGTAGTACCATTGACTATAGCCAAGGAGACATGAGTTCCGGTGACGTAGAAGTGCGTGTCATACAGCATATTATATTCTCAGTAAATACAAGTACATATGTATATACATAATCATGAAATACATTTTTCCGAGAAAAGTTCAACGAAAAACAAAATCATCGTTGTATGATATAACAATCGAAGTGACAGCAAGAAATTCTTTGCTCAAGTTTGCCTTTAGACTTTGTTTGTTTATGCACTTTCAGTTTTAATATCAATACTATACTATCAACACTAAAACGTGTTGTTAAAATCACAGTAAAGCAAAATATTGCCTCCCGACTGGTTACTGAGTTGTATCAAATGTATCCAATCATTATAGCCCTGATTAACTCTCAGTGAAAGAATCATGACGATTTATGCAAATTTTTGCACTGCGCGATGTACGATCCGTACCGGGATCTCAAATGACCGGATACGGTAATTTAGTGCTCCTGCGGGACGGCGAACATTTGCGGTGTGACAAATTTTATGAGTCGTCCACAACCCATTTCGACCCTGTTTTCTTTGAAATTGGCTCTACGTGAGCTATAAACCACATACGCCTTTTGATCTAGTCATTGTGAATCTTTAAACCATCGAGTTGAATACTAATGACGTTAAATCAGTAATAATTTGTTTAAAATCTGAATCTTATTGACTTAAAACCGGATTAAAGGCTGCATTTTCGGTCACTTGAAAAGTCGACAGGTGCTTGTTAGCTCATTTTGAAGAAATTTGAACACAAACAAGGATCGTAAACCTTAAAAAGTAAATTTAACTTTCAAAGAAGAATAAAACGCCTACTTATTAGAATTTAATTGCCTATGTTTATGACCAAACACAACGAATTTCTTTGAGTTAGATACAGGACGTCAATAGTTTGAATATTTAACACAAGAAACAATAGGTAATGTCCCAACTGTACAAGATCAACATGTAGGTATGAAATGAATTTTAGATTCAAAGTTTGGGATTTCTATTTCAAAACATGAGTGTTCTGTTGTAAATAAACCATTATGACAATCAAATATTAAAGTACAAAAAGTGATCAATATTTCTAGGTAACTGCTATATTAATTCAATTAATAAAATCGGAGTCACGGTTATATATTTTCGTCTGTAAGACAGAGTTGGATAAACAATCACAGATACCACATTATGCAAAACTGATATTTGATCTATATATGAACTAGCAAAAATAGTGGAAAATATAAATATTACCACACGATACAGACATATGTGATTGTATTTTGAATGTTATCAATCGAAATAAACCAGAAAGTGTCATTTTGAACAATATAATTGTAAAATACCATTTATTTTGCTATCATCAACAGATATCCTGGAACTGTTGAATTAGATAAATGTGATAGTTTTGTGGGGAATAAGTATTATGTAACAAGCGATATCTCAGTTTCTGTTTACTGTTATTTGCCAACAAGCGAGTCATAATTCTATGAGTATGTCACCATTTCTTGAATTGTTATGAAGTTGTGGTCGCTTGAAATATTTATTTATTTTTGTTGAAATCCGCTTGGCATATTTTGTAAGAGTTCATGCTTATTCTCCATTTGCAATTTCGTTCCCTAATTGTAAGCAAAATAACTGTGGCGTTGATTACAATTCGAGGCGTAATTTAGAAATATGTTTGGATTTTTGTTCATGCATTATTTAACAGCTCACTGACTGTGCCATTACGTTTGTCATTTTTTATTCGCATGATATATTTTTTTCTAAGAACACCTCCCAGGAGCATGTGACCCGAAATATTTTCTCTAGCCCTTTCGTGTCAAAAGTCCGTGTCTGGTATTCCTAACGCATTGTTTTAACTCATAATTAACTCAGTATAAACAAATAAAATCTGACATTTTCCCTGATAGAACGCTCGGTGATATCGGCGGAATGATACAAGTAGACTACCAATCACGGACGGCCTAACAACCACTTAGATACACAGGTGGTTTCCACCAAGTAAATAGTTCTCAATTTTGACGGCAATTTCGGAACAAGTGGTTTTATTTCATATAAAATTTCTGAACATTGCTAGTAAAGACTTTTTATTGTTAGTAGGATAAATAAGGTAAGCATATATTACGTTCAACATTGTACTGTATTGAAATGAAGTATTTTCTGTGCGTAGGAAATATTTATCGATATTTATTTCACTATATGCTATTTAATATAATATTTACTAAAGTTGATATGTCGTCAAAATGCTCGCGCGCATTGAAAGCAAAGTGAATTTGGAAAAAAAATCTACAACCCGGTTAAATGTCACGACTAGAAAACTGAGACATGAAATAAGTTACTTATGCAAAACAATTCTGAACTGATTTTGTACTTTTATTCATAAAAGTGGAATTCTCGCAATTTTTAATTTCAACATGTTGGTCAGTTTTACCGAACTCTTGTTTCAAAATACAAAATTATACACATTTCTAGACATTTCGTCCGATCGATTATACAAGTCGCTTGCATTATCAGATTGAAAAAATAGATGATAAATGTTAACACAATATTTCCAAAAAAATTTTTGTCGATCAACGCATGTTGCAAAACCAGCAAAATTTTATGATTTGTATTTTCAGTTTATTCTTAATTTATATTCATGTTGAATTTAGTCACAGGGTGCAAACATATTATTGTGGCAGTTATCGGACAAGCTGGTGGGTAACAAGTTAATTGAAGTAGCCACTTCAAATAACCATAAAATCAGTGGAGATATTGATATCACAGTTTTATGGTTCTATATTGTTATAGTACGTGATAAGGTGTTAGGGCGATCGTTTGAATCTTCATTATAAATCCAGAAAAGGGGACATATATTTGATAATAATAATTACCCGTGTAATATGCGTGAAGAAAACAGGGGTCAACGCTAATTGTCTCGAGATACTAAGCTGATCATTAGCGAAAAGCTCATTTTTTAATTACCAAGAATTATTTTAAAACTATGTTCGGGGCGATAGAAAAGTCCACATGTTCGCTGCGCTATTTGTCTGTATATTTTAATCTTTAGGTTCGTCTCATCTATATATACATACATTCTACAATAATATAAATACATACTTAACTAGTAGTATATAGTCACTCTTAATAAGAACCTAGACATTACAATAACACATCCAAACATCACATGATACGTTTAGATATTAAACATTGCACAATATTGTGTATTGCATATTTACACATATTCATATAAAACTCAAAAACAGTTGTTAATTATTACTACAAATAAATATAAAACAAAAACATTATCGTGCACTATTGCGCATAGTTAAACAATGGTGTGAAATATATGTATAGGACCAATGCGATGTATAAATCATGTGATGCTTAGACACGTAATCAGTTTGTCAAGACTCGCTATTTTAATTTTTCAAATATTCATATTAATTTAATGTTTAACTCTGCGAATTTGTAATGCGTGTTTTATCGAAGAGAGGAACATGGAATTTTTAATCAAAATTATTTTTTTCATTTTCCATCAAGAAATTGATTGCCAGTAATTTGTGAAATTAATTAATATGCATACTTCGTATGCATTTATTAAAACTAAAAAAATCATAATTGCATTGTGTTTCATGATGCACTTTTCAATAGGTAAATAAAATACTCATTAAATACATACTTTTATTAATTATAAATACATGTATTTTAATTAATCCAAATGAATGCAAAAACACGTGATTAAAACAGCGCGTTGTAAAATAAAAAGAAATATTTTATGTATTGGCGTAAGAATTTCAAGTTTTGACCATATTTGTTCAAAAAAACCCAATGCATCACAACAACGATGTTATCGCCACGGAAACACGTTCCGTAGTCTATATTTTATTTAATGCTATGACATAATATAAGCATAACTCACAAATGTACAAGTCAAGATGGCAACTTGCATTAACCATCCGTTGGTCGAACTTGTCGTTAAAACAATTTGTTTGTTGTCTGCTACGTTCGTGACTGGAATCCGAAAATATTTACTGTAGGCGGTTTATTTCTGTTTGTTGACAATAGTACGTTAAACACCGGAGTACGAATGAGTGTCACTCGCAGTACACGTTTATTTTCAGAATTCCGGCGGGCCATAAGGCACATACATAAAAGACATATTATGATTTATTATTGACTGTAACAAAAGCTAGTAATACATAAACAAATATGTTTATTTGTATTATGAAGTTGATAAATATAGACTGGGTAAAAAACGAACAACTCCAAAACAATCTATAGTTGATAAATACATTTTGCACCATAAAATAAAAACATCATTGAAATGAAAAAAAAATCTGAATTTTATTTTTATTTTTTTTAAATGGGTTTTATTCAATTAATAACTAATTATAAATGAAGGCACGAGTGATTGAATACCTATATTATATGATTGATTGACTGATTTGAATGAATAGTAATTAGTGAAAGATTTTGCCGAGCGAGTTGTTAAAAAACACTCTCAGAAATTACAAAATAACACCATATTTAATAATCGAAAAACACATCTCTATAAATTTAGTGTTGTTTGCTTTAGTTTGCATTTGAACGAAATATTATCACAAATAATAAAACAGGAATAATGAAAATGTTATTATGACTACTGTGAATGCACTGTTATTGTATTTGAACGCTATCCAGGAGGTCTGTACTGACTCCGCGCGTTGGTCGCTTTGTTGACTGATTTGTCGGCTGCTGAAAGCTATCGTCTGCTGCATACACTGTAGATTTTACTGACGGGGGATTTTTTGACACTACCGTACATAAATTTGATTGTCCCCTGTTTTCTCTTGACTGTTTAAAACACGTTTGACATTTTCATAGATAGATAATGTGTACTTTCAGTGCACTGTACGCTGTCTGCTCCATGGACACGTGACATCATGATGATGCTGTACATTTGTATCTGCTTGTGTTGAACCAGTGCATTACTGACCTGATAGCTGCATGCATCTAACACAATCACCAAGTTCTGTTCTGCACTTCCGCAGCATTGCCATTTTTGTCTTGCTAGTCTGCTACTAAACTTTCTTACTCGACCGAACTACCTAAACAGTAACATCTCACCCACAGACAACCTCTAAATTAAAATCACCTCATTAAGTATACCAGTTATATTCATTGACCAGTTTCTACTACAGTTTAACTTTATAAAACGAACATCGCAACAATAAGACGGGTTATCTTCAGAACGAATGACGGTCGTATTATTGAGGTTTGGTGTCATTCTGTCTCGGTTCGGCTGTAGTGGTCAGGTTTAAGCACGGTGATTCAGTTAACAAACGAAACCAGAATGTTACTTGCCCACACAGCATCGACCCCCAGTTACATGTTTATATGTATTCCTTTATTTCAAATGTTACATGTATATGTGTATTCCTTTATTTCAGATTTTACATGTATATGTGTATTCCTTTATTTCAGATTTTCCAGTACGTAAATCTCCTGGAGAGTCAGCTTTGGAGACGTATTTAAAGATGGCCAGTGTTTCAGGGTTTCCCTTGTATCAGCCGACAGATCTCAGCTCTGCCTATAAATACCCGGTAGACGCCATGTTACCTTACGTCACTTCCGCCGCGATGACGCAGTGGCCTATGACCTCTTATCCCACGATGAACCAATGGAATTTCTACAACACACAGACGCTGATGTCATCAATGTTGCATCTCAATAACACGAGATTCTCACCGAAATCACGCGACAGTGGAATCTCGTCGCCGAATAGCAGCGGATCTTTGGACCTTTCATTGTCAAAGACCTCAATAACAGGTAACTTATATACGTTCCTATAAGAATTAAACACTCGATGAGAAGAGCGTTACATAGTTACTACTTTATGTTTACAGAACTGTTTAGCCGAGATCCAACCTGTAGCAAACCCAAGCTGGAACATGACGTAGTTTCTGTATAAATTTGATAGTTCGCACATCTACAATAGTTCCATTCCTTGTTCTTACTCATCAGCCATTGGAGTAATTCCCAAATACGAGTATGTGATAACTGAGAAAATACCAAAATAATTTGCACGTGACAACCACCTTTTCTACATATTTCTGAGCCATCTGCCCACATGAGCATAATGTATAAGTTAATTTATGTATCTGAATATTTTATCATCGTTTGCATTATATTACCTATAAACTTGAAGGACAATTGCCTTATCAATATGGCCGACTATTCAGAATAAGGGAGGTAAATATTGTAAATGTGGGAAATATGTTATGATCAAATTGTTCCATTCTCGTAAAGTTCAAATAAAAATTTGACATAAAAATACAACAGGACGTATCAGATTTGCCTTATAAAACCGGTTCAGTGCCAATTTATTGCTTAGACGATTAACTCGACAGCGTATCAGCTAACAACCAATAATATTTATCTATTCAGAATCACCATCTCCGCCGAAACTCAAACCCAAGTTTGACTTTGCAAACCTGGCTAAATCCGCCACAGAAGGGGACGATGACAGGACCAGTCGAGGGGAAACATCATCAAATACGGACGCACAAGTTTTCAGTCGTGTTATGATAAATACAGGATCTTTAAGGTATATTAGTAGGTTTTTATTCTATGTTATATGTTTATCTACATACTTACTGTTGTATAAACCTTTTGTAGGTACATTTAATATGTTATGTTTAAGTACAAAATGGGTTTATGTTCCATTAGAGATACCTGTATACTCATATATAAAAACAATTATTGTTGTAACATTTTATATGGTTTTCATACGTATATACATGATGCAGGATTATTGACCTGTTGTCAAAAAATATTTAAAAGGAAAACTATTTATTTTATTAACTTTTGGCATTCTCTAAATATCCTGTAATGCATTTATGGCCGTTTATAACTGTTGAATCATAATTCCCATTACAATTTCTTATAAACAATTGTAACATTATAAAGCATACCATTATGTAATTTTATGTTCACATGTTATTACATTTGTTTGTAATCTGTGAAAAAAGTTTAAAAAATGTATTGTTCTGTTCTGTTCTTCCTTTAACAGTTGTCTTAACATTTTTTTAATTCAACAGAAATGTCAAAGTGAGCACTCCATGTTTTGATTAATCAATTGAAAGCATGTTGGTAGTTGCGGAGGAAGAGCGTAGACTCCCCATGTGTCAGTCTGTATTATTCCCGTCAGTGGTATGCTACTGGCTAGATCCACCGACATTTCGCGAGTAGGGACTTGAACATATTGTTACTGAGAGTTAAACTTTATCACGTTCTTCCACAGGTACAATCCTCTAACAAGCAGCTTCCGGCCAGCATCTAAACAAGTTGCAGAACCAGTCAAGAGACCGCGTGGACGTGGTCCGGCGAGGTACGTGCACTACTTTTAGCTTATTTTACTTTAACTTCCGGGGCGCCGGATATTTTTTTTCATGTTACACGTACAAAGGAATTGATTATTGTGTAAATTTAAAATGCACAATTAAGCTGTGGACAATCTGCATCGTGTGCAAATCAAATTGAAAAAAATGAACTTGAATGAGACATTGTTAAATGTGTCTCTCTACCTAAAACAATATATCTACTCGGTTGAGATTTTTATTGTTTTCAATTAAAGTATTTTGCATTTAATTTCCCACGTCGCCATTTCCAATTACAGACCAAAACAGAAGTGACAGATTTTCAATTTGAAATCTAATTCAGTAATTGCTCTCTGATGTTTTATACCAAGGACTATTTCGTTTCGCGGATTATTAGCCAATTTTCATTTCAAGTCATGCGCGCAATTAGTATTTTGTTTTAAGCGACTCTGTTAACAACTACCTGTTTATTTGCAAATTTGCAATGGTGATAAGTTTGTAAGGTTGATGTATGAGCTAACCACTGTGGGAGAGACCATGGACTACATTCGCTGCACCTGTGGGAGAACACAGGGTGGTTTGGCAATAGTTGACAAATTGTCATGATTTATTGACTAACCGCTTGTTTGCCCTTTGAACGAATGGCATCGTAGGAAAATATTAACCGTATGCTTCACTCACCACTCACCACGTGTATATAATTGTAATGAAACCAGATATATTGAATGTCGGGACCATTGCATAATGTCGCACGTATACTGAAACTAATCAGCCAGTGTATCTTATAACGAGTTATAACCCAGTTACTTGTAGTTTGATACGTTTGATATAACACTGATATGGGGGCAATATCACCCGTGTTGTAAAGGAAAACACCTTATAATGAAGACACATTGTATCTATAGCTCGATACTAAATGCATTCATTAATATTTTACTTTACAGAACGAAGAAAGAGTTTATTTGCAAGTACTGCGGTCGTCACTTTACAAAAAGTTATAATCTTCTGATTCACGAGCGCACACACACGGACGAACGCCCTTACAGCTGTGAAATTTGTGGTAAAGCATTTAGACGACAGGATCATTTGCGGGATCACAGGTAAAATAAGCTACATGCAGCATCGGTACATTGTCTGAATCTAAAAGTAACCACCAAAACTTGCTGTATATGTACACTCAACTAAAAAAAGAAACGCAGCAATTAATTCTTCATCAATAATGTTCTGGAGTAGATACTCATTTAAATGTTATAGCAAATGCAGGAAGGAATTATAACACATAGATTGAATATGATTGTAGCAATAACTGTGACGAGATGATTCTCGATTTGGATAATTTTTCTCCTTTGATATGACAATATGTTGTACATCAAAATAGTGCGTTTATATTTTTGTTGAGTATACCTGTATTTATATTGTTCGGTAACACATATCTAAAACCGTGAACACTATGAACAAAATATGTTGCACTTATGTACCCTTGCACACTTATATGTTAACGGAATACGAATTTCAAATATCATGAGAAAATGCCGCTTTGTAATTTAAAAATTTCCAAATCTCATCTGAAAATGATTTACTGCAATTGTCTTTGTATAAATCTATAAATAAAGAATTAGATATAGCTATTACGTTCACTCATTCTTCACTTGTATACAACTGGAAGGTCTATGTTTCAGGTACATCCATTCCAAAGAGAAGCCATTTAAATGCACAGAATGTGGCAAGGGATTTTGTCAGTCTCGAACCCTGGCTGTTCATAAAACCTTACACCAGGTAACATTTACAGTACATTTATAATACACACCTCCATGTACAGCTTCCTTCGATATACAGTCGGACCTTGTTTATTCGACAACCTTCTATCCGAATACTCGGTATCATCCGAAATAAATACAATTATCAGGTCTCGATGTATCTGCTTATGGTAGTCAAATTGAAATGGGTTATTCGAATCCATGTATTATTCGAAATAAAAGCCGATGGAGTGGAATGCACAAGGTCCTACTGTATATGAAGACTGATCTCGGTACTGTTACATCTGCATGGTTCTCCTCGTATTGATTACAGTCTTTGTATCTATTATACGTACACCCATTATGGTTCAGTTTAAAATATGGACCGATATCGATATGGGCCACGTTTGGAAAGCAACCAGGGACAGAGTTGATACTTGAGATCCGCCTCCAATCTCAACACTCGTCTTTATGATCAACTGTTTTTGGTCGAATAGACACGTTCTGTACACAGTTAGCTTTTTGTGGCCTACAAAACAATGTATGAATAAATGTATTATTGTATCATAACAAACATCAGAACATTTTTACGGAAAAATAAGATTTGAGTCGGAAAATCAATCTCAAGTTTTATATCCTCAGAGGTTCAGATAACAGTATATTTTATGTAGTTTTCCGGTACAAGCTTTATGATGGAATGCTTTATGTTGTTTAATAGTTCGTACTGCTGACGCGAAAGTTTCTTTCATTAAACCATATTTGTAATGGAAAATAGACGTTTTCGTTTCTAGCTTCATGATGATGGTAAATCAAGAATTAAAACAATTAAAACAGGGAAGATTATTGTATTTGATAAATAAAGTTTAGACACAATTCGTTACTGTCACCGAAAGGTATGATTTACGGAACACTCGTGCATAATGATAATAAAAATAATAATAAATTCTTTATTTTCAGAAGGTTACATATTTAAGGTTAACAATAAATTGTACATATTTTTTTCAATATGGCCTTCTATTAATAATATAAACACGCACGCACAAACAAGAATTCACACACGCACACGCACGCTCACGATGTATGGACATCACAAAGCGAGACAGAAGGTCAAGTCTTTCCTTCACTGCCGAATATTTTCATAAATGTTATGAGAATCATTGTTCATACAATTTATTGGATAATTACGTTGTTGTTGTTTTTTTTCAGAATTCAGCGGACGGAAGTACAATTTTAAAACCACAGCGCATTTCCAAAGTTACTAAAACGTCACCGGTGACGTCATCAGTGTTTGCTGGACAGTTAGTTCCGGTCATAAAACAGGAAGTTATGCCTCAGCAGACGACAGTGACAGAATAAACTTTGAATGCCATGCAATGTCTGAACAGTTCTTGTAAATAATGTACAGTATTTATTTTTTGTATATATTGATGTTACCAGTATTTTGTTGCTAAGATACGCTTAAAATATCTCATATTTCTAAATTCAGAAATGATATTCTGTCGTAGAGGCAAATGTCCGAGTTGAAACCAGCGTACTACGTAAAAAATCACATTTTCCTCCGATACGACGATTTGGCTTATTAGTAAAAGTCACGTGATGGAAAACGACTTTCAAAACGAGACTATGCAAATTTAATGTCGAGCATAATACTGTTTTGTTCTGTTTTAGACTGTAAAATTTAAAGTGTATATTTCGTCTACTTGCGAATGTTTATGTCGAATATTCGATGGATTATTCCATGCAAATTATGTTATGTGGGGCAATGCCTGTTTTATCTGTATTTTTCGGGGCCAAAGAGCTGCTAGTGAAAAAAAATCACAATTTAGGCTACACTCTTAAAAAGTCTTGACACAGACAATTAGAGCATTGTTAACAGCGAACCAAGAATTCTTCAAGTAAATATTGTCTTCATTAAATCTTAAAAGAATTTAATGACCTAGAAAATGATATTTTGAGCGTATTTTATGCACCTCAGCAATTAATTGTGCTATATCATAACACATGTATTCGATTTCACGCATTGTTTTCATTTATTTACTTCTAAAATGTTATAACAAATACAGTCGAGACTCGGTAACTAGAGTTCTTTAGAGCTTCAGACATACTTGGAGATAAATGGTGTTCGAGATACATAATCATATTAACGGATGAAATGTTTCTGGCACGAGTAAACCAGTTTGATATATTTTCAATTGTCATTACTTATTTTAACAAAACTTAAAGTGATGATCGTTTACCAATTCAAAATTCATTTTTAGTTCAAAACGATGGTTATTCGGTAAGCCAGCCGCCACTTAGCGGTGCATCAGTGCCTTATTTCCGTCCCAGGTGCAAGAAACGAACCTCACTAAATAGATTTGAGGCTTATATATATATGCTACATTTATCTCTTTATCGTTCTTATTGTATTTTACATCAATTACATAAATAATTGCAAACTACTATTTTGTTGACATGAACCACAAACAAAGTGCTCTTATTGATATTTCTTGTAAATAAAAGTTGTTTATTCATGCATTTATTGTGATATTATTTTTGTATTTTTGTATAATTTTGAAATGAAATTTGAGATTAAAACATAATTAATAACTTAGTCGTTTGTTGGTAACTATCCATACATACAGTGTTGCAAAAAGCAACTTACTATTATTAATGAGGGCGACACCCAAAAAATACATTGGTTGACGTACTTTCGGCATTTCGATCGAGCCGGCATTGCCCACCGCACGCCTTACAGAGACTCGAAGCTGGACGCTGGGTGTGAGTATCCGTTATAATGCCGGGCCTTGGTTTCACCAAACTGATCACTTACATTTAACATGTCACAGTTACAATTACACCACAAAATACCAAAAGATCTATGGAACATCAGATGGTCGAATGACGCATACACAACATTTTGAAATGGTGTTAAATTACATCAAAACAACAGATGCTGTGTGGGCATATACATGATTTTGAGTCACAACTCAGAGCATCACAAACAATAAAAAGGC
This sequence comes from Mactromeris polynyma, assembly GCA_032209605.1. NCBI lineage: Eukaryota > Metazoa > Mollusca > Bivalvia > Venerida > Mactridae > Mactromeris > Mactromeris polynyma. The sequence goes on along the minus strand of JASFXZ010000026.1, from coordinate 9,831,878 downwards.
GACAAAATATCCAAATGTTGCTACGTATGCATCAATATTTTTAATTCAACAAATCTTCCATCATATAACAGACGCCAGACGGCACAAAGCGTAGGCGAGCCGAATGTGACACTCCGACAAAATCTGAATCAACCGAGAGTTTCAACAATCAAAACATTCACCGGATAAAACGTTTTGATGTAAGCAAAAACAACACCACCTGATTAAAGTTTAGCAGTTACAGCGAGTATAGAATTACACTTTGCGTAACAATAACGATAGAGAACTGTGTTAAGCAATATAAATTTCATTCAAATTAAATTATGCGGTTAGTCGACCGCTGCTTTTATGAGAATTTCAAAGGCAGAAAGTCGTCTTTTGATGTTACAACTATTAAAACTGAACAAATTTATTGGTCCCTACATTTTCGATTGAGAGTTTGTCATCTGCATAAACGTGTAGGTTTTTCATCTTATCAAAACATGAATGTGTATCGACAATACAAACCAAACTCGAAAACCTGACCTTTCTCTAATTTTTTTTTCTTTATTTTACTATTTCATATTGAGGGAGCATACAAACTTTATATGTTATGTATGATGCTTTAATACGACCATGGAACGATGTCTCGGTCCTCGATTTTATTCCGTAACCATAATACAAACATTGATTGTAAATCAATATAATTATGTTCGAATTACAGCGTGTTTTGATTATAGAACATAATAAAGCAATTAAAGCTCATCGCCACACAAATACATCACCATGCTTATAGAGTTCGGATTTTGCGAAAATGAAAGAAAACCAATTTTTATGGCGTTTAATTGCGTTTCTTGCCACAATCGAACCAAGTAACATTGAATTCACAAACTGTCGACATGTTCATGTCCATAAAGTTCACGTTCTTCTTAGATAGACATGCAAGAATAAAAGTATGGCATGTAAAACAAATTAGCTAACGACAACACTCTCAAGTGCCACATTAGATGTGTCATTAACCTTTGAACAATGAAACGTAACAATGCATCGACGGCAGACACCAACACAGGGCTACATCCATGTAAAATATGAAACAGATAGACAGTACAATGTATTTCTCTTTCACCACTCGTCGTAAAAATACAACAAATAAAACAACTGATTTTGAAGGCTAAAGTGGAGGTTAAACGGAATAATCTGCCTATATCCACATTGTCTCCATCCCAACCCTCGATACTTCCTATGTTACTGTGGCAACCGTCCAGTATTAGATCAGAAAACAATGTTTTTCGGCGCAGCCGTACTAACATGGCCATGCTATTTGCATATCAGTATTGTGTAAACCAATCAAATCTTACATTAATCGCCAGGGCAATTTCTCTTCAACCGAACAACGTTTGTAGCCTTGACGCGGACACTTTCGATAAAGGGTAACCGTATGTCACCTTCGGTGAATTTACCCTAATCCATTTTGGATCTGGAGTGACTGGCAATCGTAACATCTCAGCATTTTTTATGATGCACAACAAATCTTAACCTTCAAATCGCGATATTCTTGTTTATCTGTTATCTCTATTCCATTGTCTTCACCACTCCACATACTGACAAGTTGTTATCCTGTTTTATTCTCGCACTCAAACTGATGTATAACTCATCAGTCTTTTATAATTCCTTTATTCACGTAACTAACAAGTCGACGTGTACCAAATGTCTATAACACTAGAAAGTGGAGTTGACATTATTCAATAGATCGATATGAATGTTTTAGAATCTTGATAGATATTTTCAGGATCGAGACCACATGGATATTGGTAGATATTTTAGGCATTGGGGCTACATGAATACGAATATTAGTAAATATTTTCAAAATGGAGGCTATACGGATTTTGTTAGATATTTTTTAAATCAGGACTAAATGGATCTACATGTACATAGAAATTTTCTGAATCGAGGCTATACGAAGCCTGGTAGACATTTTTAAAATCGAGGCTATATTGATGAAGGTAGATATTTTTGGAAAATGGTATATTTTATCGGAATTAAGACTATATGAATCTTGTTAGATACTTCAGAAATCGGACCAGAATTGATCTTAGTAGATATTTTTGAAATCGATGTTTTTCACCATTCTGCTGTAGCTGGTATTGATGACGTGATTATGCCCGACATGTTGGCAATACCAGTTTTATTTAGTTTTGATGAAATCATATAACTCTGCAAGTTTATGTCGTTGTTTCATCACTAACAGGTGAGCTTGTAATTAATTTTAACAGCAAACAAAATATGTTTTACTGTTGATTAGCTTGGGTCTTTTTAGCCGGAATGTTTACATTTTATTTATGATTTTTATTTTGCCAATTCCATGCAAATGGTAAGTGAAGATGCCGACATAAAATTAAACGGACGACCCTATTTTATCCAAGAGATTCTCTCGAAACAGGCAAACAATAATTAATCCTCAGTACGCTGATGAATGCCAGTTGGGTTTTTCTATTCCTGGTAGACAATTAAAAATGCAGAGGGCCGTCTGTAGTTCCCATATGAATTCCAAATACCAGGGTCTTCGAAAAAATAATAGCAGTCGTCAAAGACAAGTATCATAAAAATATATTCTCATAATAAATAAATGTCAACTTTTCCGCGGCGAGATTGTTTCAGTTACCTTCTAAACACTTCACTTATCTCCCCTAATCGCTCTCCAGTAAATTAATGACACATTGTTTCAGCGGAAATATTTCGGATAATCTCGAGCCATGACCTTTCTATCTTCTGGGCTTCTCAGGTAGAATACCTGACGTGGGAAAATTATCTCCCACAAACATCGGTAGTATTTTTTCAGGCGTTCTGAATAATGTAAAGGGGGAGCTGGTGGTTGTCATGACAGCGGGAAAGTTTACACGTTTTACGACGACTTGCTGACTTCGTCTTTCTCTGTTTACTATGAAGCACTTTCATAATTATGTTTTTGACTCCAGCTCCTAATTAACATATCATCGTCACAATCTCATTATCTGCATCACCACCACCACCAGCATCACCACCATCACCATCATCATTATCTGCATCACCACCACCACCATCATCATCATTATCTGCATCACCACCACCACCATCATCACCATCATCATTATCTGCATCACCACCACCACAACCATCGTCACCATCTTCACCATCATCATTATCTGCATCACCACCACCACCACCATCATCACCATCATCATTATCTGCATCACCACCACCACAACCATCGTCACCATCTTCACCATCATCATTATCATCACAGTCATAAACATGACCACCACCATCATCACCATCATCATTATCATCACAGTCATAAACATGATCACCACCATCATCACCATCATCATTATCATCACAGTCATAAACATGACCACCACCATCATCACCATCATCATTATCATCACAGTCATAAACATGATCACCACCATCATCACATCATCGTCATCACCGTCATTAAGATTATCACCACCATCATTAACACTTTCATCACAATCATTAAGATTATCGCCGTTATTATTAACATTTTCATCATAAACATTATCACCATCATCATAAACATTATCATCACCATCATAAACATTATCATCACCATCATAAACATTATCATCACCATCATTAACATTATTTCCACCATCATAAACATTATCATCACCATCATAAACATTATCATCACCATCATAAAAATTATCATCACCATCATAAACATTATCATCACCATCATTAACATTATTTCCACCATCATAAACATTATCATCACCATCATAAACATTATCATCACCATCATAAACATTATCATCGTTCCAATATCATAACCATCATTAACATTATCATCATTAACATTATCATCATTAACATTATCATCACTATCATTAACATTATCATCGTTCCAATATCATAACCATCATTAACATTATCATCATTAACATTATCATCACTATCATTAACATTATCATCGTTCCATTATCATAACTATCATTAACATTATCATCATTAACATTATCATCACTATCATTAACATTATCATCGTTCCAATATCATAACCATCATTAACATTATCATCATTAACATTATCATCGTTCCATTATCATAAACATCATTAACATTATCATCATTAACATTATCATCACTATCATTAACATTATCATCATTAACATTATCATCACTATTATTAACATTATCATCGTTACATTAGCATAACCATCATTAACATTATCATCATTAACATTATCATCGTTCCATTATCATAAACATCATTAACGTTATCATCATTAACATTATCATCATTAACATTATCATCACTATCATTAACATCATCATCGTTCCATTATCATAACCATCATTTACATTATTATCATTAACATTATTTTCACTATCATTAACATTATCATGACCATCATTAACATTATCTTCACCGTCATTAACATTTTTATCATTAACATTATCGTGGCCATCATTAATATTCTCATCATTAAACGTCATCTTCACCATATTTACATTATCATCAATAACATCAACATTAACATCGATACATCGAAACATTATCATCACCATTATTAACATTTTCATCACCATCATTTAAATTATCATCATAAACATTATCATCACCATCATTAACATTATCATCATTAACGTTATCTTCACCATAATTTACATTATCATCACCATCATTAACATAATCTTCACCATAATTAGTATTATTATCAATAACATCAACATTAACATCGTTACATTATCATCACCATTATTAACATTATCATCATCATCATTTAAATTATCATCACTTTCATTAACATTTCTTTATCATCATAATCATTAACATTATCATCACCATTATTAAAATATTATCACTATCATAAACATTATCATCACCATCATTAAAATATTATCACTATCATAAACATTATCATCACCATCATTAAAATATTATCACTATCATAACATTATCATCACCATCATTAAAATAGTATCACCATCATTAACATTATCATCACTATCATTAACATTATCACCACCTTCATTAACATTATTATCACTATCATTAAAATATCATCACTAACATAAACATCATCATCACCATCATTAACATTATCATCACCATCATTAACATTATCATCACCTTCATTAACATTATCATCACTATCATTAACATTATCAGCACCTTCATTAACATTACCATCACCATCATAAACATTATCATCACCTTCATTAACATAATCATCACCATCATAAACATTATCATCACCTTCATTAACATTATCATCACCATCATAAACATTATCATCACCTTCATTAACATTATCATCACTATCATTAACATTATAATTAACATCAAATCATCACCATCATTGGCAGTAAAACAAGACCATGTTTAAATCAGAATGATATAATGTCATGTATCGATTATTCAATACGTTTGGTGTTTATTACTATATTATAATATACCTGACTTAAAGTCTACCTGTGTCTCTAACATATTCATAATGGATTTTCAGAACTACAATCAGTTTCCAAAAACAATATGTCATACCGGTGATACATATTTTGGGTAGACAAAGTGTGTTGGGATGTAGCGGCGGGCAAACACTGAGGCATTCAGGGAAAACGACATTTCAATATAAGAATATCCATGTATGTTATGTCTAAAGTTTATACATTATGAGGTTGAATACAGACAATCGTCGCGAGTGTTTCCCTTTCCTTCAAATGTAATACTAGACAGCAACCATACCGGTACTGAAGTAAAATATTCCAATTATTTACATCAAAGACAAAATGACGAAATATTTGTCTTTATGAAAGCAATTCTGTCATTTATTTTAGTTACATTTCGCCTTTCAAAAATTTCAACATTTTTTGTGGAACACGGGAAGTAACTCAATCAGTAACTTCCACCTCCTTCTAAAGAGTTACGCCCCTAAAACATACTATGATCGTTCACAAAGGTATAATAGAGAATTGGAGATACACATGATGTGCTGACAAGATCAGTGTACTATACAATGTTTCCTTTATAATGTAAAGAACGTTGAAGCACTGTATTCCAGAAATAAGGAAATGACAAAAAAATGCGTATTAGGCAAATAAAATTAGCAAGGTATTCTAAAAATGAAATGTGTAAATTATCATGTTATTGTGGCTGAGGCGCGATTTTTAGAGGTAGGAAAAATAGAGTTCTACCTAGCGCTACGTACGGAAAGTAGCGGTGCCGTTTCTTATACATACGAAAAGTAGTCCCTATTGTTATATAGGTTACGTGATCGGACAGTACTATCTTTGCTAAACAAAATGGTGTACACACGGAACAGTGTCGTCTGGTCAGATGGACGCCATTTTGTAGCTAGCGATGCTTAGACAGCTTCTGTTTCTATACTGGCTATTTTTTCTCGCTTCCTTTCCCTATCTCTAAAACACACACAATCGGGTTCCTTCGTGCTGGATTAATTACAGTATGTCTGTTGTTATGTGCGAGATGGTTGGTTGCTTTTAATGACTAGTTACTGCCTACTTAGTCAATTTATGTATATTATGTTGGAAATCAATGACCATATAGCGTTTAGGTGTGAGGTTAGCTAGCTGTTAAATCGATTTAAACCCCCAGTGTTTTTACTGACAGTTCCAAGGCTGTAATTCGCTGTATGGATATTGTTTCTGATTGTGTTTTGAATGTGTTTTATATTTCCCTTTCCCCTGTGCAATTATGTCACTTTATATAGTGTTCAGGTTATTTGCTGCCCAGTTTAGGCCTATTGCTGCCAACTGTTTTGACTTGTCCTGTGATCTTTTCCATTCATTAATTCCCCCTCCTTCACTGTTCACTTTGATTCTCCTAGTTATTCATTATGGTCTGCCAGGCCATTCCTTGTGCCTCTGTTTCTTAACATATGTACCCTTTAACCTCCTCAAGTGCCTTGTGTTTTGTGGATTGTTGTTTTCCCGGAGGTCTGCGTGGGGAGGCACTGTCGTATGTATGTGGCGTTTCCTGCAGCTACGTATTCTCTCTCTTTTGTTATATGAAGTTTCTGTGTAGGAAAGGTGAGTACGAAACGTACACGGAAATCTCGAGAAAATCTCTGAATTTAATTTACTTTGGATAATACTTTCATTTTTTTTGTATTGCGAGATACTTATGTAGAATCAGGAAACATGGCATTAGTTCATTTTGTTTTGAAAGGAAAAGTGCGAAATTGAACACAAAACGATATAACAATTCCCCAATTATTGCATTGTACTGTAAGGTTGAGTGACATTGTAAACTCGCGCAAAATCATTGACCGCCAGTATAAAAAATAAGTAAAGTGTTTATTTACTATAGAGTCATCCCTACTTAGAAGGCCTGTCTTTACTGACTTATGAGATTCCTACTATCTGAGCACATTTACTTCCCGATTCCTATAGGCTTTAATGCCAGGCACCATCAGGTAAGCGCACGGTAAGCATTACTTACATAACTGGCGGTTCACCAACCGGCCATATCAGAACAGACCCCTACCGGGATTCGAACCTTCGACCTCCGGCTCCCAAGGCGGATGCCTTAACCACTCGGGGTATATGTCGAGTTATACTCGTACAACGCAGAGTCAAACACAATATATAGAGTATAAACTAGATCTAAACATATTAGTTCCTTTTAAAGTGGTGTGACTGTGTGGTGCATAATTTTAACAAAATGAAATAGCTACTGGATTGGAGCAAAGCCTGGAATTGAAAACTTTGGTGACACTAGGACCAACTGAACTTGCGATAAAATGTCTGACTACGTCAAAACTTGAATCTACTTATGTAAGAATTGTAAGAATGAAAACGATAGAAAATGTGATAAATCGAAGAGTTTACTTAGCTCCGAGGTTTCATAAGTCAGATATCACTCTATAAAATTCTGATACCCAATGGTCTAAAAGACGTGTGAAACTATTTGTAATGGGTACTTTAAGTTAAGATTTATTAAGTGAAGAGAAAATTTTAAGTATATGATAAAATGCGATGGTAAATATTTGTAGAAATTTTGTCTGATAATAAACTAAGAATTAAAGCCGGCATTTGACCTTATAATGTGTAATGTCAACACTTAAAAGTTTGATACAAGTATAAAAATATATTCTCAAGTTCAATTTAATTTCGATTGGTTAATAAACATGGCTGAAAACGACCAATAATCACGCTAATGACACATATATCATCTGTAAGGAAAACTAAATGAGTACTTAGCTAATCACTGTTGTGGTATGTTTGTATATCGATGACTGAATGTGATACTAGTCTATCTGGATATTAATAAAGAACTAGATAGCCTTATATCGCTATCAACACTCGAAATAAATTGCTTTAAAAGTTGATGCCAGTTTTAAAAGAATATAGTGAATCCTTTGACGGCGAACTGGTTTAAACTATATATGACGGCATTCTGAAAACCACTTTTCTATTATGGGCCTTCGGAAAATAGCAATACGACAAACCATAAAATATAAGGCACTTGAGGAGGTCAAATGGTACATACGTTAGGGAACAGAGGCGCAAGAAATGCCCTCGCAGACCATAAGGAATAACTAGGAGACTCATAGAGGACATATATTGAAGGGGGAATAATGGATGGAAAATATCACAGGATAAGTCAAGACAGCTGGCAACAATAGGCTGAAACTGGGCAGAAAATTACCTGAACATTGTATAAAGTGAACGAATTGCACAGGGGAAAGGGGAATATATCATACATTCAAAACACAAAAAGAAATGATAACCATACAGCGAATTACAGCCTTGAAACTGTCTGTAAAAATACGTGCCGTCTAGGAAGTAAGTCGGCAGGTTTTCTCCATTTACAAGGTCGGTTAAGTCGGCAATCTGTGGTCTGATATCTGATAAGCCACCCTTCAACCCATATGCAGAGATATATATGAAAACTACTATTATATAGATTAAAAGTCTGGGCTTGAGAAAACAGTAGTAGCACACAGACATCAACATTTAAGTTGCTGAGTGTGGAGATTTCAAGTGGATGGCAATGTGACTGAGTACATAGTATTCTTTGTGATCAAGTCATTGACTACATAGTATTCTTTGTGATCAAGTCATTGACTACATAGTATTCTTTGAGTTCAAATCACTGACAACATAGAATTCTTTGTGATCAAATCACTGAGTACATAGTATTCTTTGTGATCAAATCACTTAGTACATAGTATCCTTTGTGATCAAATCACTTAGTACATAGTATCCTTTGTGATCAAATCACTGACTCCATAGTATTCTTTGTGATCAAATCACTGACAACATAGTATTCTTTGTGTTCAAATCACTGACTACATAGTATTCTTTGTGATCAAATCACTGTCTACATAGTATCCTTTGTGATCAAATCACTGACTCCATAGTATTCTTTGTGATCAAATCACTGACAACATAGTATTCTTTGTGATCAAATCACTGTCTACATAGTATTCTTTGTGATCAAATCACTGTCTACATAGTATCCTTTGTGATCAAATCACTGACTCCATAGTATTCTTTGTGATCAAATCACTGACTCCATAGTATTCTTTGTGATCAAATCACTGACAACATAGTATTCTTTGTGTTCAAATCACTGACTCCATAGTATTCTTTGTGATCAAGTCACTGACAACATAGTATTCTTTGTAATCAAATCACTGACTCCATAGTATTCTTTGTGATCAAATCACTGACAACATAGTATTCTTTGTGTTCAAATCACTGACTCCATAGTATTCTTTGTGATCAAATCACTGACAACATAGTATTCTTTGTGATCAAATCACTGTCTACATAGTATCCTTTGTGATCAAATCACTGACTCCATAGTATTCTTTGTGATCAAATCACTGACAACATAGTATTCTTTGTGTTCAAATCACTGACAACATAGTATTCTTTGTGTTCAAATCACTGACTCCATAGTATTCTTTGTGATCAAATCACTGACTCCATAGTATTCTTTGTGTTCAAATCACTGACAACATAGTATTCTTTGAAATCAAATCACTTAGTACATAGTATTCTTTGTGATCAAGTCATTGACTACAGAGTATTCTTTGTGTTCAAATCACTGACAACATAGTATTCTTTGTGTTCAAATCACTGACAACACAGAATTCTTTGTGATCAAATCACTTAGTACATAGTATTCTTTGTGATCAAGTCATTGACTACAGAGTATTCTTTGTGTTCAAATCACTGACAACATAGTATTCTTTGTGATCAAATCACTTAGTACATAGTATTCTTTGTGATCAAGTCATTGACTACAGAGTATTCTTTGTGATCAAATCACTGTCTATATAATATTCTTTTCGATCAAATCACTGACAACATAGAATTCTTTGTGATCAAATCGCTGAGTACATAGTATTCTTTGTGATCAAATATCACTGACTACATAGTATTCTTTGTGATAAAATCACTTAGTACATAGTATTCTTTGTGATCAAATTACTTAGTACATAGTATTCTTTGTGATAAAATCACTGACAACATAGTATTCTTTGTGATCAAATCACTGACAACATAGTATTCTTTGTGATCAAATCACTGACAACATAGTATTCTTTGTGATCAAATCACTGACAACATAGTATTCTTTTTGATCAAATCACTGACAACATAGTATTCTTTGTGATCAAATCACTGTCTACGTAGTATTCTTTGTGATCAAATCACTGACAACATAGTATTCTTTGTGATTAAATCACTGACAACATAGTATTCTTTGTGATCAAATCACTGTCTACATGGTATTCTTTGTGATCAAATTACTTAGTACATAGTATTCTTTGTGATAAAATCATCACTGTCTATATAGTATTCTTTGTGATCAAATTACTGACAACATAGTATTCTTTGTGATCAAATATTTGAGACTGAATGTGAGAATTGGGTGCAGTGATTGAATTCTGAGTGACTGTTATAATACAGAAACGTGGCCCCGAATGTGGCCCAGAATGTGGCCCCGATAGTCTGATACTTCTCAGTGTGCTATTCTTCCCGGTATTTGACCGAAGAAATGACTTGTCGGGACACATAGGTCATCGACAGAGGGTTACGGAGGATTAATAACTCTTAATGGACCGTTACAAGACGTATATTGATAAATATGATAATACTGAATTCAGAAACAGTTACAATGTGTCCAAAACTTGAAATGGTAAACAAAGTATTAGATACATGACTTGTAATACCGTTTACAGACCACTCGAAAATCTTTTGTTATCTTTTCAGCGATAAATACGGCAAAATGTCCTTTAAAATTAGACAAACATACATTCAATGCATTGTTAATCTTTTACATAGAACATGTTTTGTAATGTCGACTTTTTAATCGCTCGCTATCACGCAGATCATTTTCACAACAACCAACTTTAATGTGGCTTCTATAATTGCTGACATTTTGGAGTAAACCTAAAGGAAAACCAACAAAAGTCATTGAGCCATAATGAGAGTGATGATTTCATTTACACAGCTCTGCTGTCATCGTCGGACCAGCAAAAATACGTCGGATATGTTAACATTAAAATGTCGGTACATGGATACGCCCTTCCCAATGATGCATCGTGAACCGTATAAAGTTAACATACGATTTCACTTTACATCGTAAATTATATTATACCAAAAAACTCACAGCGTGAATGCTTTGACAACTGACTTCATTAACTTTGCTACAAATGAGACATCCTGCTCAATGGATGGTGATAAATCATGTAATGACGAGTTATCATCTGTCTATATCACCCTGCACATCGATTAATTTATCACCTCATACATGTGGAAGAATGGCGAGTATTCGGAACATTATATTCATGTTGTTTTTAATGTACATTTATACATTTGTACTTGTAGATATCTTAATGTCAAAATTGTTCTATTTTCAGATTTTAAAAGACCGCTTTTGATGCAAATTTACGATAAACCTGCAGCAGAGCACGGCCAATCAAAAAAGGAATGTCAATGAATATTCGAATATTAGTTTGTACGTCCGAATATTCGAATACTGATTCGGCATTCGAATATTCGATAAAATTAATTTTCAATATAAAAGCTTAAAGTCAGTGTATTACATTTCAATGATAGGAATTATTGTATTAAATGACATTTTACTCATGAAAATAATATCTACAGGTGTTAATTGACATGCCATGTTGCATATTTGGGGTCAATAGAGATACAACACTCGGGTGATGACACGTAGGCCCTGAAATTGTAAGTAGTCGTGGGGATTTTTACAACTTAAGTAATCATTTTAAAACACAAAATTGACGAGCATAAGGTTAAACCTCGAATTTCAAATGTATTATTATTAAATAAGAAGGTCGATTGGTCTAATATTCGTTCGGAAGGTTGACCGAATATTCGAATACCTAAATTGCCATTAGTTGACATCCCCATTCAAAATAGAATCAAGTTTGGGTGACACTGATCAAATGTGGTGTCAATACCTTAAATGTACGTGCACAAGGGAAAAGGGAAACTACACTACATGTATATAAATAGGCAGTTTATAGAGTGTATTGAAAAAATTAAGAAGTCAGTTAATGTTTCACTATTGTACTGTACATTGATTTCGTGTACGATGTAGAACTATTGAAACAGGTCGCGTACGTTTTTATTAATCGTATATTAATTTCGAGTTTTCTTTGAAGTTCGTATTGCTACATCATGAGAGCTATTTTCAAAGTTAAGTGAGGAAGAGCCAGGAGTTAACAGAGTGCATTAACTAATTGTGTGGTAATGAGATACCCGCATTGTTAGTTACCGCAATGTTGACAAATGCGACATTTCAAACCAGTATTTTACCAGGACTGGTTCAACGTAATGGGGTTCACAATCACGGTGCATGCTATGTTTCTTTGATTGGTTAAACTTATGGGGGGGGGGGTTAAGTTCACAATCGCGGTACATGTCATGTCTGCATACGTCACTAACGTCACGTGATAAAGCGAAACGCCTATTTATACACACACAATGTTATTGGACTATGAGACAAAACAGAAAAATGACAACTACCTCCCGACTAAATTAGATATATTCGTGTTTTTCATAATCTTATCTTTTACTCATACAACGCATAACTAAGGTACTAGTATTGTTTTGAAAATTGTGATTTGAACACTATCCTTGATGTTAATTTTGAATAGTTGCCTTTTTCTAGGCTGTGCCTGTCACACTAGCTCCCAAATTCCATTATTTGAAACACATACATGTACTTAAACAATCGCTAACAGTAGCTCAATGCAGCAATATTTTGTGATGAACATATGAGCGCCGCTGTACGATTTCTAACATCTTCTTTAAATTTCTAGAAAACGTCACATGTGACGTCACCATGTACTGACAGTTAGCAGTATTTGCCCCATATGGCAATATGAAAACGAAGTAACCATATGGAGTAAGTATTTTTTCCTGCTTGCATATAGTGACATCACATGATGCAGAACATAGGTGAGCAGTAATCGGAAGATTTCGCATTTATGGCGTTCGCTTGATGCGTGCGCACGGCATGTCGTTGACTTAGTGTTATTGCATTTGCACTTGTATAATTATGTGTATTTTAATCAAATTTCAGATGTCTCGGAGAATCTATACAACGAATCATAGACATTGTTTTTAATTTTGACAAAGATGTACAGGTAAAAAACATGTTACAGAACGCTTAAAACTAAAATGGTTTGGACTTCAATCAGTTAATTCTACAGTTACATTGCAACTACCATTCATCCACATAGCGCATTCTGTGTTCAATGACCAATTATCGTGAGACAATGACACAAAATGCCAGTGCAGCGTCGGTGATTTAAAATTAGTCAGATTATGTTTTTAGTTTATCGGACACTTGACAGAGCGACACTGTAGGTACTAACGATTTTCTCGCCACTTGGAGAATCGTACAATATTGATTGTACATAATGACATACCTACCATTCATGAATTTATGTAAATCATTATAATTTATTTCGGAATATCCACGTATTTTAATGCTAATTTACGTGTCAATATCGTACATTTTCTCTATAATAATATAACAATAGGTATTTGAATGGACAAAACAACAAATATACATGTGTTTATAACTGAGCTCCTGGGGGGCAGAAAACCATAAACACAACACGCTTATGAATTTAATGCAAGTGGATTATCTTCCTTATAACAGTGGAATCTCAGTGAAAATTATTTTAAGAGAAAATTAATATTTTTCGAATTAAAACCCACCTGATTGTTGGAGAAATGATATTCACGTGGATAAAAGAAAACACATTTTACAAAGTGTGGAATTAAGTCAACATAATGAATATAGCTCAGTTGCGAATTATGTAGAAAATATTAATGCAGTTCTGTGAATTATTTTTGTAAATGCTTATCCTACATGACTTTACTGATACAGACCTGAAGTCAAGCAAGTGTACAACGCACAGTGTTCGTAGCAGACGCCATCGAAGGATGTACTCAATTGTTCGACATGTTTTCAATTAAAGACTGATATATTGAGCGATTGCCTGCGTTATATCACTTCCGTATATATTTAAAAATCACGATGATCTCGTGATATCTATAAAAACAGTAGTACATTCGTGCGTTTTCTAATAACTTCACATATTTGGGGGAAGTGTCTGTAAAATAACGGATATATAGTCTTACACACGGGTAAGTAATGTACTATCTTTCGTGTTGTTTCTAAAATCTATTCTTTTTTTCTTGCAATTCGAAAATTCGGTGGAAAACTTTTATAAATCAGATTTAGTAACAAAGGCTTCGGTAATTATGTGATGTGTCACCTGTACGTGATAACACGCAACACAACTCAATATACGTTTTAAAGTGATGTCTTCATATCGATACAATTATCTAATTAATGTACACGTATGTATTGAGAACGCAGTCGAGCAATTTTGATGAACTACTACGTGTTTTAAAACTGGTTAAATACAATCTAAACTTGGGTCAGTTTGTGAGTCAGCGTGTATTTAGACTGTGCATCATAACGTCTATGTTTGAAGCAGATACAAACTGACAGGGCCTGTTAAATGATACTTTGTTTAGAAATATCACGCACACATTCCTTCCTTGTAACGTCAGTGCTCTGGCAGAGAACCTAATCTAGAGTTCAAGATCCAGGGTTGTACAACAAAGTTTGACAACCGTTCTCAGAATGAAGTATCGCCATTGATCAATTTTAAATCTGATGTCAGAAATAACCAATCAGATGCCTTAACTTTTAGACTGGTCTCCAAATTTCAATCTTGTTGCTCCAGAATGTCTACGTACTGAATATATGCTAGGTTATTTACAGTATGTTCGTACATTTGTAATTGAAATTAAACACACAGTTAAAATGTGAAGATGCATAATAGGATACTACTGTGTGTATTATAATGTTACTGGACAAAACTTTCGACCGGACTTTTAACATTATATAAAGTACTGTGTAGTGATAAAATGAAGACGGCCAATACGGGGGAAGTTTTAAAACAAAACAAATATTCCATTTTCTTGTTTATAATGCTTCGTTTTCAAGTTGACATCATTAATCTAAACATATACAAACCCATTATTATAATGGTACGAATTTGACTGAAATAAGTTGCCAATGAAAATGAAATCTAAGCAGTGAAGCTGTTCTCGAGTTGAAACTAGGAACCCAGGCATAGCAAGGTAGTTCATAATTGAAATTGTTCATAATGTTAAATATATAAACACTTGTGAAAAAACACGATGACTTTTGTCACGTGAGTCCTCGTGAGTGTGGATATTACCCGATAGGAAGTTTAACCGAGTACATTATAAGTCTACAAAAATGTCTCGAATTACAATGACTGCGCACTTATTAAATAGTATTCTATACACGGTATCGACGATAATTGATTATTTTAAGGGATAAAACTGATTATTACATTCCATATTCATATGAAGTAGTCAAAATTGTTTAATCCGATTTGTTGCCCATCGGTGAAGATATATAAGCTTTTCTGGTTCATATTTCATCCATTTTCAAAACAGCTATTTCAATATTGGTCCGATAATTAAGTTTATCCATTTTATATTGATATTGGACGATTAAAATCAAATTAAAATGTTAATGAAATATGAATGTATACGTGATGAAGAATTGAAGTGATTATAAAGATATCACACCTTAGTAGGTCAGGGTTTGCACCCAAAGTCTGCAGAATACCTGATAGGAAAATGTTGACTGTATGCTGTAATAGGTCATTATTATGCTGTGTAGGATACTCTATGAACGAGCTTGTTTCTGGTCAATCTTGATTTACTACAAAAATAAATCTAAAATGCCAACGTTAAATTTTGAATTAGTGAACATTTTTAACACATTTAGTTCCAATAATGGATGAATTTGAAAACCTGTAAGGGTAAACGTTTGCGGCTTTGGATGAATTTTCATGATTTTTCGATTTATTTATCCTCGACCAATGTACTCCAGGACTCAAACCTTCTACCGACACTCACCATTACACACTCAGTTCTCAAACCTTTGACCCGATACTCACCATTACGCACTCAGTCTCAAACCTTTGACCCGATACTCACCATTACGCACTCAGTTCTCAAACCTTTGACCCGATACTCACCATTACGCACTCAGTTCTCAAATGTCCCAATTTCACTGCTATGTCTGAGTTTGGATATTTGAGTTAAATGGACTACACTACTAACTGACTGCTGCGTATTCTTTCCGTTACAGTTTGTTTGAGATATGACACTGAATCACAGATTGATTCTCAGTTACTAGTACTGAGTGCTGCGTATTCTTTCCGTTACAGTTTGTTTGAGATATGACACTGAATCACAGATTGATTCTCAGTTACTAGTACTGACTGCTGCGTATTATTTCCGTTACAGTTTGTTTGAGATATGACACTGAATCACAGATTGATTCTCAGTTACTAGTACTGAGTGATGCGTATTATTTCCGTTACAGTTTGTTTGAGATATGACACTGAATCACAGATTGATTCTCAGTTACTAGTACTGAGTGCTGCGTATTCTTTCCGTTACAGTTTGTTTGAGATATGACACTGAATCACAGATTGATTCTCAGTTACTAGTACTGAGTGATGCGTATTCTTTCCGTTACAGTTTGTTTGAGATATGACACTGAATCACAGATTGATTCTCAGTTACTAGTACTGAGTGATGCGTATTCTTTCCGTTACAGTTTGATTGAGATATGACACTGAATCACAGATTGATTCTCAGTTACTAGTACTGAGTGATGCGTATTC